>JAJOZX010001293.1:747500-929531 GCA_023014485.1 Bathynomus jamesi
CTTCAAGCAATTCTTTACTGTTTGTATATTCCTCTCCCAGATAGAACCATACCAAGGAGAGGCAACGGAATATACTTCCACTTTATGTTTGAATTTTGTATATATAATTGTGTGAGTTCATCGCTTAACAAGTCGTGGATGACTTGTTCACCAGCCTTGAAATATGTAGCATTGTCAGTCCAAACTGTCTTGGGTACTGAATGTCGTGCACAGAATCTCTTAAAGACAGCAACAAAAGATTCTGCTGTAAGGTCCTCCACAACATCCAGATAAACAGCTCGTGAGGCAGCACATGTAAACAGTACAATGTACATTTTTTGTTCAGTGTCACCACCCCTACAGTCAATGCTCCTGTATAGTCAATGCCTACAGTCTCAAAGGGTCTGTTGAGAGTAACTCTCTCCTCTGGCAAAGCAGGAGGATTTGGTTTCCTATAGGGCCTAGCATGAATACGCCTACATGTGACACACTCACTCAGGACTGTTTTAACAGTGATCCTTCCCTTGGGTATCCAATAAGTTTTTCTTAATGTAGTTAGTGTCTGTGGTACCCCCATATGATATACATCATTGTGTGTTTTTCTGATGATTAATGTTGTCAAATAGCTAAATCTAGGTAAAAGGATTGGATGTTTGCTTTTGTATGACAGTTTTGATTTGTCTAATCTCCCTTTACACCTTAGAAGGCCTTCCTCATCTCTGAACAAGTTTAGATCCACAACTACTGATGGTACAGGTTCTTTTGTTTGTTTCCCATTAGTCAAGAATTCTAACTCTTTATTGTACTCTTTTTGTTGTGCATGGCCTATCCAGTATTTGGTTGCAACTTCTGTATAATTATGATTGTTTTTATTTAGCTGTTTGTTAATTGTAGTTAAACAGTTGTGAGCAAACCTCAAACAGTAGGCTGTGACCCTGACAAGTTTACTGAAATCAGAATAACGTTCATAATTAGTGATTGGTTCAACCTTTTCATTTGAAAAGATTAAATTTAATGTCAAGTTAACTTGTTCCACAGGCCATTGGTCTGTATTACAGAGCCACTTAGGTCCCATAAACCAAGTTTTGTTTGACTTCAACAACTTGTAGGATAAACCTCTGGTCAGAAAGTCTGCTGGATTTTGTTTAGTTGGAACATAGTGAAAGTTTACTTGTAGGCTTTCATTAGCTTCAGCTATTTCTTTTAGCCTATTTCTTACAAAGATATTCTTACTATTAATGCTATCATTCCGTATCCAGGCAAGACAAATCTGACTGTCAAGCCAGATGTGGATATCAGTTATGTTCACATCATGGTAAGCATCCTTAAGCAATGAAATGGTTTTAATGGCTAATGCAGCAGCCAATAGTTCCAATTGAGGTATGGTTCGGGTAGGTTTGAGAGGTGCAACTTTCCCTTTTGCATAAATTAGATGACTTTCTGTAGGACTTACAAGATACGCACAGCACCCATAAGCTTGTGTGCTTGCATCAGCAAACACATGAAGTCTCTGGGGCTTATCCCTAAACCCACAGCACCTTTGAATTTTAATGTTCTGCACTTTTGTTAAATCAGCAGCTAACTTCTTCCAAGATTTTTGATTTTCATTTGTTATTGGATCATCCCACCCAACATTTGTCCTCCAAATTTCTTGGAGGAGAATCTTTGATTTTATTGTTGAAGGCAGGAATAGACCCATGGGATCAAAAATTTTGGAAGCCTCTGATAATATTTGTCTTTTAGTATTTGCTTCCTCATCAAGTTTAAAACCTTTAGTACAGATTGAATCATGACTGTTAGAAGTTGCATCCAAATACCAGTTCATACCTAAAGTTTTAACTCTGTCTGATGGCTCAGTAAGACCATTATTATCCTTTAAAATCTTTTTGTTTAAATCCTCATCATTTGAAATCCACTCTCTAAGTTCAAAGTTACCTTGTTGCATAATGTTTTGAGAGTGTTCATAGACTTCAGATAATTCAGATTTTGTTGTTGTTGAGCCTATTAGATTGTCTACGTAAAAATGTTCCTTGAGGAAGTTCAATGTTAAAGAGTTATTAAACTGGTTCAAATGATGTCTAATTGTCAATGCTAATAGGCTAGGTGAGCAATTGGCTCCAAACAACACAACATTAAATCTATAGGTTATGAACCCTTTATTCAAATCAAATGGATCCTGAACCATAAGAACCTAAGTTGGTTCTTGTCATATTCATTTTTAAGATTTATTCTCAAAAATGCCTTTGAAATGTCACTTTGTACGGCATATTTATCTAACCTGAACCTCAGTAAGATCTTCACAAGGTCAGAAATGAGATTAGGACCCTCAATCAGGCAATCATTCAAACTGTGTTTATCACTGTCTTTGAGGCTACAGTTATATTAAAGTTCTGTAATATAGGTGTTCATGTATTACAGTTGGTCACATTTGATTCTACAGTATCAAGTTTTGTCTGTTTGGCTGTAGCTAGTTGGTCTCTGGGAACAGTCTTTGGTTTATCCATAGTCTGGGTCTTATTTTGTATTGTTTGGTCTCTGGCCAAGGGAGGCCATAAGACCCTTGTAATAGTTTTCCCTATGGCCAAGGTAGGCCATAAGACCCTTATTGTTTGGCCCATGGCCAAGGTAGGCCATAAGACCCTTATTGTTTGGCCCATGGCCAAGGTAGGCCATAAGACCTTTATTGTTTGGCCCATGGCCAAGGTAGGCCATAAGACCTTTATTGTTTGGCCCATGGCCAAGGTAGGCCATAAGACCTTTATTGTTTGGCTCATGGCCAAGGTAGGCCATAAGACCAAGGTTCAGTTGTTTGGCCCATGGCCAAGGTAGGCCATAAGACCTTTATTGTTTGGCCCATGGCCAAGGTAGGCCATAAGACCTTTATTGTTTGGCTCATGGCCAAGGTAGGCCATAAGACCAAGGTTCAGTTGTTTGGCCCATGGCCAAGGTAGGCCATAAGACCTTTATTGTTTGTCTCATGGCCACAGTAGGCCATAAGACCAAGATTCAGTGTTTGGGCTATGGCCAAAGTATGCCATAAGACCAAGGTTCAGTGTTTGGGCTATGGCCAAAGTATGCCATAAGACCCTTTTGAGTAACCCATGCAATCCTTGCTTATGTTCAGATAGGTTGAGTGTATTTGTGGCACATGTAAAGAGTACAGTGTATATACACACACATATATATATACACACAGATTGCAAGGAATGCATGTGCCTGTTGAAAAAATCTGTTGAGTGATTCTTCCTTAAAAGAAGAATTGGATGCTTGGAGTTGTATGCATTTTAAATGCTTGTTCACTAATGTTGTTTAACTGGGGATCGTAATGAAATATAGGGGACAAGAAGAAATTACCAGAGAAGAGAGATCACAGACAAAACAGTCAAGTTTTAAATTTGGTTTAATCCCCCCCAAGTACTTATGTGTCACTCAGGTCTAAGCTTATAAGAGAATGAGACTCCTTAAATGTAAATGTTTCCTAGTTAGGCCCTAGGTTGTAGACCTAATTAGGCTTGATTAGGTTAGGCTTAGGCTTAGGCTTAGGCTAGACCATTTAGCCTAATTCTGCAATTTTTTTGTTAAGTAAGGTTAAGTTAAGGTTTGTAAATTCCCCACACACGGACCACCAATGTGAAAAATGCTCTGTACGAATTGGTCCACAATTAACCCACCCCTTATATCTCCAGTCTAACTATAGAGTAGATTAAGTCTAGCCCTGTAGGGGTCAGCCTAGAGATTCCGGAAATGGTCCAGAGCGGGCAGATAAATTGAGGTCCACAGTAGGATTCCTCACCAAACTAGGTTAGGGCAATCTACCTTCACCTTTGTTAAGCTATGAGTTGATGCTGGGTCTTAGGCCACAATGTAGGCCTAAGTTGTCTGACCCAGCTTAATTTAATGAGTCTTCTAAGTTAGAAGTTAGAAGATCTAACTGGGCTAAAAACACAATTAGTCACTTACTGCTAGTTATTAGAGAGTCTCTTTTCTCCTTCCTGTATAATTGTCGAGAGCGTACTTGCTGGTGGGGATCTTTCTTCGGTGTCCGTTCTTGTCCCTTCTCCAGTTGCGTCCTTTCGCCCCCGTTCCTCGTTTTCGTTCTCCTTTTCGTTCTCCTTTGTTCTCCTTTTAGCGGGGCTTTTTCCACCAGCGTCGTCTTGGTTTTTCCCTAGGTTGATTGATCGGTAATGTATATCTATTACCGAGCACGCTCTTGTCACACAGTATATAAATACTAGTGTGGAGAATAACTCTGGTGAGCAACCAATTGGTTTCATCCACCCAGTTATTGACATAAAAGGAATTTAATAATTGTTAGATTAACTACCTACCTACTCAGTGAACCATTTTCGTTACCTCCCAACTACCCACTCATCAGTTTTCCATAACGACGATGGAGATGATGATACAGGACCTCTGTCATCATCCTGCTCTTTGGCCGCTAGAGCTTCTGTCTGTTCCTGGGTTTCATCTGTTTTTGCCAGCTTCTCAAGGCTGTGTATCAGCTTGGACTTGTCAGTGTATGACAGCATTGAGCCGTCTGGTGCAAATAGTGCTCTCGGAGTCAATGTGAACTCATAGTTGCCAACTGCATTCTTCTGATCGATGTCCCTGCTCGACCTGGCGAGAACCATCAGCCGACCATAGAGATCTTTGGTCTCTTTTAGGTCAACTGTCTGGTCACGGAACTTGAAAGTTTGTTTCTTGTTGCCAGACATGTACATCTTGTTGTTCTGCTTTTTGACTGGTGCCCAGAAACTAACATCTCCATTGATACGTTCAGTGACATAATCTTCATAAAGCTTCTGTCCAATGTCATCAATGTTCAAGATTTGTGGAACATACTCTTGTCGTACATATGCATGTGTGATGAAATTGTATAGCTGATCACCTTCAACAGCAAAGGGATTCCCGTAGCTCAGTATTGCAGCCTTGATTTTGTCAACAGCTTCATGTTCTTTCCTAACAGCACTGGGTCGTACATCATGGTGTTCCTCTGGCTTGTTTACTTGAAGCCCGAACTGTCCTTTAAACTCTGTTGAGAGGCACGACATCTCTGGAGAAGCCAAGAAGAACCGCTGCCTAGCATTCGCATTATTGGAAATGGCAATTAGGCCAGAATGAACCTTCATCATCACTCTTGGTGACAGATATGTTTCCATCTTGAAGTTCTCGCCATGTTGCTGGATGGCTTGTCTTCATTTCGTGCATGTCGGCGATGTACCTTGGCCAGAGGCGTTTGTATTTTATTCGAGCCATTGCGAAAAACAGCTTGCTGAGTGCTTCTCCAGCCTCCAGATGGAGAACGAGATCAGCATTTCTGGATGCTTCAACAAAGAACAAGATGGTTTCAACCCGGTAGAGGTAATTCATCAATGACTTGAACATGGCGTTAGATGATTTCTGAGCTTCCCACTTCTTCAGCTGTTGAATGACATCTTCGTTGGTCAAGACTTGAAGCAGGTGAGTGTTAGCAATTCTGATGCATTCTGCTCCATCACTTGTCCCAGAAGCTGTGTTTGTGCAAGCTTCCTGCAATTCATTTGCTGGTTTCGAGCAGGTTTCTTTTAGTTGTGGCATCTCTGTGAAGAACTGTTCTAGAGCAAGTTCATACAGAGCCATGTAAGTGTGGATGTGTGCACGGAGTGCTCTCTTGTAGTGGCCGCACTTGAGGATCTGTCTCGTTGTAGCAGGCCCATATACATCTGCCTCAATTCATGCATCATCTATGCCAGAATTTTCTATTGAGGCTCCGAGTGCCCTCAGTGCAGCCATCACAGCATGCAGCTCCCCAAGTCTCGCAACAACTTCTCTTTTCAAGTTAGGTCTTGCATCTAGCAACTGTACTGCCTTCTCGTACAGGGCCATGTCAAAGGTTATGACAGTTGGGTGGTTTTCACCCACTGCCAAGCTCTTCAACTGAGACGCTTGTAACATCACAGTCAGCATGGTAGACCACTCATGTGCGACCTCTGGAAGTAGAGGCAAGGCACCGACTTGAGTCAGTGACTGACTAGATGACACAAGTGATTTGTAGCCTGCCCAGCCTGGGATACTGCTTTGTGATTCACTGTCGGTTGATCTAGATAAAGCAGATGCAATCATCCAACCAAGGTTGGTTAGTTCATAGGATTCAGCAACACCTGTGGAACACGCCTTGAATTCCTTTGCTCTCTTGACTGGCCCAGGTGTTGGTTTACTGCAAGGCTCGATGGGTACATGATAAGGGACAACCAACAGGTTTTTTGCCTCACTAACTTCCAAATTGGGTGCGATTGATTCTCCAGGCGCATCTGCCTTCTGATACACTGCGGTGATTGTGCCATGTGTGGTGCCTTTGCCATCTACAGTGTCCTCTGCAAAATCTGTATTATCAACAGCGAAGAAGACAAATGTACCTTTCTTGAGGAAAGGTGGTACATACAATCCATCAAATTGTTTTGTGTTTTCCACAACAGCATTGGCAATTGCTGTTTCTAGGAGCAAAGCACGGCTGTGATACGCAGTAGTTCTGTACATGGAGGAGGTCCATCAGCGCCTTGTTCCTGGTGTCATGAGGTACAATGAGTGCCAACCCTACAACCTGTGGGTTTTCTCGTGTGTGTGGTGTCCGAAATGTGTCAGTGGCTTTCTTGGGTACGTGGTGCACTTGTCTCCTGGTCTTGAAAGCATACATGATATTCTGACTTATGGTCAATGCTGACCTGTCAACTGTCCCGCTCCTCATCTCCGTTTGCAGCTCCTCCACAGATCCCGCCAAAATCCACCGTATAAGGCTGTACAGCTCGGTCGGGACATCCTCTCTTGTGCTGGATACTGTAATTGTGTGTTTCCTTCTCCTCAGCGAAATTGGCAATACTGTTGCGTATTAGCTTAGCTGTCTTGTATATCAGCATTGTCTTGCCCATTTCACTTGTGGCATCTTGCATCAAGGAAATGTAGACCATATCTTCTTCGCAGCTTCAGGACAGTAAAGAACAGATGGTTTTCTTCTGTCTTTCTGCCTCGTTGACTTCACACTTGGTAACTCTGCAAGAATTTTGTCTTTTAGCATCAAGCATGGTACTTGCATTGGTAGGTCTGTCTTTGTAGACTTGGCCCGGTTGCTGGCATCATCCCTCAGGACATGGAACACATATCGTGTCCAGCATGGTTTGTGGTATCTTACATCTATCGCATGGGCATCACTTGGTGAGAGTGCATTGCTTAGTCTTGTCATCAATACTGGATCTTGGGAAATATCCACAGCTCGTCAGCTCGTCTACGTGCCTTCCCCGCGTTTTCAGTTCGTACGGTGAAGAGACGCTGGTCATCATCTTGACATAAGAAGCAGTGATCCCTTGTCAACGGTTCTGTCGCAGTTCGAGTGAAAGGTGCTGAGGTGCCTGGGGTTGCTGATTGCTCCATTTCAGAGTTTGTTCTTTTATGCCCACGTTTTTTCACAGCATAGGTTCCTATAGACATGGCATGCTGCAAGCGGTCTCTCGCTCGCTGTATGGATATTTGATTCGTGGCATCGGAATAACAACTGCGATGCCACATGGGTTTCCTTTCAATCAATATTTCTTTGATAAAGTCTTTGAGGCGTCTTTGGATGTCAACATATTTTCCATCCTGTAAGCTGGCTCTTTCTTCCACTACATCGAGTAGTTTTTGGTATGATTCTGTTCTGGGATATTGAACAAGTGTTCCTTTGCTGGCAGTGGACTCCTGACAAAGAATGCACTGTTTCCAGTCTACTGTGTCCATGGACGACTTGACCAAACTCAACTTGCTGGTTCCCGGGTCTTCACTCATGATGACTCAGGCACTGAAAAGAAAGAGAGCCACCACTATATTAACCAACACCAAGATAATTGTGTACTAGTTGTGTTAACATAAATTTTTAGAGTATAAAATTAAATATTGCAACACTACTGCAAAAATACTGCAAAATTATTGAAGCATCAGGATTTATAAACACTGTTGCAACTGCCGCCAAAATGGCCGCCAAGCAGGCATCTGCGCAAATTTAAACATTACTTTTCATATTCCTGATGCCATAAGCTTCTCAAAAATATACTGGTTTGCTAATCTCCATAAAATTTGAACAAAAATACATAGTGAACCTGACTATAGGGTGGATCTTAGGATCTTTGTTAGTCTGTAACTGCGTAACTCTGTAACTCACTTTTTCTTTGTTTCCCTTTGTGTGTATGTGTGTAAAAATTATCTGCTTTATTGGGAATAAAACATTTTTAATTTTTTTGAGATTTACAGGTGTGTTTGTGTTTTCAGTACCATATAATTAAACATTAAACTTTACTCTTCTGTATTCTAGAACTTACATATTAAATGTTGTGAAATGTACATTCGATTAAAAAAATTCTGTGGTGAGACTCCATTTTTCTTACTGGTTATAAATATCGGTAAAAAACATGGTTTCATCATAGGACTTTCTGAATAGATTGTACTTTTATTAATGATGCATACATAATAAGTACCAGAGGTAGTTAATTCCAGTGGATGGATTCATTTCCAATACAACCGAAAATAAAATTATAAATGGTATAAAATGATATCTACAGATCTACAGAATCTAAGGCTAACAAAGACCCTAAGATCTATTCTAAGGTTAGCCCGAGAGAAAGAAGAGAGTAGGGGATTAAAAGAAGAGAATAAGGGGTTAAGTAAATAGCGAAACCTATCATTCGTGGGTTAACATTCATTCAGAAAAAGAGAAAGATTCACCATCATCATCCGCCGGCCACTGCTGACAAGTCGGGAAAATAGTCGAAGAGAATAGGAAAGGGGTGAAAGATGAAAAGAAGTAAAATAAGAATGCTTACAAACCATGCAAACAGTCTTAATTCAAGAAACAGTCATACCATGCAAACTACAGACATGCAAGTAAAGAGATGATGAGAAAAAAAAGTATGAGGAGTATAACAAAAAGTGGGTTAATTTACGCTACGAGCTACATCAAAGTTCGTGTTTGTCTAATTTTTTTTTAATATAAATTTAACGCTGGCATGTCACAAGCTGGCATCAATCATTAACAGATCAAACCTTGACTATCACCCCCAGAGCTCTTGTTGCTAATTATTTTATTTTAAACGACGTTAATATTTTTAAAATGCCTATCTAAACGGTTTTTAAACATATTAACGCTGGTAGAGTTCACGACGGACGCGGGAAGATTATTCCATTTATCAATTACTGTACTTTAAACGTAAAAACGTTTTTAGCCATGTTAGTAATGAAACGTCTACTAGTAATTTAAATCGGTTATTACGAGTATTGCTATTATCGAAAATGAACAATTTGTCAAAATTGCAAGTCTAACTCCATAATCCTATCTTCGTAAGACTTGTTACGTAGTGACAGAATTAGTTTCGTGGCGCGTCGCTGAACCCTTTCCAACCTATTAATATTCTCACGCAAATACGGACACCAAAACTGAACGGCATATTCTAAGTGAGGCCTGACTAGGGACTTGTAAAGGGGCAATATAATATTCTTCGCTTTAAATTCGAAATTACGCGCTATGAAGCCTAACATCCTATTGGCTTTTACGCAATACTCCAGGCACTGATTCCTAGCTTTTAAATCCTTAGATACGCGTCCGCCTAAATCTACTTCCTCGTCAACGCTCGCTCACTCTCTATCATCCACCGTGTACGTGTAATTATTGTTACCAGAACCTATATGCAAAACTTTACATTTGTCTACGTTAAATTGCATCTGCCACTTATCCGTCCACTCCATAATCCTATTTACATCGTCTTGGAGCCTATTTCTATCGTCCACGTTAAGAACTTTACCGCCTATTTTAGTATCGTCCGCGAATTTTAACACGTTACTGATGAAGCCTACATCTATGTCTTTAATGTAGATTACGAATAGCAATGGGCCTAACACTGAACCTTGAGGGACACCGCTACCTACATTCAGCCACCCCGATTCCCTACCATTAACAACGACCCTCTGTTTCCTGGCACGAAGCCATTTCTCTAACCAGTTAGCTACCTGACCGCGTATACCGTGCGCTTTAACCTTCGCAATTAATCTTCTATGCGGAACTGTATCGAACGCTTTTTTAAAGTCTAAATAAATAACGTCAGCCGCTCTATGCCTATCGTATTCGCGCACTATTTCGTTATAAAACTAACAAATTAGTTAAACAAGATTTATGGCGTCGACACCCATGCTGACTACTATTAATCAAATGGCGACTTTCTAAGTGATCGACGATACGATCCCTAACTACGGATTCCAAAAGTTTACCGACAATTGACGTTAAGCTAATAGCCTATAATTGCTAGCTACTGTGCGGTCGCCTTTTTTAAAATTGGGCGTAACGTTAGCTAATTTGAAGTCTTCAGGAATAACCCCCCGCTTCCAGTGACTTATTACAAATTTTTGTTAAGGGGCCTACGATAACATCTTTCAAATGTCTAGGATAAAGCGCGTCAGGGCCTGGAGCCTTGCTAACTTTTAGTTTATCGATATAATGCGCAATCTCACCCCGTAAACAGTTATTTCATTTAAAATAGTCTCGTTACTAAATGGAACGATATCGTCCACGTCGGGGACATTATTTACGTCGTCTACGGTAAAAATTGTCGCAAAAAAGTTGTTAAAAATATTCGCCATCGCCTGAGCGTCGGAAGCCAAAGTGACGTTAGCGTCCACTAGAGGGCCTTTGTTATATTTTATCGACTTACCATTATTGACGTAGTCAAAAAACTTTTTCGGATTATGTTTACTATCTGCAGCTGTAAGTATATCTAAATTACGCTTAGCATTCCTAACAGATTTTTTAACCTGACGTCTAAGCTCGATATATCTAGTAAAGCTAGTTACCGTGCCATTGCGCTTATTAAGTCTATATGCTCTGTTACGCTCGTTTATGAACTACCCTATTTCCCTCGTCTACCACTTGGGCCTACGCAGAATAAACTACCTTTCGATATTCAAAAAACTTTCTTTAAACGCCTCCCAATGAAAATTTGCGTCATAACCCATAAATAAATTATCCCAGTCCACTACTCTCATCCTGTCCGCAAAACTATCAAAATTATCCCTACGAAAATCAGGGACTTCTATTATGTTACTACCCTTACTATTTTCTATCAATATCTTAAACCTAATAATTTGGTGATCACTACATCCCAAACTCTCACCTACTTCCAAACCTTTGACTATATTTTCGTCGTTCGTCATCACCACGTCTAAAATATTGTCACCGCGCGTTGGTTCGGTAACCATATGTCGTAAAAAATGATCTTCCATGAATTCAATCAGTCTCAAACCCTCATCATTACCAGTAAAAGTCTCGTAATTAACGTTAGGTCAGTTAAAGTCTCCGATTATTATACTATCCCGATTATGAATAAAATTACCAAGAAGTGCGTAAAATCTAGTACGGTGTCGAGGGGTTGAACGGGAGATCTATACTATAAACAACAACGAAATTAAAGCTAATACTATGCGCCCTAACTTCAACGCATATCGCATTAATTGCTGCCGGAAAATCTATCTTAACCTCAATAGTCCTGAGGGAATTACGAATGTACAACAAAACGCCGCCACCAATCCTATGTAACCTATCATTAGTAAAAAGTTTAAAACCCGCTATATCAAGTTCCCCCAACAAGTCCCGGGTCACGATATTTAACCACGTTTCGGTTATACTGTAGCAACTATATCGTAGTTCCCGGAATAAATTATCGCCTTGAATTCGTTCAATTTATTTCTAATACTACGCGCGTTACAATAAAAGACGTTTAAATTATTTTTTACCACGGATCGGCGTTTTAAACTATTTTTCACGTCGGGCCGGCGTTTCCCAAATCCACAACGTTTAAAGAGGGCTTCGACCTATACAGTATGGAAAACTGATACTTGTGGGTAGTTGGGAGGTAACGAAAATAGTCCGCTGAGTAGGTAAGTAGTTACTCTAACAATTATTAAACTCCTTTTTATGTCAATAACTGGGTGGATGAAACCAATTGGTTGCTCATCTGAGTTATTCTCCACACTAGTATTTTTATACTGTGTGATAGAGCGTGCTTGGTAGTATTGATACACACTACCAATCGACCAACAAACTACAAGGACGCTGGTGGAAAAAAGCCGGGAGGAGGAGAGAGAAAAACGAAGGAACTGGGTGAAAAGAACGGCATGCGGACGAAGGGGCTTGAAGACAATAAAAGATCTCCACCAGCAAGTGCGCTCTCAAAAATTGAGCAAAGAGAAGAGGGACTTTCTAATAATACTCAGTAAGTGATCAGTTGTGTTTTTGAACCCCAGTTTGGGGATAACATAAAAACTAGGTCCAGTTAAATTGGGCCTACATTGTGGTCTAAGACCTAGCATCAACCCATATCTTAACAAGGCTAAGGTAAATTACCCTAACCTAATTTGGTGAGGAATCCGGTTAATATGTTTTAAATGACATGGGCTGGACTTTTAAATCAAAATAACTTTTAATGAGGTAGTTTTAGTCACTTTATTAAAATTTGTCACTCATTTTTTGTGCAAATGCATATTAATGGTGAAAATTATGATACTAATAATATATATAAATACACTCATTTTTGATCCGACGAGTATAATCAGTGCCGGCCTTAGGAGTGTGCGAACCGTGCGGTCGCACAGGGCCCGCAACTTAGGGGGGCCCGAAAATTTCACAGAAATTTACCATCGACGTCAGAGTGCCAAAATTGGTGTAAATTAATGTAATTTATTTTTTTATCCTAATTAAATTGAATTATCCTATTCCTAATTAAATATCCTAAGGCCGGCGCTGGTTGAAACCTCTTATGATAGTTTAAATATTTGATAATAATAAAGTAATAAGTAGTAATAATAGTAAAGGCTGTTGGTCTGTTGGTATTTTGTTACAGGTGCACTTGTATAGTTAAATTTTACTTGTTGTACTTGTTAACAATCTACTAAAATAAAATGATTAGCAGTGAAAAACAATTTGATTTGTGTCATGGGGGGCCCGTACAGTATACTCTGCACAGGGCCCGAAATATCCTAATGCCGGCGCTGGTATAATTTTATGCTATTTGTACAGGGAAATAGTGATGACGTCATTTCCTATGCGCCGTTCACATGTCCTTCAGTCCGAACGTGGCAGATCAGTTTTGTATGATGTTGTTGTGCGAAGGGTGTGAGTTGTCCTACCTTCCGGCAATTGAACGTTTTGGCCTCAAGGTTAGTTTATTTATTAGGCCTTATATCTTTCTTTAAAATACATTTTTCTAGTGCATTTTGGTGTGCTTTGTTCAAATATAACCTTCATTTCCTGTGCAAATGTAAAGGAATAAGAATTTGTTTACATTATTTCGGAGTCATATTTCGTCATGTCAGGAACGAACTTTAGGTTATTAGCGGGGGTCAAGGGGGTGGAGCCCCTTTGTTAGCGTTAGGTTTAGTTAGGTTACGTTTAGTTAGGTTAGGTTTAGTTAGTTTTCATAATTTTTTGTTAATATATTGCTATTCACATGACCAGAAACGAAGAAATACGACTCCGAAGTAATGTACAAATAATCATATTGCTTTCCATTTGCACAGGAAATGAAGGTTATATTTGAACAGAGCACACCAAAATACACTAGAAAAATGTATTTTTTGTTTCAACTTTAGGCCATGTCATTTGCGACATAATTACCAGGAATCCAACTGTGGACCTCAATTTACTCTGCCCGCTCTGGACTATTTCCGGAATCTCTCGGCTGACCCCTACAAGGCTAGGCTTAACCTACTCTACAGTTAGATTAGAGATATTTGGGGTGGGTTAATTGGGGACCAATTCATACAGAGCATTTTTTTACAACAGCTTTCGAACGTTCTCATCGATTAACCTACATGCCTAGCATTCCCTTTTTCATTAAAATGCACCTAATCTTTTATAAAAAGGCTAGGATCACTAAATTCTGACCACAGCTTTACGAAGGATACATTTTCCTGAGCACAAATCTCTTCTAGCTTAGTGTTCAAAAATATTGTTTTTGACGTAAGCCTAAGACCTAAACCGTGCCTAGGGATAATACCTAGAACTAAAGACCTGTCTGACCTTGCCTTCAGGGACCTAATTAACCCCTTGTATCTCTCCAAAAGGTCAGGTACTCTCGTATCGGGCCTATACGAGTCGTTACCCCCTACCATCGTCACCAACATCGAGTGACGGGAGGCAACATCAATCCTATCTACTTCGTCTCTGATTCTGTCAATCCTGGCCCTTGGTAGACAGACCCCCCCCCCCCCCTCCTCCTTTTGGTTGGATTCCGTTCAACGAACTCCTTATCCATATGACGCACTAAGGAGTCCCCAATTAAAATCGTTTCCCCCTCGTTCACATCCCTATCCAACTGGGCGAAAGGGTTCGAAACCTCGATGGGGGAGATTCCTATCCAGGGGCATGTTAAGGGCAGGGCACGTGCCCTGGGCCCCGCGCTTTAATGGGTCCCGCACTGTAGAGAAGAGACACTGCTTATTATATAAAATTAGATCAGATTTTGTGTCGCGAGATATAGGTTTTTGGAAAGTGGAAACACATCAAGAAAAAACTGAAAATGGTTGGAAAATAACTATTATTACACTTTTATTTTTACATATAGGTAATAGCTGATCCTGCTGATTAATTGCTGTTTTTACACTTTACACTGATTTCCTCCATGTTTTTTTTTTATTTTCCTTACTTGATTATCCTTTCAAATTTCAACACTATTTCTTACGTATAACGTACAGTATTTGTTAGAAAATCTAGAAGAGGAAGAACCATTGTTGTCCCAAGGCGATATGATGACTAAGCTGATTGATGCAGCATTGCTTGTATATATTAAGTTAAGGTGTATATATATCCATCTCATAATTGTAAGGTTAGTGAAAAATTCACTTAATTTAGAGCTAGCATTTTTGGGCTCTTGTGGCATCATTGTTTGGGCACTCTTGTGGCATCATTTTGGGGCGCTGCGCGTCTTTTCTACTCGTTTGTGGAATGCCGTACTTACAGAGTGTGGTCTTATAGAGAGCTCTCTTGCAATTCAGTTTGGTTGTTTAGATACAAGATTGTTGCATCGTGCAATAGTGCAGGTTGTGTTGTTGTTGCAAGGTTGAGAAAGAAGACCATAAATAGTGCCCCTTTTGTTTTTATCTTAAATTCATGCAACTGAGGCCTAAGGTAGGCCCACATCGAGTCAGCAACCCTGAGGTAGGACCTAATAGGAACTCAAGTCCGTAAGTTTTTAATTTTAGCTTAACTTGGGCTGTAGGTTGAACTGGCCCTTTAGAACTTGGCCGTTCACGGCTCAGCTGGGATTTTGAACCCAATAAATAAATAAAAATAACATGGTCCTTCAGAACCGGATTCTAGCCCAAGACTGAGTCAGTGACTATTTTTCGGCAAAGTTCTGATTGTGCAAATTGTAGCCCAAATTAGGCCTAGACGGGTTGAGTATTATTGAATTAAGGTCCCAGGGTAGAAAGTTTGGTCACCCAATTGCGAAACTTGGCCACTTGTCTGTCGTTGTTTTTCGCCTACATTTTTACAGGTTTGGTTAATTTTGGTTTATTATTCGTAGGCGAAGGTTGCAGACTTCGGTGCGCCAGTTACTTGGGTGGAAAATTTGGTATTCCATACTGGTGGTTGGTTAGTACCCCACCCAGCAATTCAGTTTATTTGAAAAAAAGTAAAATTTGCGTTTGACAGTTTGGTTAAGTATTTTTGCCAATTCAGCTCATTTGGCATTGAGCCCAATGAGGCCGTTCTGAATTGAACAAGTTTAAAAAAAGGAGAAGCGCCTACAAAGGTCTAATTACAAAGGTCATTGCCACTATAGATTCTGCCATAGAGCAAGAGGATTTAAGCTTAGTGACTGAGCAGCTTTCCATATTAGAAACTAAAAAGGTTGCTCTAAGTGAAGTAAATGTTAAAATTGACGCTCTTATAGAAGAGGATGAAATAGAAAATAACATAATTTACTTTGAAGAGATTATTGATGATATAATTAAAGTAGGCCACCGAGCAAAAGAGTTTAGCAGCTCAGTACAGTTAGAGACCAGGTCTAATAATGAAACACAACACTCAACAAATGGTGTTTGTGAAGTTAAGGTTAACAGATCTGCAGTTCAATTACCGAGGCTTGTACTCAAAACATTTTCTGGGAGTATTCAGGAATGGCAAGGATGGGCAGACAGTTTTCAATCAGCAGTTCATTCTAGTCAAGTGTTAAGTGCGGTGGAGAAGTTTAATTATTTGCAGTCCCTCTTGGAAGGGGAGGCAGCAAAGACAATAGCAGGATTAGCATTAACAGAGGCTAATTATAATGTGGCTTGGGATATATTAAAGAAACGGTTTGGTAAGCCAGAGATCTTAATTAAAATCCACCTCCGTGAACTTTTAGCTATACCTCCTGTTAATAATCCTAATAGTGTCAAGGAGTTACGGCAGTTATATGATGAATTTGAAGTTAGAACTAGGTCCCTGGACAACTTGGGTGTAGGAATGGAAAGGTATGGTATAATGTTGGTTACTATACTGGATTCTAAATTGCCTAGCTCAATTTTGCTTGAGTTAAGTAGGGGACACTCTACAGAACATGTGTACATCCCCCTTCAGCAGATGTTAAGTCTTTTAGGCACAGAATTAGCAAGACGAGAGGGAATTGAGTTTGCACAGTGGAATGTTAAACAAGGGGACAAAGGCAGGCACAGCACCAAAGTTTCTACAAAAAGGAATAGCCCAGGTACAGTGTCAGCTCTACATGCATCCTCTGAGAATAAATTAAAGGGAATCAAGGAATGCATATTTTGCGAAGGCAACCACAAGTCATATAAATGTGAAGTGGCTGAGGCTTTACCTTTTGAGGAGAGAAAGGACAGGGTAACTAAGTCCACAGCATGTTTTAAATGTTTTTCGAAAGGTCACAGGGCAAGGTTTTGTAAGTTTAAAATTTTGTGCAAAAAATGTCATGGCAGGCATCAGCCATTATTGTGTGAAAACACTCCTAGTAGGCCTACCCCAGAAGTAGAGACATCAGTGGCACATGCCACTGCTATGCAAGGGAGTAAAAGTAAAGGGGGATTATTGCAAACAACTGCAGCCTTATTAATTGGGAATGATGGAGAAGCTACTGTAAGAGTGTTGTTTGATAGTGGTAGCCAGTGTAGCTTTATTAAGACCAGAATTTCCAGAAAATTGAAGTTTAAAGAACTTAAGAGGGAAAATTTAAGAATTTCTGGGTTTGGGGGTTCCGTTCAAAACCGAACCAAATTTAAGAAGGTAGAAGTTCTGGTTAAGGGCAGGGCCGGATTAACCATTAAGCAAAATAAGCCCGTGCTTAGGGCATCAAGGGAAGGGGGGCACCACAGAAATTTTCCATTGTCGGATTTACCATGGATTTATTATACTATTATAATCTATTATAATGCTGAACTTTATAAAATAATTGTAGAAGACAATATTGAGTGTGCCTTCCCAAATGTAGAAATTGCCTTTCGTATATTTTTAACATTAATGGTCACAAATTGCTCAGCTGAGCGTTCATTTTCTCAGTTGAAGTATATTAAAAATACCAACAGAACAACTATGCAACAAGGCAGGCTGGATGCCTTATCTCTACTAAGTATAGAAGCAGATGTGTTACGTAAGATTAGTTTTGAGGATCTGATCAAAGACTTTGCAATTAAAAAAAGTAGGAGAAAACTTTTCAAATATAAATGAAGTGGAAGTATACAAAAATAAACATTATTTTCCATCTTACTGTAAGTTTTGTTTCATTTCAAAAAATAAAATTTTATTTTATGGTTTATTTTTGTTTATATTTTGAATTACATATATATGGGGCACCAAAATCTTTTAAGTGCTTAGGGCCTCTAAAGGTCTTAATCCGGCCCTGGTTAAGGGGTTGTTACCGCAAAGTCCCACTATCAAGGTCCAAGCTGTAGAGATTGAGGAACTTTGTGCTCCAGTCACTACTTGTTTAGATATGGCATGTGTCCAAGAATTGCAAGTTAAAGGAATTAATTTGGGCAATAATAAGTTTGAAGGAACAGAAGATATTAGTCTTATTGAAAAATTTATTATTTAGAATTTATTATTTAGCTTGAGAGAGATTATTTTTATTTAGGTGTAATATTAAGGTTAAGTTTACTTTAAATAGACACAGTAATTATAGAAATAATAATGGCCTATTTAGACTGTCAACATAGCTACAGACTTTTTCACTGTAGGTTGCAGTGGTTTTCAGGTTAAAATTTGGTCAGCAGCCAGATTACTAACTATGGTGAAGCTAAATTCATTAAAATTAATTTAGACTTACCAAAATGAAGTTGCCAGTTGAACGTTACCCTTTCTGTTTCTAACTAATCCATAAGTTTCATTTAGTTTCCAGGTTTGAATTTTATTTGTTAAGTTTTAAGTTATTATTTAACACACTGCTAGGTTATTTATTTGTAGGGGCTATTTCCCAGACCTAGGTTTTGCAGGTTAAGTTAGGCTAGGGCTGTATTGCCCTTAAGTTTTTGGTTTTAAAGGTTTAAGTTTTAAGGTTTTGAAGGTTTTACTCAAGTTAAGTTAGGGCTATATTGCCTTTAGGTTTTAATAGGGGCTATAACAGCCATTTAATTATTGAGTTAGGGCAGTTGTAGCCCGGTTCGAGTTTCTTCTAGGTACCTAGTTTTTCTCTTACCTTAGTTATTTTCTTTAATTAACTTACTTACACCTAGTTCTGATAGGCCTCTATTTAGTTAAACAGGGTTTTTGTTTAATGGCAGTGGTTATTAAGGTTAAGATTTAAAAGTTGTGAGGTTTAAAGGTTGACTTTAAGTTGCCCGGTTAGTTGGGGAACCACGAGAATTTTACTTTACGAAAAAACTAGCCCGCTTCATGCGGTCAAAATTTTTCAAGAAAGGACAAAGCTCTCTTTTTCTTTATCTCGGAAACTTTTTTTCTTTCTTCTTTTTGTTAATTAGGGAAACCCAACTTCACTAGTTGGTTAGAAACGAGGGTTGTTATTTTTATTCTATATTTATTTTGTTTATATTTTATTTGGAAATATATGCGGTTATTTCTAACCACTTTTTTTTAACATTCCCCCCAAGGGGAAAAAATTTACCCAGAATTATATTCTTGGGAAATTTTATTTACTTATTTTTGTTGATGATTGAAAATGACATGCTCTACAGAAAACTTCCTTTTAGGTGAAATATGAAAATGAAAGCGTCTTTTCTGTAGAACGTTAGTCCTAAGTTATAGCTATTTACAATTATTTACAATTTTCAATTTGTGGTCTTCACAAAGATCCACTCTGTATTTTCCTTTGCAGTTCTTCCCGAAATCTAACTGCAGCTTGTCTTTGTGGTCGGGGTTGAGTAGCAGCAGTAGTAGTGTCAGGAGAATCTACAGTTCCTGATTCTGTGGAAGAATTTTCCAGTTCTTCCAGGTCAATATTCGGTTTATCAGTTATTTCCAGTGGGTATAACCGATATATGTGTCTTCTGGAGAGATGACCATTGGGTGTTTTTACAGTTACATGCCTGATTATGCCATCTTCATCTGGGTGTAATGTTTCAATTACCGCTATCTTCCAGAAGTATTTGGGATTCATAGAATTTTCATCTAAGAGACATAGTTCTCCTACTTTAGGTTCTTTATTTACTGGTTGTTTGTGTTGTTGGTATTCTTTTTCCCTCAAACTACTCAAATATTCGTATCGCCATCTTTTTTTTATTTCTTGAGATTGTTCAACTCCCTTATGAAAGTAGTCCAGTATTTTCTTTCTTTCTTTGTCCTCTGTTGCTGTCATATAATCAGCATCCACCTGATCACCTTCATTAACGGCTTCTTGGGTATCATTAGTGGTTAAAAAGTTGAATTTGGTATTGTCATACCCAAAAAGCAACTTGAAAGGAGTTAGTAGATCAGAGGAGGGATCTTCATTTGAATTAACATAAGTGAGTGGTCTTGAATTAATTGTATTCATTATTTCAAGAACAATTGTTTTTAGTTCAGTTAAAGGGATTTTTCTTCCTTTTAGGGAGGTATAGAGGGCTCTTTTGACTAAACCCACCATTCTTTCAGCTATTCCTAAGGTTCTGGGTGAATAGGCTGCTGTAAATTTCCACTGGATACCATGATCAGAGAGGTACTGAGACACAAGAACATTTTGGAACCAATGTTTAAGGTAATCTTCAGATCTTTTGAAGGTGGCTTGATTGTCTGAAATCAAAACCTTTGGAAGGGAGTAGTTTAAGGACAAATGGTAAAGTTCTCTTAAAAAGGTTTTAGCAGAAAGGTCAGTGCAGATGTGAAGGCTGGTGAATCTGGTGGCGCAGCAAGTAAACAATAATAAGTAGACTTTCATGAATTGGTTATTCTCATCCTGGACAGAAATTGGACCAGCATAGTCAAGGGCAGTTTTTTCAAAGGGTTTTTCATAGCTTAAACGTTCCGTTACTAATGGTCCAGTAGTAGGCACTTCATAAGCCATGGCAAAGTATTTTTTGCAAAACAGACATTGTTTCAGAACCTTTTTAACTACTTGCCTTATTTTGGGGATCCAGAATTCCTGTCTGAGGAAATTGCATGTGGTAGCTAAGGTTGCATGACTGGCTTTTGCATGACATTCAGTTATGATTAACATTGTTAAATGAGAATTTTCAGGCAGTAGTACAGGATACCTGGCAGAATAGTTAAGGTTGGTTGCATATTTATATCTCCCCATTGTTCTGACTAACCCTTCTTTGTCAATGAAGAGTTTTAGATTCTTTTGCAGCTTAGTTAGGTCTTCAACTTTTTCTCCTTTATTTAGTTTGTTGATTATTTCTTTTTCTTTTGAGAAATGTTGTTGCTGGACTAATTTTAGCCAGTAATTTGTGGCCTTAGTTTTGTAAGCTGTATGATTTTTCTCCAAAACAGCAATTTGTTCTTCCATTGTTAGGTTACATTTGGGGTTATATTCGTGAGTGCGGAAGTACTTTAAGTTTTCTATGAACCGTAGAACATAGGCAGTGATTCTGACCAGTTTTTTCCTGTTAGAGAATCTTTCCATGTTTAACAAAGGAGTTTTTTCATTTATTTCTTTACAAGTTGTTTGACACACATTTATTGTTGTCTGTAAGGTTTCTTGGTGGGGGTTAAAAATTAAGTTGGTTGGCCATTCAATTTCATTTCTCAAAAATGTGGAACCATGTTGGTAAAAGGGAAGAAGTTTTTGAAATTTCTTGAAAGATATTGGTCTGGTGAGTAGGTCTGCTGGGTTGTCTTCTCCTGTTACATGTCTGAATTCCAGGTGATGGTTTAAGTTTCTTGTTGCTTCCTGAATGTCTTTCACTCTGTTTTTTACAAAGATGGACTTCATTTTTAGAGATTTTTGAGCAATCCAATTTAAAGCCATCTGTTAAAAAAAGTGGTTAGAAATAACCGCATATATTTCCAAATAAAATATAAACAAAATAAATAAAAATAACAACCCTTGTTTCTAACCAACTAGTGAAGTTGGGTTTCCCTAATTAACAAAAAGAAGAAAAAAAAAGTTTCTGAGATAAAGAAAAACGGAGCTTTGTCCAGTCTTGAAAATTTTTTTGACCGCATGAAGCGGGCCCTTTTTTCTAAAAAAAAAAATTAAAATGCTCGTGGTTACCCAAACCGGGAAACTGAGTCAACCTTCAAACCTAACAACCTTTAATTAAACCTTATCCTTAATTAATAACCACTGCAATTAATCAAAAACCATGTTTAACTAAATAGAGGCCTATCAGAACTAGGTGTAAGTAAGTTAAAGAAAATAACTAAGGTAAGAGAAAAAACTAGGTACCTAGACGAAACTCGAACCGGGCTACAACGGCCCTAACTCAATAATTAAATGGCTGTTATAGCCCCTATTAAAACCTAAAGGCAATATAGCCCTAACTTAACTTGAATAAAACCTTGAAAACCTTAAACCTTAACCTTTAAAACCAAAAACTTAAGGGCAATCCAGCCCTAGCCTAACTTAACCTGCAAAACCTAGGTCTGGGAAATAGCCCCTACAAATAAATAACTTAGCAGTGTGTTAAATAATAACTTAAAACTTAACAAATAAAATTCAAACCTGGAAACTAAATGAAACTTATGGATTAGTTAGAAACAGAAAGGGTAACGTTCAACTGGCAACTTCATTTTTGGTAAGTCTAAATTAATTTTAAATTTAGCCTCACCATAGTTAGTAATCTGGCTGCTGACCAAATTTTAACCTGAAAACCACTGCAACCTACAGTGAAAAAGTCTGTAGCTATGTTGACAGTGTCTAAATAGGCCATTATTATTTCTATAATTACCGTGTCTATTTAAAGTAAACTTAACCTTAATACTACACCTAAATAAAAATAATCTCTCTCAAGCTAAATAAAATAAATTCTAAATAATAAATTTTTCAATATGGCGCCCCCGGGTGGGCAGTCGAGAAGTTAGTTACCCTTTTTTGTTTTATTTCTGATACAATAGTTTTAAATCCAGTGAATTAAATTTTTTACACAACCTAAACAAACCTAGCCTAACCTGGCTGAACCTAAAAAGCAAACCTAGCTGAACCTAAAACAACCTAAACCAACCTAAACAAACCTAAACAAACCTAGCCTAACCTGGCTGAACCTAAAACAACCTAAACAAACCTAGCCTAACCTGGCTGAACCTAAAAAACAAACCTAGCCTAACCTGGCTGAACCTAAAACAACCTAAAACAACCTAAAACACAAACCTAGCCTAGCCTGGCTGAACCTAAAAAACAAACCTAGCCTAACCTGGCTGAAACTAAAAAAAACCTAGCCTAACCTGGCTGAACCTAAAAAACAAACCTAGCCTAACCTGGCTGAACCTAAAAAACAAACCTAGCCTAACCTGGCTAAACCTAAAACAACCTAAGCAAACCTAGCCTAACCTGGCTGAACCAACAACACAAACCAACCTACCCTACCCTACCTACCCTACCAAACCAACCAACCTACGCTACCAAACCTCCCTACCCTACCTAACCTAACCTACCAAACCAACCTAACCTAACCTACCCTACCAAACCAACCTTACCTACCCTACCAAACCAACCTACCTACCCTACCAAACCTACCTAACCTACCCTACCTAACCTACCCTACCAAACCTACCTAACCTACCCTACCAAACCAACCTACCCTAACCTACCCTTCAACACCAGATTGCACAATTTAGCAATAACTTAGGACTAACGTTCTAGAGAAAAGACGCTTTCATTTTCATATTTCACCTAAAAGGAACTTTTCTGTAGAGCATGTCATTTTCATTCATCAAAATAAATAAATAAAATTTCCCAAGAATATAATTCTGGGTAAATTTTTTCCCCTTGGGGGGAATGTTAAAAAAAGTGGTTAGAAATAACCGCATATATTTCCAAATAAAATATAAACAAAATAAATAAAAATAACAACCCTTGTTTCTAACCAACTAGTGAAGTTGGGTTTCCCTAATTAACAAAAAGAAGAAAAAAAAAGTTTCTGAGATAAAGAAAAACGGAGCTTTGTCCAGTCTTGAAATTTTTTTTGACCGCATGAAGTGGGCCCTTTTTTCTCAAAAAAAAATTAAAATGCTCGTGGTTACCCAAACCGGGAAACTGAGTCAACCTTCAAACCTAACAACCTTTAATTAAACCTTATCCTTAATTAATAACCACTGCAATTAATCAAAAACCATGTTTAACTAAATAGAGGCCTATCAGAACTAGGTGTAAGTAAGTTAAAGAAAATAACTAAGGTAAGAGAAAAAACTAGGTACCTAGACGAAACTCGAACCGGGCTACAACGGCCCTAACTCAATAATTAAATGGCTGTTATAGCCCCTATTAAAACCTAAAGGCAATATAGCCCTAACTTAACTTGAATAAAACCTTGAAAACCTTAAACCTTAACCTTTAAAACCAAAAACTTAAGGGCAATCCAGCCCTAGCCTAACTTAACCTGCAAAACCTAGGTCTGGGAAATAGCCCCTACAAATAAATAACTTAGCAGTGTGTTAAATAATAACTTAAAACTTAACAAAAAAATTCAAACCTGGAAACTAAATGAAACTTATGGATTAGTTAGAAACAGAAAGGGTAACGTTCAACTGGCAACTTCATTTTTGGTAAGTCTAAATTAATTTTAAATTTAGCCTCACCATAGTTAGTAATCTGGCTGCTGACCAAATTTTAACCTGAAAACCTCTGCAACCTACAGTGAAAAAGTCTGTAGCTATGTTGACAGTGTCTAAATAGGCCATTATTATTTCTATAATTACCGTGTCTATTTAAAGTAAACTTAACCTTAATACTACACCTAAATAAAAATAATCTCTCTCAAGCTAAATAAAATAAATTCTAAATAATAAATTTTTCAATATGGCGCCCCCGGGTGGGCAGTCGAGAAGTTAGTTACCCTTTTTTGTTTTATTTCTGATACAATAGTTTTAAATCCAGTGAATTAAATTTTTTACACAACCTAAACAAACCTAGCCTAACCTGGCTGAACCTAAAAAGCAAACCTAGCTGAACCTAAAACAACCTAAACAAACCTAGCCTAACCTGGCTGAACCTAAAACAACCTAAACAAACCTAGTCTAACCTGGCTGAACCTAAAACAACCTAAACAAACCTAGCCTAACCTGGCTGAACCTAAAAAACAAACCTAGCCTAACCTGGCTGAACCTAAAAAACAAACCTAGCCTAACCTGGCTGAACCTAAAAAACAAACCTAGCCTAACTTGGCTGAACCTAAAAAAAAACCTAGCCTAACCTGGCTGAACCTAAAAAACAAACCTAGCCTAACCTGGCTGAACCTAAAAAACAAACCTAGCCTAACCTGGCTAAACCTAAAACAACCTAAGCAAACCTAGCCTAACCTGGCTGAACCTAAAACAACCTAAGCAAACCTAGCCTAACCTGGCTGAACCAACAACACAAACCAACCTACCTACCCTACCAAACCTCCCTACCCTACCTAACCTAACCTACCAACCTAACCTTACCTACCCTACCAAACCAACCTAACCTTACCTACCCTACCAAACCAACCTACCAAACCTACCTAACCTACCCTACCAAACCAACCTACCCTACTTAATCTAAAATACCTAACCTACCTACCCTACCTAACCTAAAAAAAACTTTTTAAGAGAACTTTACCATTTGTCCTTAAACTACTCCCTTCCAAAGGTTTTGATTTCAGACAATCAAGCCACCTTCAACACCAGATTGCACAATTTAGCAATAACTTAGGGGTAACGTTCTACGGAAAAGATGCTTTCATTTTCATATTTCACCTAAAAGGAACTTTTCTGTAGAGCATGTCATTTTCATTCATCAAAATAAATAAATAAAATTTCCCAAGAATATAATTCTGGGTAAATTTTTTCCCCTTGGGGGGAATGTTAAAAAAAGTGGTTAGAAATAACCGCATATATTTCCAAATAAAATATAAACAAAATAAATAAAAATAACAACCCTTGTTTCTAACCAACTAGTGAAGTTGGGTTTCCCTAATTAACAAAAGAAGAAAAAAAAAGTTTCTGAGATAAAGAAAAACGGAGCTTTGTCCAGTCTTGAAAATTTTTTTGACCGCATGAAGCGGGCCCTTTTTTCTCAAAAAAAAAATTAAAATGCTCGTGGTTACCCAAACCGGGAAACTGAGTCAACCTTCAAACCTAACAACCTTTAATTAAACCTTATCCTTAATTAATAACCACTGCAATTAATCAAAAACCATGTTTAACTAAATAGAGGCCTATCAGAACTAGGTGTAAGTAAGTTAAAGAAAATAACTAAGGTAAGAGAAAAAACTAGGTACCTAGACGAAACTCGAACCGGGCTACAACGGCCCTAACTCAATAATTAAATGGCTGTTATAGCCCCTATTAAAACCTAAAGGCAATATAGCCCTAACTTAACTTGAATAAAACCTTGAAAACCTTAAACCTTAACCTTTAAAACCAAAAACTTAAGGGCAATCCAGCCCTAGCCTAACTTAACCTGCAAAACCTAGGTCTGGGAAATAGCCCCTACAAATAAATAACTTAGCAGTGTGTTAAATAATAACTTAAAACTTAACAAATAAAATTCAAACCTGGAAACTAAATGAAACTTATGGATTAGTTAGAAACAGAAAGGGTAACGTTCAACTGGCAACTTCATTTTTGGTAAGTCTAAATTAATTTTAAATTTAGCCTCACCATAGTTAGTAATCTGGCTGCTGACCAAATTTTAACCTGAAAACCACTGCAACCTACAGTGAAAAAGTCTGTAGCTATGTTGACAGTGTCTAAATAGGCCATTATTATTTCTATAATTACCGTGTCTATTTAAAGTAAACTTAACCTTAATACTACACCTAAATAAAAATAATCTCTCTCAAGCTAAATAAAATAAATTCTAAATAATAAATTTTTCAATACCATCTGTAAGTCTCTCCAAATTATTGTTTTGAAGAACTTTTGGTTTTCTGAGTTTTCTTCTAGGTAGGTTTCTTTAAGGTATTCTAGTACTTTGGTTCCTAGGCAGATTGCCATTAATTCCAAGTTACAAATGGTCCAATTTTTTGATTTGGGGTTGACTCTTGATTTAGCGTAAATTAGTTCGGATTTTCCATTTCCAACTAGATAGCAACTTACTGCATAACCTTCTTGGCTGGCATCACAAAAGATGTGGAGTTGAAGATTTTCCATGAGAGGTTTGGGATTTTCAAAAGTTTGTCTAGGAAAATTCAGAAATTCCACTTTGTTTATTTCTTTACAAAGTTTTTTCCATTCACGCAGCATTTCAGGTTCTAGATATTCATCCCAATCTTTTTTGGTAGCTACTACTTTCTGCATGAAGAGTTTTAATTTAAACACTAAGGGTGCAACAAATCCAATTGGATCAAACAATGATTGCACAGAACTTAGTATTTCTCTTTTAGTTTTGGCTTCTGAGTTCAAGTTTACAGTTTTTAGATGGAGTGTATCAGCATTTGTGTTCCAACCATATCCTAATAGTTTTACATTTTTTTTATCTTCTGAGGAGGCTATGTCATGTTTTTCAAATAGTCCTTGAAGTTCTGAGTGATTGGAGGCCCATTCATATAGCTTCAAATTATATTCAATTAAGGTGTTTACACTATAATTGTAAAGGTCTTTGAGTTCTGAGAGATTGTTGGCATTAATTAAAGCATTGTCCATGTAAAAGCGGTTAGCTAGGTAGTCTGCCACTTGGTTTTGTTGTTCATTAAAAATGTGTTGGAGAGATTGTTGTAGTAAAAATGGACTGCTTTTGTTGCCAAAGGTAACTCTTTTATATTTATAGCAGATCAGGTTGTCGTCATTTGGAGCCAATTGGGTATCTTTTAACCACAGAATTTTGTGGGCATTGCAGTCAAATTCTGTTTGATATTTAAGTTGTAAATATGCTTTTTGAATGTCCCCAATCATCAAATATTTACCATGCCTTAATTTAATGCACAATTTTGCTAAATGAGGTAGGAGTGAAGGGCAGTCCTCAGTAGCATCATTTACTGTTATTTCTTCTGGTTTGCTTTTACCCGAGGGATCTACTACAATCCTAACTTTAGTTGTTTGTACTCCAGGGCGAACTACTGGAAAATGAGGTAAAAAATTTCCTGCTTGTTTTAAGTTTTCTGTTAAGGCTACTTCTTCTACAGGGTGGGCGGAAAGTAGCTCCCTATTTTGGATTGGTAAAAAAATATGTATATTATCCATTTATTTCAGAAGAAATAATATGAAAAGGTAGGCATACATGGTAGGTTTTCTCTAAAATTCAATGTGGGCTCCAACTCTTTCCACCAGCTTCTGGAGCCACCCAGAAATGGCGTCCACTGACTTTAGCAGGAACTCCGGCGGGATGGAGGACATGACTTCCCGAATTCGGTCCTCCAGTTCTTCCAATGTCCTCGGTTTGGTGCGGTAGACTTCTTCCTTTACCCACCCCCAAAGAAAGAAGTCGCACGGTGTCAAGTCGGGGCTCCTGGCTGGCCATTGATGTGGACCACGACGACCCATCCAACGCCCAGGGAAGTGGGCATCCAGCCACTCACGGACAACAAGAGCGAAGTGCGGAGGGGCGCCATCTTGCATAAATATCAGATCGTCGATGTTCTCCCATGTGCTGACAACCGGCCAGACCTCGTTTCGCAACATAGCAAGGTACCGCTGAGCACTTCGCTCTTGTTGTCCGTGAGTGGCTGGATGCCCACTTCCCTGGGCGTTGGATGGGTCGTCGTGGTCCACATCAATGGCCAGCCAGGAGCCCCGACTTGACACCGTGCGACTTCTTTCTTTGGGGGTGGGTAAAGGAAGAAGTCTACCGCACCAAACCGAGGACATTGGAAGAACTGGAGGACCGAATTCGGGAAGTCATGTCCTCCATCCCGCCGGAGTTCCTGCTAAAGTCAGTGGACGCCATTCCTGGGCGGCTCCAGAAGCTGGTGGAAAGAGTTGGAGCCCACATTGAATTTTAGAGAAAACCTACCATGTATGCCTACCTTTTCATATTATTTCTTCTGAAATAAATGGATAATATACGTATTTTTTTACCAATCCAAAATAGGGAGCTACTTTCCGCCCACCCTGTATTATTCCTTCCTGGAATTGTTGTTCAAGGATGTCTGAATAAGGTTGCATTGTTATCTTTTTTTAATTTTTTGTAAGTGGATTTTAACCTGCTAATAGCATAGTTAAAGTTTGGTGAAATTTTATCTTTTTGGTCATTCCATGGTACCTTAACAGACAATCTTTCATCTTCTATTGTAACTTCCTTTTCGAAGTTTGCAATCAGATCTTTTTCTTTGTTTGAAAATGGTTCATCCCCAGAAATACCCAAGTTTTCTAGTTTGCTAAATTGTGCAATCTGTTGTTCAATTTTTTCTAGATCTTCATTAGAAGTTGTACTAGTAAGTAGCGGGTTGGTAATACAGAAGCTGATCTGATCTCTTATTGGTTCTTTTTCTTTTTCAGGGTAGTAATCTGAAGGGAAACCCAATAAAAGTATTCCATAGGGAGATTTATAACAAGAGGCAGTATGAATCTGATGAGTGCTGAGGGCAAAAAGTTTGTGGGTTGCAGCCCCAAAAATTAACATGAAGTCAATCACTTCATCAGCTTCAAAGTGATCTGCAAGCTGATAATTTAAGGATTTTAAATAAGTTTGAAGTTTCAGTAATCCCGGAACTTCATATTTAATATTAATATCATCAATTATGATGGCTTCTATTTCTTGGTAGTTTCCAGGGTTTCTAGAATCCTCCAATTTAATTATAGCTACTTCATAATTTGGTTGTTTCTTGTTGGCTATAAATCCTGTTATGGTTATGGATTCCTCGTAGTGTTTAGTTGGAAGATTTAATTTTTTCACAAGTTCCTTGGTAATGTAGCTGGCTTGACTACAATTATCCAAAAGTGCTCTGCATTTAATTGATTTTTCTGAGTTTCTTATTCTCATCTGCATGGAAGGAATTAATGCTACTTCTTGATCAGTGTTTTTTAAACTTAATAAGTTAGTAACTTGTTTCCCTTGTTTTGAGTTTTTTTTTTGGGTAGCTACTTCCGTACTGGTTTTGGTTTTCTTATCTTCCTCTGGTTTTCCTTTTTGTTTGGTACAAAGGAAGGATAAATGGTTAGAAAACCTACAAAATGAACAGGGTTGTAAAGAAATGGGGCATTCTTTGGCTTGGTGTTTAGATGAGGTACATTTAGTACAATAATTTAATTTAGCAAGTTTTTTCAGTTTATCCCAACTTTCAGGGAAAGAATCACATTTTGAGATTCTGTGCGAGTTTTTCTTACACAATTTGCAGTAAGGTTCTCTCTGGTCAGTATGTTGAGCTCTTCTTGAGGATTGTCTTTGGGTAGAAACCGCCAGAGCAGCTGTAGTTTGGCCAGAATACCATGGTTTTTCTGGCTGGTTCTGGAGAGAAGTTTCTTTTTTGTTTAGGTATCAAGGTAGTTAACTCACTTTGTTCCAGATCAAAATTAACATTAGCTAAGGTTTTGGTAGCTTCAGCAATTGCTTCTTTAAACCTATCAAAGTGGTCATAGAGTTTAAAACCACAAGTTCTTAAAAATTCCTGAGTTTCTTGACTTAGTTTATTATAATATACATACAAGAGTATATCTTCTATTCTAATTTTTGAGTTTGCATTAAATTTATGGTAGAGTGCATATCTGCTTGAAAGTCATGAAGTGATTTAAAATTTTTGGTTATTATGGATTTGGTTAAAAGTGATTTTATTATGGAGAATTTAATTTGGCCTGGTGTTGCATAACAGCCCTCCAACTGCTGCCATGCTTCTTCATAAGATGTTTTACTTTCTTGCATGCAGTTTATTTGAATGGCAGGGTTTCCACTCAAATGTTGTTTTAGGTAGGCAAATTTCTCTTCTTCGGAAAGACCTATGTTACCATAAATGTTTCTGAATGAGGTCTTAAAGTTTTGAAATTTAGAGGGATTTCCATCAAATGGTAATAGTTGAAGCTCAGGAATTTTAGTACTTATTCTTGGTTTAGGTTTGGCTTCGGCATTATTTTCTTTTTTAGTTGTTAATGCTTGTATCATTTGACCTATTTCAATGTGGTAATAACTATTTTTTTCATCTAGTTTTTCTTGTTTAGCCTCTGAGAAGCCTTCGGAACAAACATACATTTTAAGGATTTCATCATCTAAATTTTGTAACTTGTCCAGTTGTGAGGACAAAAGCTGAGCATATAAATTTTTTTGTTCCTCAGTCCAATCATCCAATCTCTCTTTGATTGTAGCTAAAAGTTTAGTAACTGAGGTTCTGATTGCTCCCCTCCTTTTTACCAATTTACTAGTTTCAAGTGCTTCCACATCACTTCCCAACCATGTCTCCATACTTTTTCCTGGAGTGGCTTCAGTTTCATTATCCATTTTTTAGGTTTAATATTATAAATGATATTATCAATGATATTTATAATTAAATTTTCAGATTATGTAAAAAATTTAATTCACTGGATTTAAAACTATTGTATCAGAAATAAAACAAAAAAGGGTAACTAACTTCTCGACTGCCCACCCGGGGGCGCCATATTGAAAAAATTATTATTTAGAATTTATTATTTAGCTTGAGAGAGATTATTTTTATTTAGGTGTAATATTAAGGTTAAGTTTACTTTAAATAGACACAGTAATTATATAAATAATAATGGCCTATTTAGACACTGTCAACATAGCTACTGACTTTTTCACTGTAGGTTGCAGTGGTTTTCAGGTTAAAATTTGGTCAGCAGCCAGATTACTAACTATGGTGAAGCTAAATTCAGTAAAATTAATTTAGACTTACCAAAATGAAGTTGCCAGTTGAACGTTACCCTTTCTGTTTCTAACTAATCCATAAGTTTCATTTAGTTTCCAGGTTTGAATTTTATTTGTTAAGTTTTAAGTTATTATTTAACACACTGCTAGCATGGCGGTAACTACCTATGAGGTCACCGAGGTAATTATTTCCTAAAAAAAAAAAAGAGAGACTGAACCGTTCTCCGTGTATGAAACGCATATTATCGCTTTTCTTTTGAAAAGAGGGAGCATCGAGCGTGTATTAAACATTAGAGGGCTTTTATTAAGACAAGGGTTTTGTGTTTAGTGTATAGCTTGGGTTGTGTTTGTAGATGCCATTTTGGTCTGAATTTTGCTCGTTCCGCCGCGCTCGAAAAAAATCTGGACCTCACTAATTTCTAAACCCTAGTTACGGCCCTGAGTCTGCTAGGTTATTTATTTGTAGGGGCTATTTCCCAGACCTAGGTTTTGCAGGTTAAGTTAGGCTAGGGCTGTATTGCCCTTAAGTTTTTGGTTTTAAAGGTTTAAGGTTTTGAAGGTTTTACTCAAGTTAAGTTAGGGCTATATTGCCTTTAGGTTTTAATAGGGGCTATAACAGCCATTTAATTATTGAGTTAGGGCAGTTGTAGCCCGGTTCGAGTTTCTTCTAGGTACCTAGTTTTTCTCTTACCTTAGTTATTTTCTTTAATTAACTTACTTACACCTAGTTCTGATAGGCCTCTATTTAGTTAAACAGGGTTTTTGTTTAATGGCAGTGGTTATTAAGGTTAAGATTTAAAAGTTGTGAGGTTTAAAGGACTTTAAGTTGCCCGGTTAGTTGGGGAACCACGAGAATTTTACTTTACGAAAAAACTAGCCCGCTTCATGCGGTCAAAATTTTTCAAGAAAGGACAAAGCTCTCTTTTTCTTTATCTCGGAAACTTTTTTTCTTTCTTCTTTTTGTTAATTAGGGAAACCCAACTTCACTAGTTGGTTAGAAACGAGGGTTGTTATTTTTATTCTATATTTATTTTGTTTATATTTTATTTGGAAATATATGCGGTTATTTCTAACCACTTTTTTTAACAAGTCTTTTGATTGGAGCTGACTATTATTGGGACTTCATCACTGGTAATATTGTCCGCACATCTCGAGGCCCGGTAGCTATGGAAAGTAAGCTAGGCTGCATGCTACATGGTAGCTATTGCAATGAAATGGAAGTTAAGGCTCTTTTTGTTAAGATTGAGGAGAACAGCCATGGTTTGGAAAGGCATTTGAAAGCGTTTTGGGAACTTGAATCCATTGGCATAAAGGACAAACAGGCAAGTACAGTGAACAATGATGTTTTAGAGCAATTTGAAAAAGGGATTGGGTTTAGAGATGGTTGCTATGAAGTTGGCCTCCCTTGGAAGGATTCTTGCAAACCCGGTTCAAACCTTCAGCTAGCTAATCGGAGGTTGGAGACTTCATTGTACAGGCTAAGAAAAAATGAGGAGTTGTTAATTGAATACAATGAGGCCATCCTAAGCTATGTAAGGTAGGGCTATGCTGAAAGAGTGCAAGGTGAGCTGGTGAGCCAGGATGCACATTATCTGCCACACCATGCAGTGGTACGGCGAGACAAAACTACCACCAAACTGAGGGTAGTTTTTGATGGCTCAGCCAAGGACAAAGGTGGTGTGTCCTTGAATGACTGTTTGGATGCTGGGCCAAATTTAAATGCAGATTTATTTTCCTTGTTACTGAGATTCAGGTTTGGTAGAGTAGCATTGACTGCAGATGTGAAGCAAGCCTTTTTGCGGATAAAGTTAAAACCAGAGGACAGAGATGCAGTAAGGTATCTGTGGGTGGATACGAAAGACTTGTTGGAAAATGAACCTAAGGTTCAAGCATATAGAATGAAGTCAGTGTTGTTTGGCCTCAGCTCTAGTCCATTTCTGTTGGCAGCTACTATGCAGTACCATTTTAAGAAATATTCTGAAGTCTATCCTAACACTATTGAACACATAAGGAAAAAATTTTATGTTGATGATTTGCTGTGTTCCGTGGATAATACAGAAATGGCTAAACATATATTCATGGAGGCTAGAGCTATAATGAGGGAGGCTGGCATGGAGCTTAGAAAATGGCAGACCAATCATTCTCAATTACAAGAGTTTATGAGTCAGTCCTGTGTAGTACCTGATGCAGCAGAAAGTATTGAGATTCTGGTATTGAGGAGTTGTGGGCAATAGACGCAAAGGTGCTAGGCATTGTTTGGCAGCAAGATGATGATTTGTTTACCTTCAATGGGAAATCTTTAGTAGAGCTGGCTGAGAATGAGACAAGGTGAACAAAACGTACAGCTCTTAGTTTGGCTTCAAAGGTCTTTGATCCTCTTGGATTCCTGGCTCCATTTGTGATAAAGTAAAAAATTTGGTTTCAGAGCCTCTGGGAAATTGGACTTGGTTGGGACCAAGAGTTGCCTGATCATATGGTGGTAAGGTGGAAATATTGGTTCAAAGAATTGGCACATCTTGGAGACATTGAAATCCCAAGATGGTACTTTGGAGAGTTGAACAATAGTCCAGACAATTTGGAGCTGCACATCTTTTGTGATGCAAGTGAGGAAGCCTATGCAACTTGTATTTATATAAGAGGCGCATTGCAAGAGGAAGTAAGTCGCAGGTTGGTTGCTGCAAAGAGCAGAGTAGCACCTTTGAAAAGGCTTTCTGTTCCAAGGTTGGAATTGATGGGTGCAGTTATTGCTAGTCGGTTTGCAGTTACAGTGCAAAAGTCTTTGGCCCTCTATGAAATTCCAAGCTATTATTGGACAGACTCCACTATAGTTTGGCACTGGTTAAAAAGCCAGGCAAGGAAATGGAAACCATTTGTTGCCAATAGGGTGGAGGAAATTCAAGCGCACACAGATCCCAAACAATGGAAGCATTGTCCAGGCACCCAAAACCCCGCTGATTTACCAACACGAGGAATTTCAGTGAAAGATCTTGCACAGTCAAGTTTGTGGTGGAATGGGCCAGAGTGGCTAAAACTTGGAAGTGAAAACTGGCCTTCTAATCAGCCTATTGTAGGAGAATGCCAGGCTGAAGAAGCATGGGTGAGTGAGGTGAGAAAATGCACTGTGAACAGTTGTCAAGTTATGCAACGGGACCCCATATTGAGGCTTGAGGACATTAGCAGTCTGAAAAGGTTGTTAAGAGTGACAGCATGGGTATATAGATTTACCAACAATATTAAGGGAGAAACAAGAAGGGAAGGAATTCTGAACAGTAAGGAGATTCAGCAAGCCAGGAAATACTGGGTGGTATATGTGCAGAAGGAAAAATTTGGTGAAGAGAGGGAATTGCTCACCAGCCGTCCATTACAGGTTCTACCAACACATTCTGCTCTCAAGGGTTTGGATGTGTTTTTGGATCAGGATTTATTGAGAGTAGGAGGTAGACTACAGTTTTCTGGGCTTCCAGAGGAGAAAAGACATCCAATTTTGCTACCTTCTGGGGGGCACTTTGTGGACCTTTTGATCCTGGATACTCATCATAAGCTGTTACATGCTGGAGTTAGAGAAGTGATAATAGAGATCAGACAACAGTTTTGGATTCCCAAAATTAGACAAGTAGTAAAAAAGGTCTTGCATAAATGTGTGGTTTGCAAGCGTTGGAGTGCAAAGCCTTATTATGAAAAGGTGGCTCCACTTCCAAGAGAACGGTGTGTCTATACTGCCCCATTTGATGTAGTGGGAGTAGACTTCGCAGGTCCAGTCTATGTGTATGAGCAAGGGGAGTCTAACAAAGGTTATATATGTCTTTTCACATGCGCTACCACCAGAGCAATCCATTTGGAGTTGGTAAGCAACTTAAGTAGTGATGTATTTCTTTTGGCCTTTAAAAGGTTTGTGAACGGAAGGGGTTCCCCAAATAAAATCATATCGGATAATGCAAAAACCTTCAAAAAGGCTGCAAAGGAACTCCAAGAAGTTTGGTCCTTGCTAAAAGAGGAAGGATTCCAATCCTACTTTTCACACCAAGGGGTACAGTGGGAGTATATTGTTGAGAGAGCACCATGGTGGGGAGGATTTTGGGAAAGGCTAGTGAGAAGTGTAAAGTGTCCATTAAAGAAACTTTTAGCTAATGCTCATTTGAGCAAAGAAGAATTCTGCACTGTTTTATGTGAAGTAGAAGCAATGGTGAATAGTAGGCCTATCACTTTTGTTTATAACAGTATGCGGGATGCAGAGCCATTGACACCAAATCATTTTCTTTGTGGTAAACGATTAACATCAAGCCCCAGTGTGCCAGAAGACTTGCAGCCTATCCAGAGCACTCAAGGGGAGTTAACCAGACGGTTCAGGTACCTTGAAGACTACAAGATCAGTTATGGAAGAGGTGGCAGATGGAATACTTGCCAGAACTCAATTATTACCCATCAGGCAAGGTAAAGGGCTCCAATGCAAATTGTATCAAGGTGGGAGAAGTGGTAATGATTGGGGATGAAAGACCAAGACAATGCTGGAAGCTTGGCATAATTGAAGAGTTGTTTGTTGGCAAAGACAATTTAGTTAGGTCTGCACTGGTAAATTTACCCGACTTCAGGAGGAAAGTTAAAGAGACCTATACAAAAACTCTATGCTTTAGAAATCAGCAAAAACACAGATAGTCAAGATGAAACATTTGAGTTACAGCCTCATGGAGAAGGCTTGGCTAACCTTGCAGAAGGCAATGACAACAATGCCTCTTCGGTGGGGAGTGTTAGAAAATCTAGAAGAGGAAGAACCATTGTTGTCCCAAGGCGATATGATGACTAAGCTGATTGATGCAGCATTGCTTGTATATATTAAGTTAAGGTGTATATATATCCATCTCATAATTGTAAGATTAGTGAAAAATTCACTTAATTTAGAGCTAGCATTTTTGGGCTCTTGTGGCATCATTGTTTGGGCACTCTTGTGGCATCATTTTTTGGGGCGCTGCGCGTCTTTTCTACTCGTTTGTGGAATGCCGTACTTACAGGGTGTGGTCTTATAGAGAGCTCTCTTGCAATTCAGTTTGGTTGTTTAGATACAAGATTGTTGCATCGTGCAATAGTGCAGGTTGTGTTGTTGTTGCAAGGTTGAGAAAGAAGACCATAAATAGTGCCCCTTTTGTTTTTATCTTAAATTCATGCAACTGAAGCCTAAGGTAAGCCCACATCGAGTCAGCAACCCTGAGGTAGGACCTAATAGGAACTCAAGTCCGTAAGTTTTTAATTTTAGCTTAACTTGGGCTGTAGGTTGAACTGGCCCTTTAGAACTTGGCCGTTCACGGCTCAGCTGGGATTTTGAACCCAATAAATAAATAAATAACAGTATTATTGCCTTTTGTATATTTACATTGGCGCAGAATTTTCCTAACAAGTTAACTGCAATTTAGCAACTCCGAGTCCCGCCCGTAGCACCACAAGAGAGGTAGGCCTAAAGATGCCAAATGCTTCCAGCGTTCAGTTTTTGATTTGTCGCTGTAAGGAGAAGGTACGTCGTACGTATAGTGTTTTTGTATGTGTGTGTGTTTTTCTATTGAATGATAACATAAAAAGCTTGATACATATGGTACATCCACATACGCTGGCTGCTTTTAAGATGGCAAAATCGCTTTTCGTCTTTGTTTTGCTGATATGTTTGTTAAAAAAAAAGGGTTGATTTTTTTTACTTAACTTTAAGTGTTACAATTTTCAGGACATTGTCGTCAAACTGTCAAATGTAAAATTATTTTGCAATAAATCGCTAATTATTTCAATTGTTTGGTACAAGAAACCTTGCATTTATTAATATTACCAACTATTTCTTATATTCTGTCATGTTATTGTAACTAAAATATATATACTATTAACATAATTTTTACAATTTTTTTCACATTTTTCATATTGTCGACCTTATTTTTTGTAGGGAGGAGATATTTAAAACAGATGAGTCCACTACACTGTATGCCATGATTAACCATGTAAATTGTAGTATGCATTTATATTCATATATTGTTATGGTTTCCATGTGTGTTCACGGAACCAATGGGCCCCGCAACTCATCTGGTGCCTTGGGCCCCGCGGTAGCTAAACACGCCCCTGTTCCTATCACCTAACGTACGTGGCCGAGCTCCACCCTAAACTACGACGGCATCGCGCAAGTTAAAGTAGTTAACGTTTATAACCGTCACAAGTTTAAATTAAATTGAACCGGCACGCTTTGAAAACTTCTAAATCACTAAAAACCGCAAATATTCAGTTTCTTAACTATAACAATGTGAATATAAACGCAAGTATATAAAATTCAAAACTTTCCAACAGTAAATTTATCGACAATATCTAAAAGTAGAAACAATATCAGAGAGCTCAGGGAATGCGTCCGCTCAGTAAAGAGTCTGGCTGACGAATAGTGTAATATTAGATTTTGATAGGTGAAATTATGGTGATGTTCCCAAAATAAAAATAAAAATTACAAATTCTAGTCAAATAAAAAATAGGTAATAAATTGAGATTATGGAAAGAAACTAAAATTAAAAAGTTTATATTAATTAAAAGTATGAGAATTCTGATGATGATTAACTGGATTCATCCAGTTTTCAGTTAATTTTTATTAATATCGATTTCAGGAGTTTAAGTTATTAGTCCAGGAGCAAGACCGAAGAGAAAATGGTTTCGCTTAACCCACACCATATACAAGGTCTGACTGCATATTATGCTAGGGCAGTGATGGCAGACCTTTTCAACCCTGGGTGTCAAAAATTAAAAATTTTCGCGATCATATTCAAGTGGCGTGTCACACATAAACGATCACTGTTATCAAAGGAACATCGCAATTATAATAATAAAACTATCTATTCTAGCTCATTTGAACAATATAGGAAAAATAAAATTAAATGACAATAAAATGTTTTAAAATAAAAACTACAATTTTACCTGTTATTTAGTGACTTCTTTGTTGCTGTACTCTTGAAGAAAGCTCTTTTATAGCAGGTGTGTAATTCGTACATTTTAATGCTACACAAGCAGCACTGACATCATCAACCAATCTGTTTCTCTTGTCCGTTTTGATGTTATTCAAAGTTGAGAACAAAGTTTCGCAGGAGTAAGTTGATGAAAAAATTGTCAGTATAGCTTTGGCAAGTCTTTTAAGAGTGTCAAAAGTTTCCGGGATCCAGTTCTACACTTTCAGAATTTCATTGTCAGAATTATTATTCACAGCAGTGGTGGGCGCGGTACCAAAATTTGGGGGTGCGTTACGCGGTACTGCGGTACCTCAGCATGCCCAGTGCGTTACGCGGTACTGCGGTACTTTTTTAGGTCCCCCTGGTGCGTTCCGGGGTACTGCGGTACTGCACACAAGAACAACACAAGTAATAGCACATATTTTCAGAAATTGCATATCGGCGATTTCGCACCTGAACTTTCTGCCATAATGGCTAAAAATCGATCTTTGTCACAGAAATGTAACACGTGCAACCGGCTCAAAAGCAAGCACTGCACTGAGGCGTTGTGATAGGATGGCAACGTAACATGTTCTGAACGAAAACTTAACGTGTCTAGAGTTAGGCTGATGCAACACACGCAGCATTCGTCTTACTGTACTCCTGTAATAAGGTTTACTTCAAAAAAAGTGTTAATTTTTTGAAAAGTCGTGTTTGTCGGTACCGCGGAAAGTACCGCGGGAAATTTGAATGCGGTAGCGGTACTGCTGTACTTTCAGCGATCCTTTGCGGTACTGCGTTATGCGGTACCGGTTTGGTAGTGCGGTAGTACCGCAGTACCGCAGTACCGCAAAAAATACCGCAAGTGCCCAGCTTTGATTCACAGATCCCTGCAAGCGGTCTCGCTCGAGTGTTTCTCACTCAGATCTAAGATCAATAAACTTTTGCTTCCAAATAGAGCTGGATTGGAACTCTGCTAACTGCATTTCAGTCATTTAAATCTAACCAGTCAAACAAATCTAACTTCAGATTTGTAAAAACAGCTTCAGCAGGATATTTTATAAAATTTATTGTTCCTTCTAACTCTCTGAACTGCACAAATCTTGTTGAAAACTGTTCAATTATAGAGTTTAAAATTTCAACAAATTGTTCTCGAGCTTGTTCCAAGTTGTCTCTGTCTTGGCACTTCATTTCATCAAAATGTTTCTTCACCTATGAAAGTACTTATTAGTGAGTGAGAGCTGGGCACTTGCGTTTTTTTGCGCGTTTTTTTGCGGTACTGCGGTACTGCGGTACTACTACCGCACTACCAAACCGGTACCGCATAACGCAGTACCGCAAAGGATCGCTGAAAGTACAGCAGTACCGCTACCGCATTCAAATTTCCCGCGGTACTTTCCGCGGTACCGACCAACACGGTAGTACCGCAGTACCGCAGTACCGCAAAAAAAACCGCAAGTGCCCAGCTCTACTTGAAGTTATTACTTCTACTTTCCAAGTCACGTTTAAAAATGTTGAGCTTGCTTTCAAAGCCTTTGATCAAGCCAAACATTACATCAGTAGTTTTTCCAAAACCTTGTAATTTAATATTGAGTTCATTCAGATGTAATGACAGATCAGTGAAAACCATAAGTCTACTGAGCCAAGCCACATCAGTTAATTGAGGAAACTGTTCTATATTTTTCATATTTAAAAATAGCCTTTCATTTAAGCATTCCACAAAACGTTCAAGTACCTTACCGCGACTTAACCATCGCACATTATTATACATAAGTAATTCATTATAAACTGAATCAACTTCATTTAACAGTGACATAAATTCTCGTTTGTGCAAAGCCCGTGAAGCTATCAAATTGACTATTTTTGTCACAACTGCCATTACATCATTAACTTCTTTTAAACCTACCTTTGCACACAATACCTCTTGATGTATAATACAGTGAAAGCATACAAGCGGATGACCAACAGTTTCTGTAAAATGTTTCACAAATCCAACATTTCGTCCAACCATATTTGGGGCACCATCTGTCGTAACTGACACTATTTTTGACATACCTATCTGTTTATCACGAAGCATTCTAACAACAACCTCACATATATCTGCTCCTGTTGTATTCAGAGGCAAATTTTGTAACTTAAGTAATTCCTCATATATTGTATTGCCACTGGGATATCTAGCAATAATAGCTAATCGAGCCGATGACGTAGCATCGGTGGTCTCATCGAGACAAATAGAAAAGAACTCACATGCATTTAAGTCTTTTTTCACTTGATTTTCTATATCAGAGTTCATCTTCATCACTCTGTCTTTAACAGTATTTCTACTAATTGGTAATTCATTAATACGCTGAATAATAGCTGCTTTATTTTGAAAGTCATCAAATAAAAATGATGCACATTTCATAAAAGCTTCCTTAACGAAATCTCCATCACTAAGTGAGTTTCCATGCTGGACAATAGTATGTGAAATACTGAAGCTTGCAGACACTAAATTTGAAGGCCCACTTACAAATTTAAGTAAATTGTCTGATTGAGACTGTTTATCTTTTAACATTCGCAATATATATTCTTTACGTTCTTGCTCACTTTTTTCTAGAAGCTACTGGTGGTTAGTGTCGAAATGCCTCGTCTTAGTGATAGAAGTATCGATTGTTTATTTTTTTAAGAAGCTATTTTAAAAATGTTGATTGACTCTTTAAATATTTTAAGATAAAAGGATGAAATTATTTTTCCTAATGAAGTTTATTTTATTTTTATTTTTTTGTATTGGCTAAATATTTTAAGATAAAATATGTTGAGATAAAAGGTATAAATTATTTATTTTAATGAAGTTTCTTTTTCTTTTTTTATTTGCAAATGCACTGATTGGTAAACTCAATTCAAGTATTACAATGCAAAAGTGGTCATCTAGGCATAAGTAATTGGTTATCCCAATTCTAGAAGGGCATTTTATCACTGAACAATAAAAAAAATTACCGTTCTCTTAAATATGCAACTATTTCCTGGATTTCCCGGGGTCCCGGGAATTGGCTTCATTTTTCCGGGAATTCCCGGGATGAAGAAAGCTGCATATAAGGAGAAACCCTAATTCGGACCGAGTCGTGTCAGTGCTCTGTGGGTTAGATGTGTGTATGTGTGTGTATATATGTGTTTTCTGGACTGTGTGATGATTGTCGGGCGTGGTATGGAATGGAGTATTTGGTTATAATGTCTCTCTGGTGTTAGCTTAATGGTGCGAGGTGTTGGTGCATGATTGTACAAATGTACATGTAGTGGCAAGGGTGTTGTGGGTTAGTTGTCGCTGCTGCCATGAATTGTGTTCCCCTCATGTCTAAATGTTCCCTAACTTTCAATATTTTGTTTCTGTGTGCAGGTGTTCTTTTGGTGTTGTTTGAGTACATCCTGTAATTATACGAAGTGCGTTGTTTTGTATTATCTGTAAGGTATTTATGTGTGTGTTTGAGATAAGGGGTGCCCAGCATGGGCTAGCATAATCCATAACAGCGAACAGGGCCGTTTCCTAGCATAAGCAGACTAAGCGGCCGCTTAGGGCCCCGCTGCTACTAGGGGGCCCCTAGACAGGCTCCCAGTCATAGCTCAGTGGGCAACAATAGGAATATAGCTGAAGTTATTATTATTATTATTATTATTATTATTATTATTATTATCATGATTATTATTATTTAGCAGATTAGTTGTGGTTAACTAGATGTGACTTCGTGCATCTTGGAAAATGAAACGACATTATCCATCAGGAGCTGAAAAACGGAAAAAGAAAATAGAGGACGAGAAGCTTTCCAGTAGTACAGGTGAGATGTGCCACTTGTATAGTCTTATGATTACAGTTCAGGCAACTAGGTTAGGTAGACCATCAAGCTAGGCAAGTGCTCATGAATCGTGTAGAGTAAGCTAGTCTCTGTAATATTTATAATATTTCGAAATGTGAAATTTAATGGATCACATCACCTCAAATTCTGTTCACACAGATCAATTATCAAACAAGATAAGAAAGAGTATTTTAGCAAAAATTAACAGAATATGTAATGTTATGTTCTTCTCAGGAGCACTACTGAAATATTTGGAAAAGCCATCCTCAGCAAAGCCTGATGAGCATCATGAGCCAACAGCAGGACCATCCTCTATGCAACCTCAAACACCAGTAGAAGTAGAGCCTGATGAACCAACAAGTGGCCCATCTTTTGTTCAGCTTCAAACACCACACACAGGCATTTCTACTGAGCAACAAGAACCAAGATCTGCTCCACCGCTTGATCCGTATGACTGGCCAGTTGTCCTGTCAGATGCCTTGAAGACAGATCTGGTGTTTCGAGGACCATTTCAAATCAGTCCAGATTTCACATTCCCTAAAAGAGAGGACGGTAGAAGCGTTCATCACCATTACATGTACAGAACATTAATTAATAGGGAAAAAATAAAGCGAAGCTGGCTGATGTACTCTAGAAGGAATGATGCTCTTTATTGCTTCTGCTGCAAGTTGTTTTCAAGGAAGTCGTACAAACTAATTACGGATGGACTTTCAGACTGGATAAACGTTGGTTCGCTTCTGAAAGGCCATGAAAATAGTTCAGAACATGCAAATAACATGGCAACACGGAAGGATCTGGAACTGCGGCTAAAAACTGGGAGGACCATTGACCAAACTGAAATGTCATTAATGGAGGTAGAGCGAAGACGCTGGCGAGATGTCCTCACACGTCTTGTAAGTATAATCCAATCACTGGCAGAGAGAAACCTTACTTTCAGGGGGTCTTCCTCTACATTGTACAATCGAGACAATGGCAACTTCTTGAAGGAGGTTGAGTTGCTTGCCAAATTTGATCCAGTGATGAAACAACACATCAGCAGAGTCGAAAGTGGCCAATATAGTCATTCAAGTTACTTAGGAAACATCATTCAAAATGAGCTCATTGGGTCCATTAGTGGGAAGATCTTGGATGCCATTGTTGCAGAAATAAAACAAGCTAAATATTACTCACTCATTTTAGACTGCACTCCAGACATAAGCCACCAAGAACAGATGTCGATTATTATCAGAACTTAAGATGGGTGAAGTACCAGAAATAAAAGACTACTTCTTGGGCTTTCTTGAGGCTTCAGAAAGTACAGGCCTGGGTTTATCAGTTCTGATTCTGAAGAGACTAGAAATACTAGATGAACTGAATATTCACTTTGATGACTGCAGAGGACAGTCATATGAAACGGAACGAACATGAAGGGCAAGAACAAAGGTGTTCAGGCAAGGTTATTAGAGAAGAACTGTCGTGCACTCTATGTTCCATGTGGGGCTCACACTCTGAATCTTGTAGTGGCTGATGCAGCTAAAGCTTCCACAGATGCCATCAGCTTCTTTGGCAACGTACAAAAATTGTACAACCTTTTTGCAGCAGCTACACAGAGATGAACAATCCTAAAGAAGCACGTGAACATAACACTCAAGTCTTGGAGTGAAACCAAGTGGGAGAGCCGGCTTAAGAGCATTGAGGCTGTGCGATACCAGAGCCACAACATCAGAGAGGCCTTGTTGGAAGTCAGAAACAATGCCACAGATGCCATAGCCAGGACTGAAGCACAAGCACTTGCAGAGGAGGTAGGGTCTTATCGCTTTCAGATTTGCACAGTAGTATGGTATGACATTCTTCATGCAGTTAATCATGTGAGCAAACTTCTGCAGTCTCCTACAATGCAGTTTAATGTGGCAGGCAGTCAACCTCCTCACAAAAACAAAAGTCTCACTCACCAGCTACAGAAACACAGGTTTTGTTGCAGCACAAGTCATAGCTAGAGACATATGTGAGGAAATGAATGTGGAGGCTGTGCTGAAGGAGAAGAGGCTCAGATCCACAAAAAAGCATTTTGCTTACGAAGCTCCTGACGAACCATTTACAGAAGCATTAAAGAGGCGGGAAGTCAAATTTTTCAATGTGGTGGTGTATTGTGCCATCGGGTCAATAAATGAGAGATTCAAAACATTAGATGATGTGAAGGACATATTTGGGGTTCTCCTAAACTTCACCACAATGAACAAGGAAGACTTGTCCTGCAAGTGTGAAAAACTCTCTTAAGATAATGAGCTCTGGAGCTGACTCTGACATTGATGGAAGAGAACTGGCCCTCGAAATTAAGAACTTGCCGACTTTACCTTCACACAACATGAATGCATTGGAGCTTCTCTCCTTCATTCATCAGAAGCAACTGGAGGAACTATACCCCAATCTCTGGGTTGCACTAAGAATTGCCTGCACTCTACCTGTGACAGTAGCGTCAGCCGAGAGGAGCTTCTCTAAGATGAAGCTAATCAAGAACTACCTCAGATCATCAATGGGGTAGGATCGCCTCAGTGGCCTTGGCATCATAAGCATCAACCAGGACGTTGGCAGGGAGATTTCATATGATGATGTTATTAATGATTTCGCCCAGAAAAAATCTAGGAGGCAAAAATTTTGAAAATACAAACTGTTCTGTATAACTGTTAGCTATTACATGATTGTATCGTAGAGTTAGTAATTGTTTGGTAGTTGATAATTGCATTATTTTTTTATATATAGTTCTGTGTCATTTATTCTAAATAATGTATAAGCTAATTTTCAGGAATTTCATGGAGTATTTTTTCTGTTTGTCTTCTGAAAGTACATGTTTGTTGTTTTGGACATAAATGTTTCATTAAAATTGTTTCATAATTGTTTTTTATTAACAGCCATTTTTTGTATGTGTGTGCTGAGGTGATGTAGTAAGGCGTGAGTTGGTGGATGGAGGGGTGGGGCATCAAATGGGTATACTGCTTACTAGTGCTTAGGGCCCCCTAATGGCTAGAAACGGCCCTGACAGCGAATATATTATTTGTATATGAATGTTGTTTCCTGCTGGTGTCCAAAGTTTGTGCCTGTAAGTACCCGAAGTGTGTTAAGTCTTGACATACAGTTTTTAATGTCCTGGATGTGATTTTTAAAAGATAATGTTGTGTTGTATGTGACCCCAAGTATTTTGGTCCTGTGAGTGTGTGGAATGCTGGTGTTGCTTCGTGTAAGCTGTGGAGTTATCTGGTGTTCTTTTGTGTTGCTTGTTAACAAGGTGATGGTTGATTGTGTGGGAGCTACTTTGAGTCTATTGTGTGTGAGCCAGTCTTGTATACTGTTTATGTATGTTTGTAGGTTATTTGTAGCGGTGTCGATGTTGCTGTGGGTGGGTGTTAGAGTGATGTCATCTGCATATGATGATAAGGTAAGCTTGTTATCTATGGGTGTTGGAATGTCATGCATGTATAAGTTGAAGAATGTTGGTGAGAGAACAGAGCCTTGAGGGACCCCGTTCGGAAAAAGTTTGTTTTTGGATGACTTGCCATTGAATGTGACATGTGAGTATCTTTCTGAAAGATAGTTGCTCAGCCACCTTTTGGTGTTATTGTGCATGTTTGTGTTGAGTATTTTGTTTATGAGAGGGGAACGTGGGATAGCATCAAATACTTTACTAATGTCTATTGTTGCTAATAGTGTACGTTGAGCTGGTCGTCTGGAGTTGATGCCATCCATGATGTGCTGCGTGAGGTTAGTGAGTAATGTCGTGGTTGAGTGGTGAGGTCTGAATCCATGTTGAGTAGGCGATAGCGGTATGTGTGGGTTGGTAATTTGTAAGATTAGTCTTTCTGTTACTTTGGAAGGTGTGCATAGTAATGAGTCTATAGGAAGCTGGTTCTGTTGGATTTTTGTTTGGTTTGAGTATTGTAATAATTTTACCCTGTTTCCATATGTCAGGAATAATACAGTGTTGGTATGAATATGTGCCTGACGTTTGTGAGAGCTAGTATTCCCTGTGGGCCGAAGTGTTTAAGGTGTATGTTAGATATGTTGTCTGGTCCAGTAGCCTTCGAATTCTTAATGTTTTTAATGATCTTGGTGGTCTGGTCTGTATTGAAGGGTGTAATGGTTGTGTCGAGTCTGAAGGTTTTCTTGTGTCTGGCTGTTTGTCTGTCTGCGTTTCTGGTTGTTGTCTCTGTTTAAGTGACTTATCTTTGAGTAGTGATTAACTAGAATGTTAGCTTGTTGTGAAAATGTTGGGATATTATTTTGGCTGCGACAGATAGCCGCGTGTGAGGTGTGAATACCACTGTTAGAGTGGGTAATGCTGTTTATAGTCTTGTATAGCCTGTGGAGTGGTTTAGTGTTGTTATGAATTCCCTACATGTTTCTGTTTGTTTTTCTTTAAGTTTGTTGTTTATTTCTGTGTTGAGCCGTTGTATCTGCTGTTTTATGGCTTCTGTATGTGGTGTTTGTGTGTTATATTTGAGGTTGTTACGTTGCCTTATGGGGTAGGCTATTTCTCTAGTGTAATTTGGGTTGTATTTCCTAATGTTGCCCTTGGGTATGTATTTGTTTGCATTATTGATGATCTGATTAAATGTCTTGAGTGTTGTATTGATGTTTATGATGGGTGTGCTGTTTAATGTGGTGAATTGTTTCTCAGTCTGTATTTTGAACTGTTCCCAATCAGCTTTCTTGTAATTTCTGTAAGTGTGCCTAAGGCTGTTGGGGCAGAGTGTAGAATGTGTTGTAATGATGATGGGCAGGTGGTCTGATGACAGTTGTTTTTCTGTTCTCCAGTGTGTATGTGTTGCTAGTGAAGGGGAACAGAACGTTATGTCTGGGGAGGAGTTTGAGTATCCTGCTTGATGTGGTATGTGTGTATGTTCTTCTGTGTTGTTAAGAATGAAGAGGCTGTTTAGTTGTGTGGCAATATTGGCGTCTCTGGTGTTGTTTTGGTTGTGCAGGTACCAACTAGTGTCTTTAGCGTTGAAGTCTTCTCCTAAGATGACATTAGTGAGAGAGGCCAGATTGTGTAACTGTGGATTGTAATTGGCTGGCACCTGAGGTGAACTATCTGGTGGGATGTAAATGCTGATGAGTGTTATAGTTATAGGTAGAACAAAGATGTTGAAGTTAAAATTTGCTTAATTTTTTTCGCGCTTTCTTTGATTTTTTCTTTTTCTTTTATATTTAATGCTTTGGTTATTTTGTCTTTGCAAGGAATTACAGTATTTTCGTCGTTCTGTCTTGAATATTTTGAAGCCCTTGTATGTCTTTTTTTCAAGAAAGGGGGCCAGAAATGTAGAGGTTAGGTTGCACAATCGAGGTTAGGGCCTGAACAACGCATTATGGAGAGGGAAATAATATTTTTGCTTCCGTACGTGAATTGCCTTTTAATTAAAGCCTCATATTTTATCACACTTCAATCATACAGTTTCATCCATGACGACGCTTTATTCGTGGTGGGTGTGGCTAGGAGATTACACTCATGACGTCATAGTGGGGAATTTTTGGGGTATACTTTGGAGGAAGGGTTAATATGCAAATGTGTAGTCCCGCGGTACCGGGTAACGAGTGCTCATTTTTTTATTTACTTCAATCATTAATTACATACCTATACGTTTTAGAGGTGCTTTCGACAAGGAACCAGTCCGTTTATACACGTTCACAGTAAATTCTTTCACGCATGGGTCGCCGTTTCGAACATTTCGAACACTATTTCTCAATTCTGGGATGAACTGTAAGAGGAAGATTGTGTTCTTAGCAAGAGAAATAACTTCAAGAATCTATATGTAAATTTAAACGAGCGTTGTGTGCGTAGGAGAATTAAGAGAGGTAAATTCAACGCGTAACTCAGGAACCAGCAGGCGGAAACGAGCCGCAGCCTCACCGCTTAGAGTCCGCCACCGTCACCACTATACTACCGGGCGCCCTCTGTACATACATATAAAGTGGCGCTCAAAAGTATTCGTACAGGGAAATATTTCAGTTATGTTTGTCCTTATCCTTTGTATCATTTAGTTATGAATAGTTTACCGTTTGTTTGAAAAAATTTAACAAATAAAAAAGTTAGTTTAATTCCAACATATAAAGTAAAACATCAAAGAATTTTAGGGAAATAAATTTTTAAAAGATTGTGTGTGTAAGATGCAGATATGTGTAGTAGTGAGGAATTGAGGGAGAAGTGTGTGTTTGAGAGCATGCTGAACTGCTCACAGGGTAGATGAGACTCGGGGAAAAAGATCAGCTAAGGAGGACAGTGACAGGAGAAGCGGGAGTTCCAGCACTCCCTGACTCCTGCCCAACATCTTCCCTGGAGTACTTCCATGGTCGACTGGTGTCTACAGTTTAATAGTTTGTGTGTTCACCTTTTGGTTGAATGACTTCAGTGATTCATTTTGGGTATTTTTCTACAAGGTTTCGACATCTCTCAATAGAAATTTTATCCCATTCTTCTAAAGAAAATTGTTGCAATTCATTCAGATTCGAAGAGTTTCTCTTGCGGGCAGCTTTTTTCAAATCAAACCATAAATTATCGATTAAATTGAGATCTGGGCTTTGACTGGGACACAATAGAAGATTGATTTTTTTTTGTTAAAGCGATTTCATGGTGCCCTTACTTTTATTTTTTTGGATCATTATCTTGTTGCCGTACCCAGTTGCGACCCATTCGCAACTCCCGAACTGAAGGCAATATATTTTCTTTTAAAATTTCTTCATATTTCTTCGAATTCGAGATTTCATTGATGACAACAAACTTTCTTGGACCAGAAGCATTAAAGCATCCCTAAAGAAGCAAACTAATACCATCATGTTTAACGGTAGGAAAGATGCTTTTTTCCTCGAATGCAGTATTTGAGTTTCGCCAAACATACTGTTGCTCGTTGTTCCCGAATAATTTAATTTTGGTCTCGTCTGTCCAGAGAACTTTCTTCCGGAATGCAAATCCATTATTTTGATGATCCTTCGCGTACTTTAAAAGAGCTCCCTTTTGCGCTTTTCGTAACAGAGGTTTTCTTCGTGCAACTCTTCCATGCAGACCATTCTTTCTCAATGTATGACGTACAGTAGAGGAATGGACATCGATCTTAGTCTTAATGTTTGCCAAATATCCCATGCAGTCACTCGTGGGTTCGCAGTGGACATTCTTTCAACCGTCTGGCTGTACGTCCTGAAATCTTGCAAGGTTGTCCAAACTTTGGTAGAGTTTTGATTGTTCCAAAGCCTTTTCATTTCCTTATAACTGGAACAACTGTCGTAAATGGAATTCACAGTTCTTCTCCTACCTTCCTATAACTCTGCAGACTCGTGTGCAGCAATAACAGATCTCTTAAGATCTGTAGACAGCTCTTTACCACGACGACCCTTTGCTTACTAATGGCTTGTACGGTCATCCGTTTTCCAGAGGATTCAAAGATAAAATTCTAGAATTCAGAATTGCCAACAGTCTAATCAATAAACAGCCAACTACTGATAAAAATTTTAAGTTCTTCAATCCTAAGGTGGACACACAAAGTATTAAATAATTCTGTAAATAAATATACGAAAACTTTTGCCTTTTAACTTTTTATTTTCTTCAAATTCTTTAATGTTTTACATTATATGTTGATGTTAAGCTAATTTTTTTATTTGTTAAATATTTGCAAAGTAACGGTAAACTTTTCATAAGTATCCTTTGCATGATATAAAAGATAAGGACGAACATAACTGAAATATTTCTCTGTACGAATACTTATGACCGCCATGTACATATGTAGCTACATATACATATATACTGTACGATAAATCCAGTATAGTCCGAATAAGTAATGGTAAATGACAAACACTATAGTTACTGTTATAATGTTTCAGACCAACAAAGACCCTACGATCCATTCATGGCTGGTCTACCTAACTGTGTTCGTAATTGTGTATTGTGCATGTCCTCCGTGGTGGTGGAGGGAACCTACAGTTTTACGTGGGTTCCGAACCACAAAAACTTTAATTTTACTACCTTAAACTATACCCACTCTATCAACATATGCGTCTAATCGATTTTTAAACATGTTTATAGACGTGCTACTAATTACTTCTACCGGCAAACTATTCCAGCTATTTACTATTCTATGCGTAAAAACGTTTTTGGCAACTGCTGTCTCGAACCTTCTACTTGTCGACTTACACCCGTTATTTCTAGTCCTATTGTCATATTTCGAAAAAGCTATCCCTATTTACGTTATCAAACCCATTCATAATTTTAAAAACCTGGATTAAATCACCCCTTAACCTCCTAGTCTTGCGTGTAGTCAATTTTAACTCCTTAAGCCTATCCTCGTACGACTTCGACCTAAGCGACGGAATCATCTTAGTTGCTCGTCTTTGAACTCTCGATTTTGTCTATATCTTCACGCATATGCGAATTCCAAAATTGGATCGCGTACTCTAAATGGGGTCTAACTAATGATTTATAAAGAATAACAATAATATCGCGCGATTTGTACTAAAAATTCCTAGCTATGAAACCTATCACTTTGTTCGCCTTATTGACCGCTGCTGTACTTTGTTTCGCCACTTTTAAAACACCACTGACTATAACTCCTAAATCTTTTTCCTGTTCTACGCTTGCCAACTCCTTTTCTGACATAATATATGCAAAATTACTGTTACGCGAACCTATATGTAAAATTTTGCATTTATCGACGTTAAATCTCATTTGCCATGTGACTGACCAATCCACGATTTTATTCAGATCTTCCTGGATTTTACCTCTATCTTTATCATTAATTGCCCTACCACCCAACTTCGTGTCATCCGCAGACTTTGAAACTGTGCTGACTAGGCCGACATCTAAATCGTTAATATAGATAAGAAAAAGCAAGGGTCCCAATACAGAACCCTGAGGAACGCCGCTCGCTACATTAGCCCAAGACGACTCCGCTCCATCAACGACCACCTTCTGTTTCCTACCTCGCAACCACTCTTCTATCCAATTTATTACTGCACCCCTGATTCCATGAGCCTTAGTTTTTTCAATGAGTCCTTTGTGCGGTACGGTGTCAAACGCCTTTTGAAAATCTAAATACACTATATCTACCGCCCGATGACTATCGTAAACTTCAACCACGCTTTGGAAAAATTCGAAAAGATTAGTTAAGCAAGATTTGTTTCGCCTAAAACCGTGCTGCGTATTTCTAATGAAGTTATGCAATTTTAAGTGTTCGACTATACGACCCCTAATTATTGATTCCAGTAGCTTACCTTCAACAGACGTTAAACTGATTGGCCTATAATTTCCTGCTGCACCTTTATCGCCTTTCTTAAAAATATATTTTACATTTGCTACCTTGAAATTGTCTGGTACGCACCCCTCAGAAATAGACGCATTAAAAATCTTTGTTAGCGGCACAACAATGCTTTCTTTTAATTCTTTTAGTTGTTTGGGATATATGGAATCCGGCCCCCATGATTTACGCATTTTCATTTTATCACTATAGCGCATTACCTCCCTTTCACTAACCACAATATTATCTAAAGTACATATTACTATTGTCAAAAGATATTATGTCTATGACCGTAGTGATATTCGTTACATATTCTATTGTAAAAACTGACCTAAAAAATTTGTTTAGCAGAGTAGCCATTTGCTTGTTTTCAGAAACTAACAGCTAGAAGGCCTTAACCAAAGAGGTGAAAACCAAGCTTAATCCGAACCTTATTAATATAGGGACGTGTAACATACACAAGGTACACAATGCGTTTGCGCTTGTATATGATAAGTTTGGTGATGACGTCGAGCAGCTAGGAATTTAATTATTTTATTTTTTCAAGGCATCTCCAGTTCGTCGCGAAGACTTTGAAAAAGTCCAAGAAAAGTGTAAGATTAAAAGGCACATATTCTTGTGCCATGTCCCAAGTCGCTGAGTCACTCTACAAGAAGTCACTGATCGTTTGGAGGAACAGCTTCCTGCGATCTATCATTACTTCCTAAAATCCCAGCTCATTTCTGATGCTGACAGAAAAAACAATGAAAGGATAAAGTACTAAGGAACAAAGTCCTTCTTGTTGAAATTCAATTCTTGAGATCTGTTCTTGCACTATTTACCAAAATAACAAGACTCTTTCAAACTGAAGCTCCTCTCATTCATAGCTTGTATGATGAACTGTCAACTCTAATGAGAACTTTGCTAGGTCGCTTTATTAAACCTGAAATAATCGGAGATGTTTTTGGCAGGCAGTTAATAAAAATTGACTGCAACAAGAATGAGAACTACTTAGAAACACCTTATATTGGTAAAGAGGCAAGAGGCTCTCTGAAACATCTTCATACCAGTGGTAAAGTCTCTGAAACTGAAGTCAAGAGTTTTCACATCAAGGTACGGGATTTCTACAAATCAGCAGTTTCCGCTCTTGCGAAGACACTTCTTCTGGGTAACTCTATACTTCGAGACCTTCAAGTACTCCATCCAATCTGCCGTTCTGCTGAATGGTCAACTGAAGCCATTCGTAGGTTAGCTATCTCCAGAGATGGGCAAGATCACCAACTTTGGTGATCTTGAAGATCAAGATCAGATCACCAGAAAAATGTGATCTTGAAGATCAAGATCAGATCACCAGAAAAATGTGATCTTGAAGATCCAGATCAAGATCGTGATCTTGAAGATCACTTTTCAAGATCACTTTTTAAGATCACTTTTATATGAATTGAAAAAAGTTGTACTCTTGTAGAGTAAACAAAAACAAATTATTTTGTTAATCACTCCTGAAAAGTATCACTCCTAATACTCCCCTGAGGGCTGAGGCAATACAAGCATCGCATCCTACCCATGTCACCTGATCTAAACCACGGGGATTGACGATTCCCCTTTCAGTTTTTCAGGTGGTAAACTTAAAACTTAGTATTATCATAACTTATCAGCAAAGAAAAAACTATTAAATGACCTACATTATGCTACATATAGTTTTTAGTTCTATTTTTCTCAATTCTCATTTCACCAGGTCCATAACCCATATCAATGAATGGTCAGCATATATAAGTAAACATTTTTTACATAGAATTTAATTTTACAGTTTTACTGCAGTACGCAATTACTGACAATATAAGGGTAAAAACCGCAAGTTAAGAGTGTTAATTTAATGTTCAACCACTGTAAACATTTGCTTTCAGCAAAACCAATTGTTCAAAGTTACCATCCGAGAGACGACTTCGTTTGGGGCTATGAACCATGCCAGCAAACGAAAACAACCGTTCCACTGGTGCAGAGGAAGGTAGCGTGGTGTTATACCTCTTGAAGATCTTCTTTATAGCAGGATACCTATCTAAAGAGTCGAGTGCCTTACTGGTGTCCTGCAAATAATTGAGGACTTCCAAGTCTTCCTTGTTGTTAGGAGCAGAGAATGAGCCGTCCATAGTTCTGAAGAAATCGTCTTCAGATGATGAGTCTGAGTTCACCGAACTATTACCACTGCTGTCAGAATTACAATTTCTTACAGCCATTTGCAGCTTGTCTTTTACTTGAGACTTGATTGCTTCATGATCGCCGAAATTAGGCCCTTGCAACAATGATATCCATCTAAGTTTGAAATACGGATGAGATACTGAGGCCAAAACGGCATCAGTTACCTCGGGGCTCAACGACAAAAAATGACCAAATCTGGCATTGAAGCCAGAGACGACTGCTGCCAGTAATGGCATGCAGTGTCTCAAGCGCAGGTCGTTTGGTTGGATAGGCTCCAATCTTGCGAGGGCATCTTGAGTCACTAGGACTGTTGGAAGAAGACAACCGTAGTAGCATTCTTTTTCTGCCTTTAATTTGTTGAGGGCTGCTGCAATTGGTTTTAGAACAGACAAATATTCTGAAATAAATTCCAATTCATTGTCTTTGAGGATGGGTAGATTCAGTTCTTCAAGAGCTACATTGACGTCGTTCTTATGTTTATATATTTGGCTTAATGAGTCGTACATTGAGTTCCATCGGGTGACGCATGGGTACCTAAATTGGACGCGTTATTTCCTGTATTTTTTCTGCTGACTTGGGTTTACCAGCAGCATTCCACAGCGCCGAACATTTTCCCATTGCAGAATGCTTTATCTTCTTTAGTCCAGGTGAATTCAGTCCTTTATCTGCATCAGTTGTTGCTACCAAGTTCAATGTGTGGGAGGCACATCGAATATGGGATGATAGTTTCACTGACTCCTCTCCATGCTCTCCTGAATGTTCAGGAAAGTTGCTGATGATAACCTCTTCATCTGAATCTTTTTCATCATCATCTTCATCTGCATCATCTTCATCAATGTCGTCAGTACGATTCTGAACACGAACACCGAACTCTTTAAAGCATTTCACCATGTTCGATGCATTGTCGGTGACTGTAGATACAACTTTTCTATAAGATAAACCATGCTCCGAGTTGATCCTGTCCAATATTCCAGCAATTTTATCAAAGCTATGTGTTCCACGAAATCTTCGGCATGCCAGTGCAGCTGATCCTCGCGACAAGTCATCATTGATCTGTAATGTAAGAATATAAAATCAATGTTTGTATGAAAATTTTTTTAAGCTTAATTTAATAATATTGGTTAGACACGCACCAGCTAAACTGCGCCACCAAACATTGAAGAGAAGAACTATGTGATATAAAGGAGGCAATTCAGCGATGAGTCGCCTACCATACCACCACATCAGTGACCCATCCCATAAGAGCAAAATGTGGAAGAGTCCATATTCACAGCCTGTGAATATGGACTCTTCCACATTTTGCTGTGAATCAGACACAATGACAGATGACAGAATCAGCGAATTAGTGTGAAATTACTGTGAATCACAGCAAAATGAAGACTCACCAAATTAATGAATGAGGAACACATGTCGAATAATTGAAAAGATTATACTATAAGTCTATCAGACTATCAGTCTATCACCAGTGGTCAATTTATCAATTATATAAAAATAATACACTAAATCAATAGCATACCCAATGCGCAGTGACTCCCATGAAACTGCGGTGATTAGTTGACCATATGTCGCATGTAACACACACATGGTCAACTGCTGCCAGTTTTGCTTGTATGTCTTCCTTCATTGTACTGGTTGTTGTTGCAAGAGATCTAGCCAGGGTGCGTCTAGATGGCACCTGAACAGCCGGGTTGACGTCTGAAAAAAATATTTAAAAATTAAAACAAATACAATAGATTAGCTATGGAAAAAATATCAAAATATTTAGCTAGGCTAGCGATAGTCTAATGTTCATACAAATAATATGATTAATTATTTTAATCAGATATTAGCTATGGAAAAAATACCAAAATATTTGAGTTATATTAACATGAAAGAAGATCCTTAAATTCATGTAGTTCAACTAGGCTCAATGGTAGGTGTTATTTTATTTATTTGTCGGGTTCGAAATCCCAGCTGAGCCGTGAACGGCCAAATTCTAAAGGGCAAGTTCTACCTAAAGCCCAAGTTAAGCTAAATTAAAACTTACGGATTTGAGATCCTATTAGGTCCTACCTCAGGGTAACCTCAGGGTTGCTGACTCGATGCGGGCCTAACTTAGATCTTAAATTACATGTACTTAAAGTAAACAAAAGGGTACTATTTGTGGTCTTCTTTCTGAACCTTGCAACAACAACGCAACCTGGACTATTGCACGATGCAACAATCATGTATCTAAACAACCAAACTTAATTGCAAGAGAGCTCTCTATCAAACCACACCTTTACGTACGACCTTCCACAAACGAGTAGAAAAGACGCGCAGCGTCTCAAATTGATGCCAACAGTGTGACCAAACAATGATGCCACAAGAGCTCAAAAATGCTAGCTCTAAATTAATTTAATTTTTCACTAACCTTACAATTATGAGATGGATATATATACACACCTTAACTTAATATATATACAAGCAATGCTGCATCAATCAGCTTAGTCATCGTATCGCCTTGGGACAACAATGGTTCTTCCTCTTCTAGATTTTCTAACACTCCCCACCGAAGAGGCATTGTTGTCATTACCTTCTGCAAGGTTAGCCAAGCCTTCTTCATGAGGCTGTAACTCAAATGTTTCATCTTGACTATCTGTGTTTTTGCTGATTTCTAAAGCAGAGTTTTTGTATAGGTCTCTTTAACTTTCCTCCTGAAGTCTTTACCAGTGCAGACCTAACTAAATTGTCTTTGCCAACAAACAACTCTTCAATTATGCCAAGCTTCCAGCATTGCCTTGGTCTTTCATCCCCAATCATTACCACTTCTCCCACCTTGATACAATTTGCATTGGAGCCCTTTACCTTGCCTGATGGGTAATAATTGAGTTCTGGCAAGTATTCCATCTGCCACCTCTTCCATAACTGATCTTGTAGCTCTTCAAGGTACCTGAACCGTCTGGTTAACTCTCCTTGAGTGCTCTGGATGGGCTGCAAGTCTTCTGGCACACTGGGGTTTGATGTTAATCGTTTACCACAAAGAAAATGATTTGGTGTCAATGGCTCTGCATCCTGCCTACTGTTGTAAACAAAAGTGATAGGCCTACTGTTAACCATTGCTTCTACTTCACATAAAACAGTAGAGAATTCTTCTTTGCTCAAATGAGCATTAGCTAAAAGTTTCTTTAATGGACACTTTACACTTCTCACTAGCCTTTCCCAAAATCCTCCCTTAATGTTGTTGGTAAATCTATATATCCATGCTGTCACTCTTAACAATCTTTTCAGACTGCTAATGTCCTCAAGCCTCAATATGGGGTCCTGCTGCATAACTTGACAACTGTTCACAGCGCATTTTCTCACCTCACTCACCCATGCTTCTTCAGCCTGGCATTCTCCTACAACAGGCTGATTAGAAGGCCAGTTTTCACTTCCAAGTTTTAGCCACTCTGGCCCATTCCACCATAAACTTGATTGTGAAAGATCTTTCACCGAAATTCCTCGTGTTGGTAAATCAGCGGGGTTTTGGATGCCTGGACAATGCTTCCATTGCTTGGGATCTGTGTGCGCTTGAATTTCCTCCACCCTATTGGCAACAAATGGTTTCCATTTCCTTGCCTGACTTCTTAACCAGTGCCAAACTATAGTGGAGTCTGTCCAATAATAGCTTGGAATTTCATAGAGGGCCAAAGACTTTCGCACTGTAATTGCAAGCCGACTAGCAATAACGGCACCCATCAATTCCAACCTTGGAACAGAAAGCCTTTTCAAAGGTGCTACTCTACTCTTTGCAGCAACCAACCTGCAACTTACTTCTTCTTGCAATGCGCCTCTTATATAAATACAAGTTGCATAGGCTTCCTCACTTGCATCACAAAAGATGTGCAGCTCCAAATTGCCTGGACTATTGTTCAACTCTCCAAAGTACCATCTTGGGATTTCAATGTCTCCAAGATGTGCCAATTCTTTGAACCAATATTTCCACCTTACCACCATATGATCAGGTAACTCTTGGTCCCAACCAAGTCCAATTTCCCAGAGGCTCTGAAACCAAATTTTTGACTTTATCACAAATGGAGCCAGGAATCCAAGAGGATCAAAGACCTTCGAAGCCAAACTAAGAGCTGTACGTTTTGTCCACCTTGTCTCATTCTCGGCCAGCTCTACTAAAGATTTCCCATTGAAGGTAAACAAATCATCATCTTGCTGCCAAACGATGCCTAGCACCTTTGCGTCTATTGCCCACAACTCCTTAATACCAGAATCCTCAATACTTTCTGCTGCATCAGGTATTACAGAGGAATGACTCATAAACTCTTGTAATTGCGAATGATTGGTCTGCCATTTTCTGAGCTCCATGCCAGCCTCCCTCATTATAGCTCTAGCCTCCATGAATATCTGTTTAGCCATTTCTGTATTATCCACGGAACATAGCAAATCATCAACATAAAAATTTTTCCTTATGTGTTCAATAGTGTTAGGATAGACTTCAGAATATTTCTTAAAATGGTACTGCATAGTAGCTGCCAACAGAAATGGACTAGAGCTGAGGCCAAACAACACTGACTTCATTCTATATGCTTGAACCTTAGGTTCATTTTCCAACAAGTCTTTCGTATCCACCCACAGATACCTTACTGCATCTCTGTCCTCTGGTTTTAACTTTATCCGCAAAAAGGCTTGCTTCACATCTGCAGTCAATGCTACTCTACCAAACCTGAATCTCAGTAACAAGGAAAATAAATCTGCATTTAAATTTGGCCCAGCATCCAAACAGTCATTCAAGGACACACCACCTTTGTCCTTGGCTGAGCCATCAAAAACTACCCTCAGTTTGGTGGTAGTTTTGTCTCGCCGTACCACTGCATGGTGTGGCAGATAATGTGCCTCCTGGCTCACCAGCTCACCTTGCACCCTTTCAGCATAGCCCTCCCTTACATAACTTAGGATGGCCTCATCGTATTCAATTAACAACTCCTCATTTTTTCTTAGCCTGTACAATGAAGTCTCCAACCTCCGATTAGCTAGCTGAAGGTTTGAACCGGGTTTGCAAGAATCCTTCCATGGTAGGCCAACTTCATAGCAACCATCTCTAAACCCAATCCCTTTTTCAAAGTGCTCTAAAACATCATTGTTCACTGTACTTGCCTGGTTGTCCTTTATACCAATAGATTCAAGTTCCCAAAACGCTTTCAAATGCCTTTCCAGACCATGGCTGTTCTCCTCAATCTTAACAAAGAGAGCCTTAACTTCCATTTCATTGCAATAACTACCATGTAGCATCCAGCCTAGCTTACTTTCAATAGCTACTGGGCCTTGAGATGTACGGACAATATTACCAGTGATGAAGTCCCAATAATAGTCAGCTCCAATCAAAAGACTAATATCTTCTGTTCCCTCAAACTTATTATTGCCCAAATTAATTCCTTTAACTTGCAATTCTTGGACACATGCCATATCTAAACAAGTAGTGACTGGAGCACAAAGTTCCTCAATCTCTACAGCTTGGACCTTGATAGTGGGACTTTGCGGTAACAACCCTTTAACCAGAACTTCTACCTTCTTAAATTTGGTTCGGTTTTGAACGGAACCCCCAAACCCAGAAATTCTTAAATTTTCCCTCTTAAGTTCTTTAAACTTCAATTTTCTGGAAATTCTGGTCTTAATAAAACTACACTGGCTACCACTATCAAACAACACTCTTACAGTAGCTTCTCCATCATTCCCAATTAATAAGGCTGCAGTTGTTTGCAATAATCCCCCTTTACTTTTACTCCCTTGCATAGCAGTGGCATGTGCCACTGATGTCTCTACTTCTGGGGTAGGCCTACTAAGAGTGTTTTCACACAATAATGGCTGATGCCTACCATGACATTTTTTGCACAAAATTTTAAACTTACAAAACCTTGCTCTATGACCTTTCAAAAAACATTTAAAACATGCTGTGGACTTAGTTACCCTGTCCTTTCTCTCCTCAAAGGGTAAGGCCTCAGCCACCTCACATTTATATGACTTGTGGTTGCCTTCGCAAAATATACATTCCTTGATTCCCTTTAATTTATTCTCAGAGGAGGCATGTAGAGCTGACACTGTACCTGGGCTATTCCTTTTTGTGGAAACTTTGGTGCTGTGCCTGCCTTTGTCCTCTTGTTTACCATCCCACTGTGCAAACTCAACTCCCTCTCGTCTTGCTAATTCTGTGCCTAAAAGACTTAACATCTGCTGAAGGGGGATGTACACATGTTCTGCAGAGTGTCCCCTACTTAATTCAAGCAAAATTGAGCTAGGCAATTTAGACTCCAGTGTAGGAACCAACATTATACCATACTTTTCCATTCCTACACCCAAGTTGTCCAGGGACCTAGTTCTAATTTCAAATTCATCATATAACTGCCGTAACTCCTTGACACTATTAGGATTATTAACAGGAGGTATAGCTAAAAGTTCACGGAGGTGGATTTTAATTAAGATCTCTGGCTTACCAAACCGTTTCTTTAATATATCCCAAGCCACATTATAATTAGCCTCTGTTAATGCTAATCCGGCTATAGTCTTTGCTGCCTCCCCTTCCAAGAGGGACCGCAAATAATTAAACTTCTCCACGGCACTTAACACTTGACTAGAATGAACTGCTGATTGAAAACTGTCTGCCCATCCTTGCCATTCCTGAATACTCCCAGAAAATGTTTTGAGTACAAGCCTCGGTAATTGAACTACAGATCTGTTAACCTTAACTTCACAAGCATCATTTGTTGAGTGTTGTGTTTCATTATTAGACCTGGTCTCTAACTGTACTGAGCTGCTAAACTCTTTTGCTCGGAGGCCTACGTTAATCATATCATCAATAATCTCTTCAAAGTAAATTATGTTATTTTCTATTTCATCCTCTTCTATAAGAGCCTCAATTTTAACATTTACCTCACTTAGAGCAACCTTTTTAGTTTCTAATATGGCAAGCTTCGCAGTCACTAAGCGTAAATCCTCTTGCTCTATGGCAGAATCTATAGTGGCAATGACCTTTGTAATTAGACCTTTGTAGGCACTTCTCCTTTTTATAAATTTGTTCAATTCAGATGCACTCATCTTCAATGTAAACAACCCTTGGGCTCAATACCAAATGAGCTGAATTGGCAGAAATACTTAACCAAACTGATCAAACGCAAATTTTACTTTCAAATAAACTGAATTGCTGAGTGGGGTACTAACCAAACACCAGTATGGAATACCAAATTTTCCACCCCAGGACCTTAATTCAATAATGACCCAAAATTAACCAAACCGGAAAAAAAGTAGGCCAAAAAACGACAGACGACTGGCCAAGTTTCGCAATTTGGCGACCAAACTTTACCCTGGGACCTTAATTCAATAATAACCCAAAATTAACCAAACCGGAAAAAAAGTAGGCCAAAAAACGACAGACGACTGGCCAAGTTTCGCAATTGGGCGACCAAACTTTACCCTGGGACCTTAATTCAATAATAACCCAAAATTAACCAAACCGGAAAAAAAGTAGGCCAAAAAACGACAGACGACTGGCCAAGTTTCGCAATTGGGCGACCAAACTTTACCCTGGGACCTTAACTCAATAATACTCAACCCGTCTAGGCCTAACTTGGGATACAATTTGCACAATCAGAACTTTGCCGAAAAATGGTCACTGACTCAGTCTTGGGGTAGAAATCCGGTTCTGAAGGACCATGTTATTTTATTTATTTGTCGGGTTCGAAATCCCAGCTGAGCCGTGAACGGCCAAATTCTAAAGGGCAAGTTCTACCTAAAGCCCAAGTTAAGCTAAATTAAAACTTACGGATTTGAGATCCTATTAGGTCCTACCTCAGGGTAACCTCAGGGTTGCTGACTCGATGCGGGCCTAACTTAGATCTTAAATTACATGTACTTAAAGTAAACAAAAGGGTACTATTTGTGGTCTTCTTTCTGAACCTTGCAACAACAACGCAACCTGGACTATTGCACGATGCAACAATCATGTATCTAAACAACCAAACTTAATTGCAAGAGAGCTCTCTATCAAACCACACCTTTACGTACGACCTTCCACAAACGAGTAGAAAAGACGCGCAGCGTCTCAAAATGATGCCAACAGTGTGACCAAACAATGATGCCACAAGAGCTCAAAAATGCTAGCTCTAAATTAATTTAATTTTTCACTAACCTTACAATTATGAGATGGATATATATACACACCTTAACTTAATATATATACAAGCAATGCTGCATCAATCAGCTTAGTCATCGTATCGCCTTGGGACAACAATGGTTCTTCCTCTTCTAGATTTTCTAACAGTAGGAGCCCATTAGCCACAAGCGAGAGAATCTTCTTTTCAAGGATATCCTTGCATATTGGTGGTCCTGGTTTTTGCTTGGAAATGTGGAACATGCTTAGTGTTGACTGCTTGGCAATTTTGGCAGGGCCAGCATTGCTGCCGCTGGCATCTTCTTCTTTAACTGGACGCTTGCGAGATTTCTTCTCCGATTCATATTCACCCAAAAGATCCGAATGTAGTTTCTGCACAAGAAAATAAATTATTATCATGCGGAGAGACTTCTTGAACACCCTGTATAATATTTATCAGAGTATCAAACTTCTAGTTGAAATTAATACTTAACAAGATTCTAAAATTTTGTTATCTTTAACTAAAATTATTTTCACCATGATCAGTGCATTTTTATCCTATGTTAAATTGAAAGCCGAATTTCGTCCTTCAGTAACTAAATAGGAGAAATTACAGACATGGATCAGACAGAGAGAAAGACAGATACACCTGGCGTTTTATTATAGTTGGATATCGGCAGTTTTTAATGTAGTTACTAGTCCATAATCTATTAATATCTGAAGTGCACAATATATTCAAATGGACGTCTATGTAAATGTAGCATTAGTCTTGTATGGCACCAGTCACTTAAATATGACTTGAACCATTATGTTAATGTTGCTACTTACTACTTAGTTACTAAGTAGTACTAACCCTGAGGTGCCTCAGAAGATTGCTTGTTGAGTCGAGGCCAGCAGACAGAATTGTAGTTTTCTTTGTACACTGCCTACAAATAACTTTGATACTGTTTCCAGTTTTTTCGACAATTTGAAAATATTTTCCGTTCAATAGCACAGATTGATCCTTATTACCAATATTGTTATCTAAATATATTGAATACTGTTCTGGTAACAACCTAGAATATTTGGTTCCCTTGGGAGCCTGTTGAAGTTGTAAAATTGCATTCATTATTAAAAAATTCAATCTGTAAATAAAATATGTTTAGAATTAATTTATTATGAATACGGACCTATAGGCTATATTTTATGCCTATATATAATAATATATTAATAGAACACTTTTAACATAATTGCACAGTAAATTACACTTTTTACGAGCCTAAATTCCACAGCAACTACACCTTCCATGAGCCCACGCATGACGTAAGTCACCCAACTAACAGAAAACATAAACAGTCGGTGTTGAACAAAGTTGCCACCAGATGTCGCTTGGACAAAAAACAAATGACATTCGCATAGCGGCATATTTAAGAATCTGAAATTAAAAGTGATCTTGAAGTCTAAAGTGATCTTCAAGATCAAGATCACAAGAAATAAAGTGATCTTAGATCAAGATCAAGATCACCATAATAAAAGTGATCTTCAAGATCAAGATCAGATCACGATCTTGATCTTCAAGATCACGATCTGATCTTGAAGATCAAGATCGTGCCCATCTCTGGCTATCTCCATCGAACATTTCCCTCAGGAGAAAGTTGACAGTGTAGTTGATGAATGGAAGATCTTTTGTGCTGAGCGGTTACCTGAAGAATAGAGTCTACTTCCCATTCAGGGAATGGATTCCAATTCTGATAGTGGTGAGGATGTCGATAAAGAGGATGTAACAGCAAGCGAGCATGAGTGTTCTGGAATCTCTCAAATAGATGAATTCTGGGCCAAGGTTTTCACCATCAAAAGTCTTAATGGAGAGAAGAAGTATCCTGTTCTGGAGATATTAATCAAAATTTGTTTGACACTTTCACATGGCAACGCGGATGTCGAACGTTCTTTCAGTGAAAACAAACTTGTGATAACTGGAAGAACAAGAATGTCAGATGCTACTCTAAATGGATATCGCGCAACATCTTCTATCAAAGTAAACCTGAACGATTGCCTGTTACTCCTAGACTTTGTAAAATTGTCAGAGACGCGCGACGAAATTATCAAGAAAGAACTTAAAGGATGAAAAAGGATGCAGAAGCTGCTAAAATGATTGCCAATCAACAAGGAAAGGAGTCTCAAGAGAAAGAGCAATGTCTTAGTAATGCTAATAGAAAGATAACTGAAGCAGAGAAAATGAAGCAAGAAGGTCTCTCAATGTTACAGACAGCTTGCAAGAAAAAAAGATTTGAATGAAGCAAATGCTGCGAATGCTTTATTAGAACGAAGTGAGCAGTTAAGAACTGAAGGGGAAGCGCTGAAGCGTGCTGCTGAAGAAGAAAATAAAGGAAATAAAAAAGAAAAAGCATACATGAAAATAAAGGAAAAAAAAAGAAAAAGCATACATGAATATTGATCTGAATACGAAATAACAACCAATATGCTTATTTTTAAAGGTCTCTGTTAATATTTATTTAGAAGTATTTCAAGGTTTCTTATGTGTGATCCTGCCTAGAGACAGTATAACACCGAATCTATACTCTATATATAACACTGTATTGAGTTTTTCATTTTGTATTTTATTAAATACAGATAAATCCTTACTGTGAAAAATACGCAGTGATGGGCACCGTTACATTAAATTGGGAGGCGTTACCGTTACTCGTTACACGTCGAAAATGTACTTGGCGTTACCGTTACATCGTTACTTTTGAAAATCCTTAAAGCGTTACCGTTACTCGATACGTGTAACGACGTTACAAGTAACTAGTTACATTTAATATTTGTTTATGTGCCTTCACACGTATTTTGAAACTACAGATAAACTTACAAATGGCAGCCATACCACATAAATTCTAAGAGCTACTATTATTGACTATATAAATGGTGTTCTCTTAAGAACGATATATTGCACAATAATTTGCACCCCCAATGATTTTTTGGGAAAGATGAAGAGACCTAGAAAATATAAATTTAGTTGTTGCCACTAACACGGAATAGTGAATTGTATTTAATAGTCCTCATGAATGGAATGGCAATGTTATCAAATTCAAATTCAAGTATCGAGTAACGAAAAAATCCGTTACATTGATAAAAAATTTGCAAAGCGTTACCATTACATTGATACATTTGAAAATCTTTCAGGCGTTACCGTTACTCGTTACGTTTGTAACGCTCGTTACGTAACGTCGTTACATGTAACGCGTTACTGCCCATCTCTGTATATACGTACTGTATATACTTGGAGGAAAGGGATAGCTAATCATCATGGGGATGAGGCTATTCATTTTTTTAAAAGGGACAAAATGGCATTTTACCCATGTGACAAACTATTTTTGAGAGCGTGGCAACACCGCTAGCTCTCCGTCAGAATTTTTCAACGGCCCGAAGACACTCTTTACTGGATTCCTATTATTGACATATACTATTGAAATAATCGCTAGGGGTTTTCTTTGCCGTTACGAGCTATGGAGATTTCAAAATCGCGCTTGGACTTTTTTATTACGCTTTTCGCTTCACGCCTAAGAGATATGTAGTTGTTTCATAACCACAAATCGTCTTTATCGCACTTATGTAGCCAAAAGCCCTATCTCTACTCTTTATAATATCCCCTACTCTAGAAGTATAGTGGATTTAATTTTCCAAGAAGAGTTCCTTGTTCCATGCACGGTAGGGCGGAGTGAAAAACTCATTTTTCGAATTTTCAAATTGGCTAGTGTGGAAAATGTGTGGAGTAGTGAGGAAATAAGCTGGTATAAATTTAAAATCATAACATTAATATCTTCAGGTGCCACAATGACCTTCAATATTGAAAAAAATTGAAAAAAGCAGATTTTAACCAATAATTACAGAAGAGTCCACGATGCACAATAGACAAGAATTTATTCACACTTGTATAAAAATAGCTCAGTCAACCTTTAAAAAAAGTTTCTATTCTCTAAAAACAGTTTTCTATAGTCAGCTCACTCAGCTGTCACGTGAGTACCTCGGTTCAGTGTAGCTGTCGCTCTCGTAGCAGGTGGGTGTTCTGTTGTTGGCGTTACTCAGATAGTCTAAACTATATTTCTTATATATTTTGCATTTCTGTATTGTGTTGCCCTAAGTTTGCCATGTACTATTAACTGAAATTAACGTATAATTGATATTAGCTCTTTCTTTTTCAGATTTGTATACTTTCAAAATGTCTCGAGTTTGTGCAAAATCAACCAGGGCCTCAACTGAGTGCCCCATGTTTGGTATGGGGGAAGATTTGTGGCACAGGAATCTTCCTACATACGAAGGAGTTTTTAAATATTACTTGTTTGTAAGAAACGATTTGAAACAGAATACTAATAAAGATCCTTCAATATCTCAAATATTAGAACAAGTTGTTGATAAATTGAAAACAATTTGGGAAAGTGCTTCCGTCCCAATTCTGTCAGACAGGCGAATTGAAACAATGTTCAGAAGCTACCACGAAAAGTATCGTGTCATTATGAAGCCATACCAAAGCAGAAAAAATTCTGAAGCTTACAAAGCAAAGATTGATATGTTCAAAAAAGAAGCACACACGAAACTTTTTGACATTGCAGCGTGCAAGTGCAAAGTACTAACACAATGTTCTTGTCCCAAAAAAAAAACGGTTCCAAAGGAAGAAGTGACGTTCCTCTTAGATCAAAGGAGTGAAAGAAAACTGTTTATTGATAGAGTAGATATTACACTCTCAAAGAAAAAAGGATCTACGTTGCTAAGAAAGCAAAAAGAAGCTGTGAGGCTCACCAAAGAATCTTCACAGGAGAAATTGCAGGATACAAATGTTGAATTATCATCATCGACATCAAATAGTGAAAGTGAATCTGGCGAAATATCAGACGATACATTTCCAGAGCCAGTTAGCTCGAAGAGAAAGCTCGAACAACCTGAAGAACAATTATTCAAGAAAAGGAAAACTACAAATCTACCTTCAGTGGCTACTGCTTGTGACAGGACTGCAGTTTCAGATCGAGCTGCAGCATTCATTGTTAGTGCAGTATTGCAAGATATTGGAGAAGTTTCTATTGACAATACATCTGAAGTAGTGGATAAGAGTAAAATCAGAAGAGAAAGACAAAAGAAGAGATCAGAAATTATGAAAGATCAAAATCAGGTCCCAATCAGAGGAATCTATTTTGATGGTCGAAAAGATTCTACACTCTTCCAAGAAAAAAAAGAGTCCAAAGTATATCAGAAGAAGGTAACAGAAGAACATATCACTTTAGTGAGAGAACCTGGTTCAGATTATTTGGGCCATTATTCTGTGAATTCTGGATCAGCTGAAGAAATATGTAAAGGAATGTTTGAGTATATTGGAAATAATGACATGAACCTGGAAAACCTTGTTGCCATTGGATGCGATGGTGCAGCAGTCAACACTGGAGAAAAGGGAGGCGTTATAAGGCTTATAGAATTGAAGCTGAAGAAGCCAGTTCAACATTTAGTGTGCCAGCTCCATGCCAATGAATTGCCATTACGCCATTTAGTTGCAAAGCTGGATGGAAAAACATCTGGCCCCCGCGGATTCACCGGTCCTATTGGCAGGGAATTAGAGAACTGTGAGAGTCTTCCTATTGTCGAGTTTGAAAGGATTGATGCTGAGGAACCAACTGTAGACTGTGAAGATCTTAGCACCGACCAAAAATATCTAATTGATATTCATCAGGCCATAACAAAGGGATATTGCTCTCCAGATCTTGCTCATCGTAGTCCAGGCAAAATGGCACATTCACGATGGCTGACTACAGCAAATCGTTTGCTTCGTCTATACGTTTCAACTGTAAGTCCATCTGAGAACCTCATGAACATTGCTTCTTTTATAATGAAGGTCTACATCCCAATGTGGTTTTCTATTAAGCAAAGTACGTCTTTTGTCAATGGCTCAAAACATGTTTTCAAAACTATTGAACTAACAAGAACACTGAATGACGAAGTAAAGGATATTGTAAACCCTGTCATACAAAGAAATGCATTTTTTGCAAATCCAGAAAATATTCTAGCATCAATGATTCATGATGACCGCCGCGCCATAAGAGAATTAGCGTGGAGGCGAATAAAGAAAGCAAGGCAAACAAACAAGGAAAAAGTTGTGAGGCGTTTCACAGTACCTGTTATTCAATTTGAAGCTACTGATTATACTGATTTAATTAATTGGCAAAAATGCAGTCACTGAACCACCTGTGACAAGACACCTGACAGAAAATGAGATTGAAGAATTCATAGAAAACAAGAGTACCATTCGAGAAATTCCCTTGTCATACACAAGTAGTAGAAAGAATGGTAAAATTAGTGACTGAAGCATCATCAAAAGTATTTGGATTGAACGCGCGCGATGGCTTCATAAGATCAACACTTCAGTCACGTAAAAAAATGCCATCATTCGAAAGTAAAGCTGAATATAAAGTTTAAATAAAGCGTTAATAGAAAAAAACATGCGCAAGGATGGGTGGTTGGGAGGACATGGGTGGAGCTCGACACGCAGCCACCTCCTCGTGGTGAGTTCTGGATTATTTAGATCATTAATCAAAAGAACATTGATCTAAATAAACTAAGAGCTGCGTAATTCAGTAACTATTTTGGTAATTGGAACACTTAATATATAATAATAACAAGTAAGTTTCAGTTATTGTACTAATGCAGAATATAAGAAAATCATTATATTTCACTTTTTTCGACGGCTTTGTGGCACCTGAAGATATACTTTTGCAGGACTAATATTTATGCACAGTCATTATCTATAGCACCCACATATTTTTCGCACTAGCCATATTTGAATTTCGAAAAAAGGTTTAAAAACCTCATTTTCGATCCGCCCTAATGCACGGTCTGTGTGTATCATGAAAAAACCTCGGGGGACCATTCTGAATTCAATCCCACATATATATATATATATATATATATATATATATATATATATATATATATATATATACATGAAAATTATTTCACGAAAGTAACACGTGAATAATATTTTGGATCGCAAAATTAAGTCTCATTCGAAACAGTCAGTGGAGTAAAAAGGCAAGCTCAAAAATGTGTTTTGAACCTTTCTTCGAAAAACACTAGCAACGATACAAAAAACGCCCTTGGATTTGGTATGTCCTTTTTTATTATTAAAAAAACCTTCTGCTTTACAAAGTTGTTATAATCTTGCTTGTTTTGAAAAACCGTGTAATCTTCCTCAGTCTTTGGTTAACATAGTTAAAGGCCTTGACTCAGGGCCGGATTTAGGAGTGGGCAAAGTGGGCAGCTGCCCATGGGCCTCCACATCTTGGGGGCCTCCACATTTGACAAGCCATTATCAAAATAGAAAAAACCCGAAACTAGAAAAACCCGATAGATGATCAACAAAAAAACACGCGCATCCAATACCACTGTAGTACATAAACTTTTACCAATTACTATTTGTTGTGTACTGATTATTATTTTGTTTTTATTACTCTTTTAGGCCTACTCTCACTATAATGGAATACCCGAGTAACCCGAGGCTTTCATTTTTTGCAGAAATGAGTGGAATGGACAGACACAAGAGTGCACGATGTTTTGAAAGTGTATGTATGTTAATTATATTATGAATCTTATGGATGACTTCAATTATGTCTTCCCCTAAGGTAGGGGGGCCTCCGCATGGAGGCTGCCCAGGGCCTCCACACGTATAAATCCGGCTCTGGGCCTTGTCTATAGTGCTGCGAATAGTACTTACAAAGAAAACTTTCCTGAACGTTTTCGCAATAGCCTCTTACATTTAGAAAAAGATGGTGAGCTCCATATTACTAAAGCAGACAAGGCTAACCACAAAATGGAATGCATTAGAAAGATGAACGCGCTTCTCCAGGACTCCGCCACATGCAGAAAGCTTAGGAACAACCCGCAGGATGACGTCATCAAATCGTTCAATAGTGGCTTGAAACGCATTCTCAAAAAATCATAAGGACTTAATTCTGCTTTTCACGTCCACTTCGCCTTCTCTTCCCTACCTTTACGGTATTATTAAAACCCACAAACCTGGCAACCCTATGCGCCCTATTATTAGCTCTGTGGGTTCTATTAACTATAAACTCTCAAAATGGCTTGTCAAAGTCTTGTTCCCCATTCTCAGAACTATCTCTAGTTCACATGTAAAAAATTCCAAGGATCTTACTGGAAAACTGAATAATATACGCACTGGAACCAACTATAGATTGATCAGTTTCGACGTTTGTTCATTGTTTACAAAAGTGCCGATTGACGATATGCTTGACTTTCCCGGGAATTACATAAGTATGACCTGCCACTACCTGCACACATCGTTTTGGAACACATTAAACTTTGCATCAAAGACTGTAAATTCACTTTCAATAGCGAATATTATCAATAGGTTTTGGGGATGGCCATGGGTAATCCCTTGTCGCCCCTCCTCTCTAATATTTATATGGAGTTTTTCGAAATCACTTACATTCCGAGAATCCTGGGGGTTGGCATCTCATGGTTGCGGTACGTCGACGATATTTTGTGTATCTGGCCCATGAAGCGTGACCTGGATGACTCCTCCTTCAGTTAAATAATGAAGTCCCCTCCATTAAGTTTACTTTGGAAGTGGACAAAACAACTCAATCCCGTTTTTGGACGTGCGTGTACAATTTCAACATTAGCCAGGTCCTTTTTTCGCTTGATCCTGTTGTTTTGAATTCGTTCAGAAGGGATTTAGACAAGAGAGGCAAAGTGCTAAAACTCTGGTAGTTTTTCCTTATAAATTTGTATGCTCCTCCTACAATTTTTATTTTTCTATTTTATTTTTATTTTTTTGTGGCCTATATAGTATATATAGTCTCGAACTTGTTATTTATTTCAGTATTCCTGAGGATGTCATTAGATAAAAGCACTTGAGCACCATTCTGTGTTTCCTTTTTCCTTCGTGTTTATTTTCATCATAATATATATATATATATATATATTATATATATATATATATGTGTGTGTGTGTGTGTATATATATATATATATATATATATATATATATATATATATATTCCAATAATTAAAAAATAAATTACATAAAATTTGCTAAGAAATACAAACACGCATATAAATCAGTGAACGATTCCAACCACAAATATATAATAATCTATAATTTAGACATGTTCAAGAATAATTCGGGAGGCATCAATTAAATTTCGAGTAAGTTGCCTTCACGAGAGACTTTTAAATAAATAACAATCTGTGTGACTGGCTTTTATCTTTAAAAATTGGAAAGCTTTTTTTTATAGGGTTCTACAGTATATTCCCGAAGTCTTAATAAAAACTTATCAGGTCCTAACACGAGCAAAATTAATGCTCACAAACGCATTAAATAATTAATTAGAGCGTACAGATTTGTAGTGAAATACGTTTTTGTCAATATTTATTTTCTGTCAGATACATACAATAGAGTTTCGCCACAAGACTTTTCGAATCGACTGTGCATTACTAAAATAGTTTAAGATTACAAACGCACACAAAACTGTTCAGATCTGAAATAAGACGTATTCAATGATAAACACGCAGGTTATTCGTTGTCAAGAGATGTTAAGGCAAAATGTTGGTATTTAATAACTAAGTATATTTTATATCAAATACATACATTTATTTTCATAAAATAAACTTATAAACTTTCTTCAAACCTTCTTAAATTATCACGAACTTGAAATTCAGTCGTTTTGAAGTTCAGTTCCTACAGCTGTGTGAGCTATTTCTGTATGTGTGGAGTATGCATCCTCCAACCGATGAACTGTGTGCGGCTTACAAATTTCATTTGCAACTTGCAGGAGCGGCTCGCAGGTAGGCACTGTGGAACTGCAGCACCTCCATGATCTTATGATCTTTATATTTAAATATTTAAAATAGCCTCTCTGATTGTTTTTTTTCAATGAACTTTGAGTTTTTAAATCAGATTATATTCTTTTTTCCTTAAACTATTTCAATGCCGAACGAATGAATCACGAAAGTAGCTTCAGCCTTCCCGTGGAACTGCGACAGATTTTGTTCGAAATGCTTGAAACCTCGGTGGCGGACGTACGAAGAGCGAGTCAGAATCGCGGGTTTAAGAGGATCCAAAGCACTGTGGACAGAGCAGTGCCGATTTGTTTGTTTGACGTGGTAGTTGTGTTGCTGTATCGTTTGCTAATTCGAAATTTAATTTCCGAATTGCATTTATCAATGATTCGTTATCATTTATTTTTTGTTGTGAGATTGAAGTTAATTATATAATAATTGGATTATTTACGATGGAAATGATGAGTGGGGTGAGTTGGGAGTGGAGGTAACGAAAATGGTTCACTGAGTAGGTAGGTAGTTAATCTAAATTATAAATTCCTTTTATGTCAATAACTGGGTGGATGAAACCAATTGGTTGCTCACCAGAGTTATTCTCCACACTAGTATTTATATACTGTGTGGGAGGAGCGTGCTCGGTAATGGAGATACATTACCGCTAAACCAACCGAGGAATAAACCAAGACAACGCTGGTACAAGAAGCCCCGCGAAGAGGAGAACAAAGGGGGAACGAAAACGAAGAACGGGGCGAGAGGACGTACCAGCAAAGTACGCTCTCGAATGAGACAACCGGAGAAGGGAGAGACTGTAATAACTAAAAGTAAGTGACTAATATGAGTTTTAACACCAAACAGTTAAGAACATTAAATTAAGCTGGGTCAAACAAGTTAGGCCTACATTGTGACCTAAGACCCAGCATCAACTCATAGCTTAACAAAGGTGAAGGTAGATTGCCCTAACCTAATCTTGTGAGGAATCCTACTGTGGACCTCAATTTATCTGCCCGCTCTGGACCATTTCCGGAATCTCTAGGCTGACCCCTCTAGGCTAGACTTGATCTACTCTATAGTTAGACTGGAGATATAAGGGGTGGGTTAATTGTGGACCAATTCATACAGAGCATTTTTCGCATTGGTGGTCCGTGTGTGGGGAATTTACAAACCTTAACCTTACTTAACAAAAATTGCAGAATTAGGCTAAATGGTCTAGCCTAAGCCTAACCTGAGCAAGCCTAATTAGGTCTACAACCTAGGGCCTAACTAGGAAACATTTACATTTAAGGAGTCTCATTCTCTTATAAGCTTAGACCTGAGTGACACATAAGTACTTGGTGGGGATTAAACCAAATTTAAACTTGACTGTTTTGTCTGTTCTCTCTCTTCTCTGGTAATTTCTTCTTGTCCCCAATATTTCATTACGATCCCCAGTTAAACAACATTAGTGAACAAGCATTTAAAATGCATACAACTCCAAGCATCCAATTCTTCTTTTAAGGAAGAATCACTCAACAGATTTTTTTCAACAGGCACATGCATTCCTTGCAATCTGTGTATATATATGTATATATACACTGTACTCTTTACATGTGCCACAAATACACTCAACCTATCTGAACATAAGCAATGATTGCATGGGTTACTCAAAAGGGTCTTATGGCCTACTTTGGCCATAGCCCAAACACTGAACCTTGGTCTTGTGGCCTACTTTGGCCATAGCCCAAACAACTGAGCCTTGGTCTTGTGGCCTACCTTGGCCATGGGCCAAACATTAAGTCTTATGGCCTACCTTGGCCATGGGCTAAACATTTTCTTATGGCCTACCTTGGCCATAGGGAAAACAATTACAAGGGTCTTATGGCCTACCTCAGCCATGGGCCAAAACAATGAGCCTTGGTCTTTTGGCCTACCTTGGCCATAGGCCAAACATTAAATGTCTTATGGCCTACCTTGGCCATGGGCTAAACATTTTCTTATGGCCTACCTTGGCCATAGGGAAAACTATTTGGGTTACTCACTCTCCTGGCTGAGATTGAGAACATCATTAACAATAGACCACTCACTTATGTGAGTGACAACATTAATGACCCAGAACCATTAACTCCAAATCATTTGATTCGGGGAGAACAAGTTAGTCTCCTGCCGGACTACAATATAGACTCTTCAGAAGACCCAAACTGGACTCAACGACATGATGAGCTCCAGACTAAGTTACAACATTTAACTAGAGTTAAAGCTCATTTCATTAAACAGTGGAAAACTGAGTACTTGATGGGTCTAAGGGAGAGACATAAACAAATGACTAAGAAGGATTGGTCTGACACAATTAAGGTAGGGGACCTTGTTCTCATACATGACAGTACTCCAAGACAATACTGGCCTCTGGCTAGAGTTTCAGAACTCAGACCAGGGGCAGACGGGGTAACAAGAGTGGTCAAATTAAGGACTTCAACGGGTGACACAACAAGAGACATTTCTCTTTTGTACCCTTTAGAGTCTGGACCCAAAACAATGGACTTTGGAGAACCTTCTCCACTGACAGTAACAACTGGAGACACTGAACTTCCAGTAACTATTCCTTTGACAGTAGGAGTGGTAACGCATCCTACTACAACATTAACAGACACAAGACCTCAGCGACAAACAGCATTAAAGGCGCGACTATTTTTACAACAAAAAATAGATGCTGGGGAATTGTAATTTTATCTTCTAACTTTCATTTTTTCTTTTCTTATGGTAAAGACCATAGACAGTTTCATCCTATGGATGTATATTTTCTCTTCTAATTAAATGCTACACCTTCTCCATGAGAAGGTGAGGATAGGCACTGTTAATCAGATTAACAGGCATTTACAGTTAAATAGTTAGCTAGTCTACACTCAGACAAAAATTGGTGACAATGACACCAAAATTTTTATCTCCCGGGGCCCCCAGTATATGGAAAACTGATGAGTGGGTAGTTGGGAGGTAACGAAAATGGTTCACTGAGTAGGTAGGTAGTTAATCTAACAATTAATAAATTCCTTTTATGTCAATAACTGGGTGGATGAAACCAATTGGTTGCTCACCAGAGTTATTCTCCACACTAGTATTTATATACTGTGTGGGAGGAGCGTGCTCGGTAATGGAGATACATTACCGCTAAACCAACCGAGGAATAAACCAAGACAACGCTGGTACAAGAAGCCCCGCGAAGAGGAGAACAAAGGGGGAACGAAAACGAAGAACGGGGCGAGAGGACGTACCAGCAAAGTACGCTCTCGAATGAGACAACCGGAGAAGGGAGAGACTGTAATAACTAAAAGTAAGTGACTAATATGAGTTTTAACACCAAACAGTTAAGAACATTAAATTAAGCTGGGTCAAACAAGTTAGGCCTACATTGTGACCTAAGACCCAGCATCAACTCATAGCTTAACAAAGGTGAAGGTAGATTGCCCTAACCTAATCTTGTGAGGAATCCTACTGTGGACCTCAATTTATCTGCCCGCTCTGGACCATTTCCGGAATCTCTAGGCTGACCCCTCTAGGCTAGACTTGATCTACTCTATAGTTAGACTGGAGATATAAGGGGTGGGTTAATTGTGGACCAATTCATACAGAGCATTTTTCGCAATTTCTTAGAATATTTTTTCACTCAGAATAAAAACAGAAGAATGGAATTTGTTTATAAATAAAATTTTTGGCAAATTCAAAATTACCCGTTAAGCATAAGTACCCTATAATTGATTTTATGATACTATTTTACTTATTTTTATGACTGAGTAGTGAGTAGTTATCTATTTATCTATTCGACTTTCTCTCTCTCTCATATATATATATAATCGACACAATTGTTCGCAATTTCTGAGGCAGCACCCCCATAACTGAAAGTCACGAGCCGCCACTGTTTGCAAGTAAATATTTTTGAAGTGTGAAACGTTTTTATAAGCTATAAAACATCAAGCACGAACTGAAGTATAAGAACTAAAGTTGGAAAATAAGTTTTATGCAATGTCATTTGGATTAGTGTTAGAAAAATCCCCTCTCACCTGTGTTACCTAATTTATTTTGGGAAGTTTTTGAAATTAGTATTTTATCCAGTATTATTAATTTCAACATTGTTTGCTACTGGTATATAGATGATGTCTTAAGCTTTTAATAATTAATAATAATTATTGGTTTTGTTTAACCTCCTTCGCAACATGTAAGATCATATGACGCAGGGGACCTACAGCTTTACGTGGGATCCGAACCACGAGTCGCTACATAGTCTGGACGCAGCGGACGACCTCCCATCCAACTACTATCCGACCCAATGTCGCTTAACTTCGCCGATCAGCGGGAAGCGGTGGTACGTCATTGGCTACGACGTAGCCCTCTTAAGCTTTGGCCTGATAACTTGGATATTGATGAATTCTTTGGTAGGCTCAATAATTTAGTTCTGTCTATAAAATTTACTGTTGAAAAGGTAAATGACAATTGCTTATCATTTCTGGATCTAAAAATTCGGAAATGCATAAATCGATTAAAATTTGAAGTTTTTCGCAAGCCTACTAATACTAATACTTCATTTTCATTCCAACCATCACCTCTCGATAAAATCTTCAATTTTTTCTTCTATGTTTCTCAGAGCATTAAGAGTTGTTGGCCCTGAAATTTTAGATTCTGTTATGCAATATTATGAACATTGGTATTAAACTATGTTATCCTATTCCATTTCTACAAAATTCTTGAGGTAGAGCTAAAGAAAAAGAAGGTATAATAGTATAATTGAAAAGGAATTTGATCATAAAAATATCCTTAACTTATCTTACCATGTAAATTTTAAACAACTTCCAACCTTACTTAAAACAATTGACATTAACGTAGTCTTTAAGTATAAAAATACTGTTAAATCCCGCGTACTAAAGAACAGTCCAGATAATGCTGCTCTTTGTGTCTACTCGATTGGATGTACACCATGTAATTCAGTTTTTATAGTAGGTCAAACTGGAAAAACTTTAGACGTCAGAGTGAAACAGCACAAGTATACAACTCCGGACCAAAAAAATAGAATACTGTCTCAAATGCGCTTATGACTTTGATAATACCTTTAAGTTATAGTACACCTTTATGAGGAATACCTAGTATCTGTGACGTTATTATGATAAAAAGACACTTCTGTGTGCCAGTTTTGAAAAAATAAAATATAGCAGAAGTCTTATTAAATAATGAAAAGTTAATGCATAGCGACATACCAAAATTTTAGAATATCTTGTCAGGTGTTCAAAAAAAAATAGAATAAATTTATTGTTTACTGAGTACTGCCAATATATTAAGCCTTTATCCTAACTCTGCGTTTTAGTATTTAGTTGATCCAACTTTAGCCCTGATTACGGTCTTCAATCGACGTGGCATCGAGTCGACAAGCCTCTTCCAACTGAGTCTTCCATTCTTTTGTAGTTATCGATTGACAGGTTGTCATCAGACACCTCTTCAGTTCACTAAGTGTTCCTGGTTTACGCTTTTGGACCTGCTAAGCAATATTCCAAAGATTTTTTATCGGATTAAGATCGGGAGAATTAGCTGGGTATGGTAGTACTTCAATTTCATAAGCATCAAAGCATCATGTTACATGAGCCACATGAGCCAGGTCAGACTGAAAAAAAAATGGTTTGTCTCTATAGAGTTGTTTTGCCGACTCCAGCTTGAAGTATTCTAAGTTTTTTCTCAGTTGGGCTCCTCTGACCACAATCATATATCTCTTCCCTGTTCTATCGCTCCAGTTCAGCCTTTGGATCCTCCCAAGAGGAGACGCCGTTGGTACTTTGGCGCCGCTGATTGGGACGACCTTAGGCAGTATTTCTCTGATTTCCCAGGGAATGATTATTGCGTCTGTAATGTTTCGAGTACAAGCCTCGGTAATTGAACCTAGATCTGTCAACCATAACTTCATTAACACTGCTTGTTGAGGGTTGTGTTTCATTATTAGACCTGGACTCTAGCTGTACTGAACTGCTAAATTCTTTTGCTCTGTGGCGTACCTGTTATTTTATTTTATTTTGATTGGGTTCAAAATCCCAGCTGAGCCTTGAACGGCCAAGCTCTGAAGGGCTACTTTAACTTATAGCCAAAGTTAAGCAAAACTAAAACAAACTTACGGACTTGGAGGTCCTATTAGTAGGGGGGGAGGGGATCAATTTTTATTTTTGGGGGATTATTTATTTTTTCTGGTTAAAATATGCTATCACTTACGAACAGCTTAGAAATAGAAAAAAAAAATCATGTATTTTACTTGATAACCCCCCTGTACATGTGGTTTGAAAGTTTATTGAATATCATAATGTTTATTCTAAGAGTAAATTCCAGTTTATTTAAACAAATCTTGTTAAAAAACATGAAATAGCATTCAAGAAGTTAGAAATAGACCTGTAATTGATTAATTCATTGCAGAATATATTTGCTAGAAAATAATGGAAAATAATATAGGTATATATTTTTACATCACCTAGACAAAACAAAAAATCATGAATTCAGACATAGCATAATATAAATGCCTCTAATTACCACACATTATTTAGCACATAAGTATATTTATAGCATTATCAAAATCTTTCATAGTCATTGTCATATTTGATGCTCTAGATAGATTTTCAAGTTACGGGAATTGCATAAGTCTCTATTGGGAGATTCTTGTAGTACTTTTTCAGTTTGAAGATATCTGACGACCTGGGAAGAGATGTCGATGTATCTCTTGCATATCTCACTTCGATGTATATTCTGTCATTTTTCTCTTTGAGTGACAACCTTGTATCATTCACAAAATCATCTACTTCACTAGCTTTGGTGAAAGGTCCACCAAGTTTCTTCAGGGTGTCTAGATCTTTGTTCTTTCTCTTGTCAGCTGCTATGTTTGCTACCTCCTTGTCACTTAATCCATGCCTCTTAAGTTCTTGTTGCTTTCTGCTCCATTCTACCAACACGTTAGGAAGGGGACCATCTTGCTGTACTAGTTTTACATATACTTTGGCCATAGACTTGTCTTCAATCAAGTCAGTGCTTCTTCCTTTTACATGTGCACGGCTGACCATAGGTAGTTGTTTTGCACCACGTTGACTGAGCTCATAGTTGATGCTGCCCACTGACCGTTCTGGATGCAAGTTATTGATTGAGGATACAAAAACAGCATCAATTCAACAACAATAGGACATTATAAAATTATGTATTGCACTTACCTGTCGAGGGGCTTCCGCATCACAGTCACTAAACTGGAATATGTCTCCACGTTGTTTCTGCCATCCAGCTGCCAATTTCTTCATCATGATGCTGAAAACGTTTGTGACTCTTGGTTTGTAGCAGTTAACGGCTTTCGTGATTGAATTACGGATGTCTTCATTCCACAGAACCGTTTTAAACCTATCAGTGATGTGATATGAAGTTGAATGCAGGCTCGTCAATGTTCAAAAGATCAGATGGATCCGTTTTGCATAAATCATCGTACAGCGTTGGAAATGCAATCATGATCTTAGCATAATCTGTTGTGCTAGCCGATGTCAGACTGATGAATGGTTCAATCAAATGTATTCCAATTAGTGCACCAGCTAGACAAAGGATACGAATATATTCAAGGTTACTGAATGAGCGCAGGATGCATGCAAGTTGGTTAGTGATGTGTTCATACTTGTTGAGAAAATCAGAAACATCTTCATCCAAGTGGATGGTGATAGCGCACAAGAAAGTAAGCCTATTGAACCTCTCTTTTTGTAGGCGAACAACAGCATTCTTCTTTGGTATGATGTATTGATCAAAGTCACCTGCTTTGTTCCACTGTTTATGGTCATAATCGTGTGAAACCAATCTCACTAAACAGTCCATGAATTGTTCTGTGATTGAATCATGGGATGTAACACAACTGACAAGGAAGTTTGCAAACATCTTGACTGGTCCAATAGTGTTATCAATCTCTTTAAACACCAACAATTTTGCGATTAAACATTAATGTAGGATGAACTTGACATAAGAGATGTTCAGGTGTGTGATCGGTGTCAAGCATGTCAGATACAATGCTTTCGACCCCAATGTTGTGGCTTGTTGCATCAGTCATCACAAAATCTATTTTCTCATACAGAGTCTTAGGATCGAAACCGCTGACTACCGATAAAATGTTCGGGATACTAACTCTCAGTGCTGCTAGATTTTCTCGTGAATCTGATACTAGCTGCAGCGTTGGGAAGGAACGATATTTTCCATTAATTGTGATACCTTGAACAGAAAATGACCCTGCACCCTGTTTTCTAGATCCATCATCATGATAAGTAATTGTGACTGACTCATCCGAATTCATGATCTCTTGTACTATTTCTGCCAGTACAAAGGCTTCAATAGCTTTTCCTAATTTTCCGGCATGCTGATTGGGCTGAAGCTGCCTCTAAATCAATGTAATGCGCATTTTCGTCAAAGTACTTCCAGCTGCGATCGAACATGTAGTTTCCCACTTCAATAATAGCTGCTGTTGCTTGGTTGTATGATAAATGATATTTGGATATCAGTTTGTCAGCCACTCTGTAGATATGCCTGTATTGATGAGGCAACTTGTCTCTATCCTCATTCAAGTTTGCATACACAAATTTTCGTTTTTTTATGTTGATGGTATATTTTCTTCAGGGATATATTCATCTTCAGTGCATGTGTCCTCACCTGTTATCGAGCCATCAAATTCTTGGTAAAGCTGTGTTACAAACTGATTCTTCTTTGTGTCTTCTTGTTCCTTTAGGAGCATCTTGTCTATTGCAGCTTGCATCCTCATTTGCCTCTCAGCTGTTCTTTGCCATGCCATGTCCACTGAATTATCACAAAACATTTTTCTTGGTCCTTGTTGATCCTCCAGGAACTTTCACTCTATCTCAGTAACTTTAACACCATAGATCTTCTCTTGGCGTCTTCGTGATTTCATATCTGTACAGGAGATATCAAACAAAGTGGCTGCAACACGATCGTTGAATTCTGAAATTTCTGCTCGTTTTGCTTCAGTCATTCTCTGTGAGCGAACCTGACAGTGTTTTTTGAACTCTTCATACAATTTTGTTATCTGGTTGACAATGTTACTGATCGACTTTGTGTATAGGTTGCACCAGATCCAAAGGTTCTGCAAGTTGTAGGCAACTTTCCATACAGCATCACTAACAGAAAGTTGATTCTTACCAGCTCTGGCTGGCCTCAGCATGAACATCATCACTTGAATAACATCTTGCTGGAGTGGCAGTACACCTGCCTTAAACTTTTCTCTCTGTCTCGGTAGTAAATTCCTGATTATCTTTTTTATGCAAAAAATGTAGTTCTTTTGTTATTTCAGAAATCTTTTTAGAAAATTCCTCTTGCTTTGGCTTTGACTTTCCTTTAGGCTCATCTACTCTATGGTCAGATTTTGTGAGCTTTATTTCTGAAGTGCCTTGAGAATTGAAGTTGAGATGACATTTCTTTCCCTACAGTCTACAGTTGAGTCTGTTTCAACGTTCTGCTTTGGCTTTATTTCTGAAGTGCCCTGAGATGACGTTTCTTTCCCTGCAATTGAATCTGTTTTAACGTTTCGCTTTGGCACTTTAGACCAAAATGCCATCAACTTTCCTTTGTGTTTCAATTCAATTTCCCTTCATATATGTAGCTTATTATCAATCACATGTTTTTAATTCAGATGGAGATTTATTTTTAATTGTAATCCATATATTTCGTGCAGCTAACTGAGCATCATGAACAGTTTTGCTTGGATAAGCTTTTTTATATCCATCAAAGAGTAAACGGAAAAGTTTATCTCGATCACTCATTGTATACCTGCAAATAAAGAAACAATGTGTTAACTCTTTCAGGCACGGAAATCTGAGACAAAATTAAAAAACGTACCTGCACAATAATATAACCTCTTTAGATGTTACAATATTGTGATAAAAATAAAGTATAACACTGCCCAACAAAAAAAGATTTTTTTTGCTGGTGATTTAATTCTAAGACCTGTTTCTGGATAATATTGATGTGCTGATTTAAAAAATCACCTTAGATTTTGTCCATCACATCAGGTTTTCGTGCAATGTGCAATGCAATATGCCTATTTTGGGTGATCCATGAAGGGCACTTATCAAAATTGATGATTTTTGAGACCTGTTAACAGCTGTTTTGCTGTTAAAATTTTATCTGTGGAATACGCAAATCTGTGCATTAAATCTAAAGGTCATGTACAACATATTAAAATCTTGGGTATCTGTGATTTCCCCAGGTGTGAGCGTGACGTCATGATCATGGATTCATTTTTTGCTTATTTAAACACTTTTAATCACTTTATTTGTCAATATTACCATTGTATATTAAAGTTCACTCCCTGCGCAATTGTTTACTTTTCCATGCTGATTCTGAGTATGTAAAAACTTATTTTTTGAAAAGAAAAAAAATTGGGCATAACCCTGCCAAAATGCGATATCTCCGTATTTGATTGCTCGAAAACCTGACGTGATAGGCAAAAACTAAGGTGATTTTTTAAATCAGCACACCAAAGTTACCTAAAAACAGGTGTTAGAATTAAATCAGCAAAATTGGTGTTGGGCAGTGTAATTGTTATTATTTTTTTTTATTGGGTTCAAAATCCCAGCTGAGCCGTGAACGGCCAAGCTCTGAAGGGCCAGTTCAACCTACAGCCCAAGTTAAGCTAGATTAAAACTTACGGACTTGGAGGTCCTATTAGGTCCTACCTCAGGGTTGCTGACTCGATGTGGGCCTACCTTAGGCCTCAGTTGCATGAATTTAAGATAAAAAAAAACAAAAGGGGCACTATTTCTGGTCTTTTTTCTAAACCTTGCAACAACAACACAACCTGCACTATTGCACGATGCAACAATCTTGTATCTAAACAACCAAACTGAATTGCAAGAGAGTTCTCTATAAGACCACACCCTGTAAGTACCGCATTCCACAAACGAGTAGAAAAGACGCGCAGCGCCCCAAAAAATGATGCCACAAGAGTGCCCAAACAATGATGCCACAAGAGCCCAAAAATGCTAGCTCTAAATTAAGTGAATTTTTCACTAACCTTACAATTATGAGATGGATATATATACACCTTAACTTAATATATACAAGCAATGCTGCATCAATCAGCTTAGTCATCATATCGCCTTGGGACAACAATGGTTCTTCCTCTTCTAGATTTTCTAACAATAATATACAATAATAATGTAATATACAATAATATAATATAATATACAATAATAATATAGAATATTATGGTAATATGATAAACAATATTATAAGCAGGATATTTTAATGCTTAGTATTGGCCACGTGGTTAAACGTCAAGACCCCCCTCCCCCATGTCATGTGGCCCTTGGTGGTCAAATAAGGAACCCTGTCCCCCCTTTAAGGACCACGTGGTTTTTGAATGGCCAAAAAACACCTTTGTGGTCCCAAAACACGGTAACCATCACTTTACCAGCGGACCTCACACTCTTGAACTTCTTTGGTCGCGGGGACCCAGGGTGCTGCCATTCCATGCTGGCAGGTTTTGTTTCCGGAGTATGGTGATGAACCCATGTCTCGTCTACTGTGACAATACGCTCGAGAAATTCTTGACCACTGACAGACTCGGAATATCGTTGCAGAAATGACAGGGCACTGTTCCAGTCGAGCCGCCATGTTCAACTGACTCATATAACCAATGTACGGTAGATGGCAGCCGAATCGACGTGCAGTGTTGCCAACAATGATTAGCGAATTCACCTGATACAAGCATAATCAATGTAGGTTCTTTAGTTACGAAATTATACGCCGTGTGAATTTATTTTCTGACCGCCCCTCGTATATACACGCCTCAACTTAATATATACAAGCAATGCTGCATTAATCAGCTTAGTTATCAATCACTTTGGGATAACAATGGCTTTTTCTCTTCTAGATTTTCTAACACCAATACCTCATGGTGAAACCTTTCCCTATCCGATCTCACTGTCAACCGATTCCTCCTTTGTCTCAGAGGATGATGAAGTGATGACACTTGTAGATAGTTATGGAAAAACTATACACGCTTACAACATGGTATCGTATGTGATACCTTTACTTCTTAATTAAATATAAATTATTAATTAATTGAATTAAATATCTATACAAAATTGCCTCGGGATTGGCGACATAGCCTATTGGGAATGAAATAATTGTCACACATACATCGAACCCCAAATGTAGGCATTGAACCTGCATAACAACAAGAAAACCAAATTTATTATTTCGTATTCAACATTTTCCATTGCCGACTCAGGAAAATTACATCAAGAGAAGAGTCAACGAACTTAAAAAAATCAGCAGATTCCTAACGATTATATGAGCGGCTCGCTCGGAGCTTTCTTATGTTACAGCGATGCTTTAAGCAAGGAAGATGTACTTTATCTTCCTATAAGTTCTGAGTAAAATCCTCATAATATAAAACCTAGTAACTATAAGAAGGATAGTCTTATTCCTTCAGGTATTTAAATACAGTGACTGCCTATATTAGTTACATCAAAGCAACTCGTTGTGTAACTCCTCCATCGTACCGCGGCCCTACATCGAAAAACATCGTCGCGCCCTACATCGAAACAGAAGCGAGGCCCAACGAAATAATAAGGTAAGGCAATTTCTTTCTTTACCATTAGGCAGCGCAAATACCGAAGGCAAATAAACATTAAGAGGTCCTTTGAAGACCTACACATACTTAACTCTCTAACGAAAAAACATAGGGCTTTTGTCGTTAACTCTCCACTGTAATCTGCTGGAAATTTCCAATGGATGAGGGTATCAGGCAATCAACCCATAGCCCTATATAGTTTTTTCATAATGGTGATGAAGAATTCATGACACCACCACAGTTCATAGATCCTCATTTGATCTGTCAACATGAGCTAATGATTTGGTTAGGGACCTAAAACTAAATAAAGAACAATCCAACACCTTGAGCTCAAGGCTGCAACAATAGAACTTACTAGCTCCAAATACCAAACCATAATTTTTTAGTTATCGTGTGACTTTAACTTCATTTTGTGAGGAGCGAGATACTCGTACCTTCTTCTTCTGCAAAGATGTATCGGCTTGATAGCTGCCCTAGGCTATGAGCACAATCATGAAGAATGGCGTCTCTTCATAGATTCATCAAAGCTGTTCCTCTGCATAATGAAAACATGTATCCATCAATTCCCATTGCACATTCAGTCCATATGAAAGAATCATATGAAAATATGGGCACTCTCCTGCATGTCCTAAACTGCAGAATCCATAAATGGAACATCAGCGGTGACCTCAAAGTTGTTGGCCTCTTTCTCGGTCTTCAGTCAGGCTTTACAAAGTATTGCTGTTTTCTGTTCCTCTGTGGTAATCGTGCAAGAGCTGACCACTACTACAAGGCGATTTGGCCAGAGAGAGGTACAATGACACAAGAAGAGATGAATGTGAGGAACAGGCCTCTGGGTGACCCAATGAAGACTTACTTAACGCCTCTTCACATTAAGCTGAGCTTAATGAAAAACTCTGTAAAAATCTTCAACAAGGATGGTCCTGCATTCTAGTAGCTGAAGACTAAATTTCCCATGATTAATGATGCAATACTGAAAGAGGCATTTTTTTATGTCCCCAAATCCGCCAAGTGATGAATGGTGTAACATTTGAAAGGGCATGTTCGAGCCGCGTGGAAGTCTTTAAAGGATGTGTGTCATGCAGTGGCGGATTATCACTGAGGCTATTGAGGCTGAAGCCTCAGGCTCCCATGCTTGAGGGGCCCCCCAATCAACTGAGTTTCGATGATATAATTCGAGATTTCGCAAACTTCTTTGATTAAATATGAGAGAGTACACAAACTGACAAATTCCCTGTTTTATTTTATGTTTTATAGGCCCTAAAGTAAAGTTTGTTTAATACTGTTTGGTTTTGGCAAACGGCAAAATACACTGTGGTAAGGTTCTTTAAAGTTTGTTTCTCAATTAGCCTGAGCACCGTACATATAATTCGTATAAATGTACTATGTACTGCACATGTACATGTATTGTTAATAAAAAACTATAGAAAAGGGCCCCCATATTCTTCATTGCCCCGGGGCCCCGAGGTGTCTTAATCCGCCTCTAGTGTCATGGCTTTGTAGGTAACAACAGAGAACCAAACTACCGAATCTTAGTAGCCAGATTGCTAGAGAACTACAAACAAATGGGGTGCCGTATATCCTAATATATCTGAAAATACATTTCCTGCATTCTCATCTCGACTTCATCCTAGAGAATATGGGTGCAATAATGACAAACAAGGAGAAAGATTTCATCAGGAAATTGCAGAAATGGGGCAACGCTACCAAGGTCACTAGAATCCAGGAGCGGCTTGCAGGTAGGCACTGTGGAACTGCAGCACCCCCATGATCTTATGATCTTTATATTTAAATATTTAAAATAGCCTCTCTGATTGTTTTTTTTCAATGAACTTTGAGTTTTTAAATCAGATTATATCCTTTTTTCCTTAAACTATTTCAATGCCGAACGAATGAATCACGAAAGTAGCTTCAGCCTTCCCGTGGAACTGCGTACTTAACAGTTCCAGATTTTGTTCGAAACGCTTGAAACCTCGGTGGCGGACGTACGAAGAGCGAGTCAGAATCGCGGGTTTAAGAGGATCCAAAGCACTGTGGACAGAGCAGTGCCGATTTGTATGTTTGACGTGGTAGTTGTGTTGCTGTATCGTTTGCTAATTCGAAATTTAATTTCCGAATTGCATTTATCAATGATTCGTTATCATTTATTTTTTGTCGTGAGATTGAAGTTAATTATATAATAATTGGATTATTTACAATATATAGCTTTCATTTCTTAGAATATTTTTTCGCTCAGAATAAAAACAGAAGAATGGAATTTGTTTATAAATAAAATTTTTGGCAAATTTGAAATTACCCGTTAAGCGTAAGTACCCTATAATTGATTTTATGATACTATTTTACCTATTTTTATGACTGAGTAGTGAGTAGTTATCTATTTATCTATTCGACTTTCTCTTTCTCTCATATATATATATATATATATATATATACACAGGGGTGCAGTGCCAATTTTATAGGTGCCGGAGCTCTGGTGGGCCTGACAAAAGCCTGCCATTTCCTATCCTGTTTCTATATATGCCACACGATGACTAAGTATTTCGTGTTTGCACTCACTCACTAAACTGTTGATAATTAATGGAGACAATTTTTTTGTTGCTTGTTATGGTAATTCCTCCAAACTTCTTCTTGCAGAGGTGCCGGAGCGGCGCTCCGGTGAGCTCCGGCAGCACTGCACCCCTATATATATATATATATATATAATCGACACAATTGTTCGCAATTTCTGAGGCAGCACCCCCATAACTGAAAGTCACGAGCCGCCACTGCTAGAATCCCAACATGATGGGAGACAACTGTTAGATGCTACAAAGGAAAACTACCGGCACTACATACAAACGAAAATCTAACTAGAAACATTATTAAGTCTTCTCATGTCGTGCATTTTGCAGGGTTTTGTGAGTACACATTGATGCTTGTACAGTACATGTTAGATATACTCGCAGACCATTCCAACATCAGGGGCGGATCCAGACCGATGTACTCTGTTTGCATCGGTCAAATAATTGTTTTATACAGTCTCAATGTGTTTTGTTCGTGAAAACATGAAATGTCTTCACGAACAAAACACACTGAGACATTAAATATTTTCATGAACAAAACACTTTGAGACTGTATAAAACAATTATTTGACCGATGCAAACGGAGTACATATTTTTCTGATCGATGTATGTGCATCGGTTGCATCGGTCTGGATACGCCCCTGAACATGGCATATTATAACCCACGGTATAAATACGAAGTGTCAGATATACAGTATTTTAAGTGTTCAAAACTCCAAGAGCTTGACACTTTAATTCTAGTGAAGTATTCAGGTATTTACTTTGTTAAATATACACATCACTGACATCAGTACGTTTTTCATGCTCGATATACTTCAAACTTTATTTCGCTAATATCTCCAAGACTATACAAGACAGACAAATTCTGATGGCACCAGAAGATCAGCACCCTAAATTGTAGCCTATTAAAATGACCTCGCCACACTCATGAGGCAAAATCTTTGTTGACCAGTTTTATTTTTTCTTCTTTACTCTGATGTTGTCAGAAGCAATCAGCTGGTTCAGACCAAACCAAAACAAACTGCAAAAAACCAATGGAAGCGTTCCAAATTAGCCGGAATAATGATTTGGCTGTTATTTATTGCAAATTTTTAATATGTAAGAAATTATAAAGATAAATGAAAATAGCAACCCTCTGAAGGCTATATTAACAAGTGAAGTCAAATCATGAGTTTTAGGAAACACCACTTCCTGAAAAAAATGATGTTTAGGGAGGTAGGCCCAAATTTTTCTTGACAAGTTGTGATGGATGTAAGAGTAATCTAGGCTTGAGTTACATGACCGAAGATCTAAGTATAGCATGTGAGATTTATAGTATTTTCATCAGCAACTAACTTGCTGAACTGATAATTATACATTGTTGAAGCATCCTTTGTAGCTGTGGTGCATGAAAGATCGAGGATAACAAGTTCATTGCATTACATTTTGACATGGTCACTTGGGCCTATTGAAGTGACCTGAAGCAACGAAGGGCAACCAAGCTCAAGAAGGTTTAACATCTCTGGTAGGAAAGATATTAGGGCCTGAGTATAGAATCTGTGATTAAATTATTGGGAAATTTTTATAAGTGTACATTACAGGCTTTGTAAATCAAAACTGTTTTTTGATGCAGTTTGAATGAAGTTTAATTTCATTCAAATAACAAAAAAAACAATTGGGAAAAACATAGTTTGGTTAATATTCGTTTTAATGCTCCCTTTGTTTTGATAGAAGGAGACATTCTATGTTAATTTAACATATAAATTCATATTCAGGACACCTTGAAACCTCGGGGGAAACTGATAAAAATCAAGGAAATGTAATAATTACTTTTTATGAAAAAAAAAATTCTAGATATTGATAACTAGCCATCACAGGCCATTGACCCAGTGTTTATCTCGGATAATATTTGTTGTAACGCCCATTTAAACTTAAGGTAATGGTTCAGAATACAGGCGTCACTTAAGCAAAATTTCGAAAAATATCATAGACACAAAGTTGTTATTTCTCATTAAAATACGTTGATTGCATGTGTCGCATAGTCCATTTGTATAATTTAGGTCTTGGGGGTACGGGGGCAGAGCCCCCATAAAGATCACGCATCACAAATTGATCGGTATAGGGTATTTTGGTGTGTAAAATGACTGAATGTGTCTATATACATAATTACCTATAAAACCCTATACTGATCAATTTGTGATGCGTGAGCCCCCGTACCCCAAAGACCTAAATTATATAAATGGACTATGCGACATATGCAATCAACGTATTTTAATGAGAGAAACAACTTTGTCTCTGGTATTTTTCGAAATTTTGCTTAATTAAGTGGCGCCTATATTCTGAACCATTACCAAACTTAATATTTTTAGTCAGATATACCTTTTCAATAGAGCTTACAAGCCACAAGAATGGTTTCATCATTTCCTCAAATGTGTAGCCTCTCTGTACCCTCACAGGGTCACGGATTAAAGCAGGTTGGTGCTTAGATTTGGTTAGGTTAGGTTAGGTTAAACTATTCATTTCCTGGGAAACTGGAGGTTAGATTCAAATAGTAGTATGTATCAAATAACCCTAGAAAAATATTTGTAAACATACTTGAATGGGTATTAAAACAAATTTTTACCTTTATCTCTTTCTTCAGTTAAAATTTTGCTGCTCTCCGTCCGTCCTCCAGGTTTTATGGGGGGAGATCTCGCGGTGACATTTGGAAACATAGGTCAAATCAGCCAATTAAATCTGGTTTTTGTTTCATGTGACCTTATCTGACTAATCAGAGACATGCATTTTGAATCTCCCATAATGCATACGCATTTCAAAATGCTCCTTCAGTTCGCTTTTTGCTATGGCTTGTGAAGGTTGTGATTTGGATTACTATCAATTAATACAAGATATTTATAAAAAAGAAGACGCTACTGAAGTTTTCTTTACCAGTCATGGTTAGGTTAGGTAAAACACATTTTTCTGGTATTTTTTGTTTAAATTTAGCCTTCATTTCTTTGGAATACGAGTGTTTTTGAGAAATTTTAAAATTGAAAATTTCTTAAAAATGGCTTATTTCCCAAAGAAATGAAGTTCAGAGTTGAACAAATCACCAAAAAACACCAGAAGAATGTGTTTTGGTCCAGAAAGGAGAGGGAGCACTAAAACAAATAATTACCCATAGTTTTAATACCGTACCTATATAATCTCACATAACATAACCTAACCTAAAATTCCAAAATTTCTTAAAAGCCTGTAATGTACCTTACTCTTGTAAAAAAAAAATACCCAATTATTATTCAGGACAATGGCATGGTTATATTTATTTAAAGCATGCAAAGTATGAAATGCAAGTCTGACAAGTTTCTAAACGTGATATTTCTGTAGAATTTTTTGATAGAGAAGAAAATGACCAAGACAGACCATTATTGGAAGATATACAAATAACCACTAGAGATATACAACAGGCAATAACAGAGCTACCAGGGAGTTCAGCTCTTGGTCCAGATGGAATTGGAGCCAAGATTCTTAAGGAATGCAAATATACTTTATCTCTACCTTTGAAAATCCTGTGGAGATCCTCACTAGACACCAGTAGAATACCACCAATCATGAAAGAAGCAAATATTACCCCAGTCTACAAAGGAGGAAAAAGAAAGGAAGCCAAGAACTATAGACCCCATATCCTTGACTTCCCATATTATTAAAATATTTGAGAAAGTCCTGAAAAGGCACACTGTCAGTTGTATAGAAAATGAACATCTCTTAGAAGACTTTCAACATGGCTTCAGACACAAGAGATCCTGCCTTACTGAACTTATAGACCATTGCAATACAATCCTACAATATTTGGGAGAAAACCACAATGTTGATGTCATCTATCTAGACTTTGCAAAAGCTTTTGACAAGATTGACCATGGTATATTATTCCATAAACTAAAAGAACTTGGTATTTGTGGAAAAATAGGAGAATGGATCCATGCCTTTCTCTCTGACAGAAAACAAATAACAATTGTAAATGGAGCAAGATCTATAGAGAAAGAAGTGATTAGTGGAGTGCCACAAGGTACAGTACTGGGACCAATTCTATTCATTATAATGCTAAACAATATAAACTGTAACCTAGAAAGCTCCTGTCATTCGCAGATGATACCAGAATACTAAGACCAATTATAGAAAAAGAAGACTGTAGAGCTACAAAAAGATCTACAAACTATATATGCATGGGCAGATGCAAACAATATGGCCTTCAATGAAGACAAATTTGAACTAATTAAGTATGGACCAAATAAATACCTGAAAGAACAATTCAACTACACTGGACCCACAGGAAAAGATATTGTACAAACTGATCATGTCAGGGATCTAGGGATTATATTATCTGAAGATGCAACATTCAGCAGGCACATTGACAAAGTAACCTCATCATGCAAACAACTAATAGGATATATACTGAAGACATTCAGAACTAGGGACAGTATGACCATGCTTACCCTGTAGAAATCACTTGTCCTTCCACGCATTGACTACTGCTCTCAATTATGGTTTCCCCACAAACAGAATGAATTGCAAAAAATTGAGGGCCTACAAAGAACCATTACCTCGTATATTAAACAACCTGATAGGCAACAGGTGAGTAAAAACAAATTAAACTACTGGGATAGGCTCAGAGGCCTCAACCTTTATTCCATAGAGAGAAGGTTTGAGAGATACATCCTAATCTACACCTGGAAAATTCTAGAAGGGCTTTTAGTTGCCCCCAGTACTGAACCAATTGTACCCACCTTAACAAGAACTGGCAGAATGTGTAAAAAATATCACCTCCCACCAAACAGTCTGAGAAGGATTCAAACCCTTCAATATAATAGTATCTCTAGGCAGGGTTCTCGCCTGTTTAACTCCTTGCCTCAGTACCTTAGAGATATAAGTGCAGTCCCAGTAGATACTTTTAAAAAATACTTGGACATGTTTTTAGCCAACATACCTGACCAACCCACAGTGCCAGGGTATTCCTCTGCCAGACCAGCCCCCACAAATTCAATAGGGGACCAAATTGTATGGTAGGAGCAAGAGAAAAGAAGGGTGGTGACCCCATCATAGCCCTGCCTCAGGAGGCACTGAGTGGACTTGTGGGAGCAGTGCACCCTTGAGGCAGAAGTGCTTTAAGGTAAATTAAGGCAGTGAAGCGAAGTCAAGAATTCATTTACATGCACTATAACAGTAGGAGAGCAGCAGGATGACCAGCCATTATTGTTTAAAGCGAAGATTGCAATATTGACAAAATAAAACAAACAAATTGTGGTCCCTGGTTAATTAAATGCCTGGTTAGGTCAACTGTACACCCTTGATGATTGATTAGGTTAAGTCATGATATTTTTTTTTGAAACTAACAAAAATATCATGACGACAAGGTAAAAAGTTTATAGTGGGCACACTAGGGACCCTTTGGCCCATCTGGGTGACACCAAGTGCTGTTAATATAAACAAACCATAAATACAGTTACATGCAAAATTAAGATCCAATTGATCTCTGCAGATTGTCACACATCTACTAGCTGTACATTAACTTCAAAACTTTGGATCTTGCAGATCATTCATCAATACCACTACTGTACCATAAACTGGGGTGATTCCGGACATTTTTGACCCATTACACTTTATGGTGCTGTGCTGTGGATTGTAATTAATTTTTTCATATTCTTTTTGCAGCACTGGAAAGCTCATGAAAAGCTGGTCACGTGGCAAATGACAATTTTTATTCCACCCTTCAAGACATTCTACAGGGTGCTTGGGAAGGCATATTCTGAAAGTGCATATTTTTTTTTAACCAAAATGTATGGCTCCCCTCACAAAATGGACAATGAAAATCTGGGGATTTGTACCACCCCAAACGATAGTCCCATTATCCAAATTAGTTATGCAAAAGATGTGGTGTTGATAGGAATTTTCATTTTGGGGTTACAGGCATCAAAGTACATTTGTGTCCGATCTGGGCAAGATGTACGTAATCACCCCATACCTATAAAACCTGTAATTAACCTGTTTATCTTCTAATTATTTATAAAAAATGCATGACTAAATGTTTATTTTCTTTTTCAGCCATTTCTTAATTAATTCATTCATTCATTCACTTAGTCTCCAAATGCCACGATTGTACATCAGGATTACAGGTGCTGTGCCCCGGAGGAATTACTCCAAAGCCACCTTGGCTTGGTGAGACCTGTAGCACGGACGTACATCCTATTCAAAATCCAATTTGAAGTTTACGTTTAATGACCGAAATTCCTCCTCTCCGTCTTTCAGGATCTGTGGATGTGTGTGAAGGACGGGCTGCTCCTTCATGGTTCTGGCTGCTGTAGAAGCTCTTCAATGAGATAACTTGCCTACCAAATACATGCACTTGTATTATTTGCTTCCAATTTTGCCCTTAACTTCAATCATTATGGTTTTTTACAGGAATTCCTCTTTTCAGGTTGACATCCTCGGGGACTCCTGCAAGTGACAGTTTCGTGACCTTTTTTTTGTGAAAAAAGCTTTATTCAATAATTTTTTTTACTTTTTTAGAAGGAGACTTTCATTGCCTGCAATCACCCCACAATGTAATGAGTTTTTGGACACATGGACAATGCAGTATTGCTATAGAGAAAAGTGTCTGTAATCACCCCAAGTCCGTGGTGATTCCAGACACCAACTTTTTTGGCACTAACTGTGTAATGGAAGGCTAAATGAAGATTCTGTCTATGGCACATGATAGTACAGACCAAGATACAACTTTATAGAAATAAAGTCACAAATTCCACTGGAACATTTGCGCGTGACACAGGGAAGAAAGTTCGAAATGTCCGTAATCACCCCAGTTTACAGTACTAATTGTAGACATCATATGGTTATCTCATCACAAGAAGTTTTACATGGATCTATATAGCTATAACCTGAATAATATAATACAAGCTCTACAATTAAGATAAAAGGAGTAGGTGGGACTGTAAAGATTGTATGGAGTATTTGAGTGTACACCCATTCAGGGTTTCCCATTTAAAGGTGTCTATGAGGCAAGTGAACATAAGGAGTCTTTCATATATCACAGTGCTATGGGGGGCACTGCTCAGCAGAGAAATATCTTTAAATGAGGGGTATAAAGACAGAGTATCCCCTAACCCAAGATGCTGCCTCCCTACATCCCATCACTCTGTGTGGGTGATGAGATTTACCCAAATAAAAAATAAACTTATATATATATCCCCCTCCCCGCGGGCGGTCTTTCTGGGGTGGATCGCCCGCGGGCTCCTGCCTACATGTGGCGAGGGGGGTCAGCCGCGGCTGGGGGCCCTGCCGGGTCCCCGCCCGGTTGCGAAGTGGACTTTTAGCATACCCTGCTATCCTACAGCCCCCTCTTTCCTGTCTTCCCCTCTTTACCCTCTTCCTTGCCCCCTCTGTTTTTTCTGCTTTCTCTGTTCACTTCGCGCGCCCCGTGGGCTGCCGGGGCTGGTCGCTGGGGGTCTCGCCCCCATGGCCGGGGCCGGACTAAGTTGGCTGGTAGGGTGCCCAGGCCTGGGACCCTGGGGGGCCTTGGTCTTTGCTGCCGGCGGGGGGGGAACTCTCGACGCTGCAAGGGCCCCTTTTGAAACGGGGGTACCTGCATGGGACGAGGCACCCACCCCCCGCCGGCGTGCGCTTGGTCCCCTTGGGCCCCGGGTAATCGGTTCCCCGCGGCCCCGGGCGCGAAACTACAATAAAAATTTTCTATGGAAACACTTACAACTCTAATGGACCTCGTTGACGACCCGGCTTGTGCATCTGACCTCCCTCTGACTACCTCTTTGGACCGTGGGTCTGGTAAGGGCAGTCGGCAGCCCTCGCCCACCCCGTCTGCTCTTCTTGCCGACGCCTCCTCTCCCTCTCTTCCCCAGGCTCGTGGCGCCGCTGCCCGACCCCCGCCAGTAGCGGATGGACCTGCAGTGGACCCCCGACCCCTGGATCCCCCCATATTCCACGTCCCGATAGGGACCCACCTGCTTTTTCGCCCTCAGGTGGGAGGCCCGTGGCCCCGGTCGCCTCCCACTCCGGTCGGGCCTCATCGCCCCCGGCCCCCTCGGCCCCTGGGGGACGTGGGACCCGACGTCGCCGTCCGCCTTTCTCTCGTCTTCTCGCCCCCTCGAAGTTCCGGTGGTGTTTGGCCAGACGGCTTCACTCGGCCTTAGGACGATGGACAAGTTCCTCGTCCTCCGGCCCTCCTCCTCCAAGCCCCTCCTCCTCCAAGCCCCTCCCCACTAACCATGAACGTCTCTTTCGAGCGATCCATGGGAAGACGGGGACGGCGCGTTTTGACCTTCGGCCTCAGAAGGATGGCTCCATTTTGATAAGGTCGCGTTCCTCTGCCGAAACCTCCTCTCTGCTCGCTATCCCCGATGTCATGGGCTGCGGGATCACGGTGACTCCCCACCCCCGCCTCAATCAGTGCCAGGGCACAATTTACGCTGCTCGTCTTCTACCCATCCCGGTGGAAGACCTCCAGATTGACCTCGCCTCCCAGGGTGTTGTGAGGGTGTACCGCTTTCCCGACAGATCACGGTCCCCAACTGCCCCTTCTCCTTGCCTGCTCCTCACTTTCGACTCACTGGTGCCCCCCGTTTCGGTATTCTGGGGCTTTGGTGAGAGACGAGTGTGCGAATTCTCAGTACGACCATATGTGCCAGATCCTACGCGCTGTTTTCAGTGTAATAGGTTTGGCCACGTGAGCAGCTCCTGCCGTCAGCCGGCCCCGTTGTGTGTCCGCTGCGGCGGCCCTCCCCACCCCTTGCCCTGTACTGCTCCGCCTTCCTGCACCAACTGCCATGGACCACACCCTGCTTCATCCCGCTCTGGCCCGTCCTTCCTCTTTGAAAGGGAGGTTCGGGCCCTCTGTTCATCAGAGTTTCTCAGCGCTCGGGAGGCGCGGGAGCGGTTGCGTGGCGGCGAGGCCCGGCGTGGTGCCTCGTACGCCGAGGCTCTCCGTTCCCGGACCCCGTCCTCACCGGCGGTTCCCAACGCGCCTCCACCCACCGTGTCCGCTACTCCCAGTCCATCCTCTGCCGCCCAGCGGACTCCTACCGCGGCTCCCCATACTACCAGCGCGTCCCCACGTGCTCCCTCCGCGAACGCCGATGCTTCGTCGGCAACCCCCCCTGCCCCTTCTACGCCCTCTCCACCGGCGCCTTCGGCCACCCCCATTCCGGATCGTGACCCGCCGTCACCCACGCGGGCCGCACGACGGAGGGATAGGGCCGCAAGCGCCGCGCCAGTGGTGACCCCGAAAGGTTCGACGCCATAAGCCTCGCATCACCTTCCTCTCCTAAACACAAACGCCCCCTTCGCCCTACCGCCCCGGTGTCCTCACCGTCCCCACTGCGCAACCGTTATGCACGCTCCCCCCTGGGGTCCCCGTCGGCCCTCGTGGTGGGGGCTGAGATACACCCCTCTCCGGCCCGGTCGATGGACCCACTGGAGGGGGAACTCGCCTGCCTGGTCGGCGTGGGTGGGACGTGCACGCCCCCGCGTTTGACCCGCCCCATCTCTCTCCTCGACCTGCCAATGCCTCTGGGTGAGGTATTATTTTCCACTCCCCCTCGTAGTCCTGCCTCCCCCGCACCTCCGGTGAAGGGAGGGGCATTCTGGATACCTCTCACATCCACTTCTCTGCATCGCTCTCCCCCGGACATCCGGGAGACTCCTCCTCTGGAGGACTTGCCGGCGTCTGGTTCCACATCGCCCCCTCGTCGGGGGGACCCTCGCCTTCGCCCTCGTTCGGCGTCCCTCACTGAACTCCGGGGCTTTCCGATTCCCTCTTTAATCTCGGGCCGCCCGATCGGCCCACCCACCCCATAATCATCCTTTACGCTGACCTTCCTACCCCTCCCTATACCTCGCTCCTGCAGTGGAACATCCGCGGGCTCCTGGTAGGCCTCGAGAGTCTCTCCTCTCTCCTGGCCTCCAGGTGTCCGGCGTGTTTCTGCCTTCAGGAGACGATTCTGGGATCCTGTTCCCTCCCTCGAGTGTCCGGTTACTGCGGGCTCCCTTCCCCGCCTCTCGATGGGGCGGGGAGGTGGGGTGCCGCGGTCTTCGTGCACCGCTCCGTCCCTTTCCGCCCCCTCCCGCTCCGTACAGTCCTGCAAGCTGTGGCCGTGCGCCTTTTCTTGGGGCGCCAGCTCACGGTCTGCTCTCTTTACCTCTCCCCTAACGTACGCCCTCCACCCGATTCTCTCCGTGACCTAATTCTCCAGCTTCCCCGCCCTTTTCTGATTCTCGGGGACTTCAACAGTCGGGACCCGGCCTGGGGGGACGTTTGCTCCACCTTTCTCTCCGGGACCCTTCTCTCTCTTATGGACGAGCTCGAGTTCACCTTTCTGAACGATGGCTCCCCAACCTGCCTTCACTCGGCCCATGACAGTTTCACCTGTATCGACCTTTCCCTGGTTTCCCTCAAAATCGTGATGGAGTTCACCTGGGAGGTCCTGCCGGATTCTTCCGGCAGTGACCATTTCCCAGTGTGTCTTACCCCGACCCGTCTCCTCCCCCCCACCTCTGTCCGCCCGCGCTGACTGTTCGCCCGAGCAGACTGGGCCTCATACGCGAGGGGCACGGCGATCTCGCCATCAATTCCTGCCTTTCCCTCCGTCAATGAGGCCCTCGCCTTCCTTGAGAGTAAGATCCTCTCGGCTGCCGCCAGTTGCATCCCCCGTACCTCTGGCTCCCCCAGACCGCGAAGCGTCCCATGGTGGACCCCAGAGTGCTCCCATGCCGTTCAGGAGCGGCGCCGTGCCGGCCGCCGCTTCTACCGGACCCGCCAGCTGGAGCACAAGATAGAATTTCAGCGCCTGTAGGCAGTGGCCCGTCGGGTCCTGAAACTGGCCCGGCGTACCTCCTGGCAGAGTTACGTGTCCGGGATCTCCTCCTCGACTGCCCCCTTGACTGTTTGGCGCAAGGTGCGTAGCTTTGAGGGGACCCGTGTTCCCCCTCGACCCCCGGTGCTTCGGGTCGGGGACGACGAGTTCGTGTCCGATCCGGAGGCCGTCGCGAACGCACTCGCGGCGCACTTTGCAGCCATCTCCAGTTCCGATTCCCCCCACTCCCGCCGCGACCCACCGGAATTTCCACCTCATAGGAATGACCCCTATAATCACCTCTTCCACATGACAGAGCTTCGGGAGGCCCTCCGCCCCCGGCCCCGATAATATCCCCTATGACCTTTTACGGCATCTCCACCCCTCTGCTCTCAGCTTTCTACTGGACCTCTATAATCGGATTTGGTTGGAGGGTTCATTTCCGGACCGATGGCGTGAGTCCATCGTCGTCCCCATCCCGAAGCCCGATAAAGACCCCTCACTCCCGTCGAACTATCGCCCCATTTCCCTAACATGCTGTGCCTGCAAGGTGATGGAGGCGATGGTCGCCTCGCGGCTGTCCTTTACCTTGGAGGCGAGTGACCAGTACCCTGCTACCCAGGCTGGTTTCCGGCGCTTCCGGTCTACCACCGACCCCCTCCTTCTCCTTAGCCATGACGTGCAGGAGGCTTTCTCCCGGCGTCAATTTGTACTCGCCGTCTTTTTCGACCTCCAGAAGGCCTACGATACTACCCGGCGGAGCGCGGTCTTCGACTGCTTACGCTCCCTGGGTTTCGTAGGCTTTCTCCCTTCCTTTATTTATAACTTCTTGTCCGCCCGTTCTTTCCGCGTCCGCATCGGTTCTGCCCTCTCTGACCGCTTTCCGTTGGAGGAGGGTGTCCCTCAGGGTAGTGTCCTTAGCGTCTTGTGTTTCTCACTCGTGATGAACACAGTCGCTACGGTCCTGCCTACATCCGTTCGTAGCTCCCTCTATGCCGATGACCTGGCTATCTATTGCTCTGGCCGCCTCCCGTCTTTGGCTGAACGTCGGCTCCAGCTAGCCATCAATGCGGTGGTTCGCTGGGCGTCCTCGTTTGGCTATGCTTTCTCACCCTCTAAGTCTTCCAGTATGCTTTTCCGTCCTCGGCGCCTCCGTCTGTCGCATACCTTCGCTCTTACCCTTGCCGGCACTCCTCTTCCCCTCGTCCCATCCGTTAGATTCCTGGGTATGACCCTCGACGGATTTTTCGGTTGGGTTCCACACCTTAGGCGGTTGCAGCAAACATCTCGCCGCACCCTCTCCCTTTTGGGTCATCTGTCCCACACGACCTGGGGGGCGGACAGGCGTACTCTGCTGCGCCTGTACACCTCCCTGGTGCAATCCCGTGTCGACTACGGCTGTGTGGTCTACAGTTCCGCCTCCTCTCTGGCACTCCGTATGCTGGATCCTCTTCTCCACCGTGGCCTTCGCCTGGCGTCGGGTGCCTTCCGCTCGTCCCCTGTCGCTAGTCTTCAGGTGGACTGTGGACACCCCCCCCCTGCCCCTTCGCCGGGGCCTTCTCATGGCGAAGTGAAGTGTTACCTTCGCATCTGCCGCCTCCCGAAGTCCCTACTCTTCTACGCGATCTCCCAGGCGCTACCCCGGCCTGACACGTGGCATTTCGCTGCCTCTCTGGCCGAGATTTTCTCGTCCCTGGGGATCCCCCCACCCTCTATTCTGCCGTTCTCCTTCGATCTGTCGCCCCCCTGGCGGACCACCCCTATCTGCCGTTGCCAGGCGCTCCGTGGCCTGCGTAAGGAGTCTCTTCCTGCCGTCCTCCGGTCTTCTTTTCTGGCCCATCTTCCCGTCCATTCGGACGACGTTCCCGTCTACACCGACGGCTCGCGCTCCCCTGCAGGTGTCGCGGCCGCCGTCTTCTCTCCGTCATTGTCACCTACCTCCCGGGGTATCCCCCTGCCGGTTCAGGCCTCCATCTTTTCCGCGGAGCTCTTTGCCCTTCTGGAAGCCCTCCGTCTGGTATCGGGTTGTTCGCAGTCCTCCTGTACCATTTTTTCGGACTCGCTGAGCGCCCTTCAGGCGCTCGAGCGCTATGATTCCCCGGACCCCCTCGTATGCCTTATTCAACAGGAGTACCATGTCCTGCACACCATTCACCGGATCCGGGTCACCTTCTGCTGGGTTCCCGCCCATGTTGGTGTTTCCGGTAATGAGGCGGCGGACCGCTTAGCCCGGTCCGCCGCCTCGCTGCCTCCCCTCCCCCCCCGCTCCCCTTCTCAGACTATGTGCAGGTCTTTCGTTCCTTTTACGATCGCATGTGGCAACAGTCCTGGGACGATGCCACCGGAAATAAACTCTGGTCCATCCGCCCCCGTCTGTCATATTGGGTGTCCTCTTTCCACCGCTCCAGACACAAAGAGGTCGTCCTTGCGCGGCTTCGCATCGGCCATACGCGCCTCATGCACGGCTATCTTATGTTCCGGCAGGAGGCTCCTCATTGCGCCTCCTGCCAGTCGCCCCTCACTGTCTCTCACATCCTTGTGGAATGCCCCACCCTGTCGTCAGTACGTCATCGCGCTTTTCCGTTCCTTTCTGATTTCCCCCTCCCCGAACGTTTACGCCTTATGCTCGCTGAGAGCCCTCTCTTCTCGCTTGACCGTCTTTTCCTCTTCCTCTCCCAATCTCGCATCCTATCTGAGCTTTAGGTGGCTTCTCACCTGTAGTCCGCTGTTCTCCCTTTTCTAGTGCCTTTTCTCCGTCTCCGTTTCTCTTTCTCGTATTCCGCCTCGCCATGATATCCGCTACCATATAGCGGGAAATGGCGGTAAACGCCCCAATACAAAAAAAAAAAATATATATATATATATATATATATATATATACACACAGGGTGTACATAAAGTCAGGATCTATTTTTGTGAAATAATTATTTTTTTCTATTTTTCTTTTCAGAAGCCCTTAGAATGAATACAGAAGAGCGTGTGGCAATAGTAATTTGGCGAATTGAGGGAAAGAAATACAATGATATCAGAGAGAAGTTTAGAAGGAGATTTCATAAGCCGGGGCCAATAGACAAGACAATACAAAAATTGGTGAACAAATTTAAATGAACAGGATCTGTAAATGATGAAGCAATATCAGGACGACTGTGTATGTCAGATCTTACCGTGAATGCAGTACGCGGAATTATCACTGAGGAGCCACGTACGTCCGTTCGTGCTGCATCACACAGACTCAACCTCCCAACGTCATCTGTGCACAAAATTCTGAAAGTTAATTTGCAGAAGAAAAGCTATCATTTGCAGGTTTTACATGATTTACATGAGGAAGATTTCCCTCAACGAAGTGCTGTGTGTGCTGATCTCATAGAACAAATCTGGAGTGATAATTTAATGGACAACATTCTCTTTAGTGATGAAGCCACTTTCCATACGTGTGGAAAAGTAAATCGCCATAACTGTCGAATTTGGGCAGATGAAAGACCGAATGATTTCGTCCAAAATTGGGAAAGAGACTCGCCTAAAGTTAATGTCTGGATGGGTTTAACAAAATCTAAAGTTTATGGTCCTTTTTTCTTTGTTGAAGCTACAGTTACGGGGCTTATTTATCTGGACATGTTGCAGCAATTCCTTGAACCTCAGCTGATTGGGGATAGGATTGTTAGTACCATCATCTATCAACATGATGGTGCTCCTTGTCACTATGCCAAAATTGTTCAGGATTATCTAAATGGACGTTTTCCAAATCGCTGGATCGGACGCAGAAGCAACAGACCTTGGCCAGTGAGATCACCAGATTTAACCCCTTTAGATTTCTTTGCATGGGGCTTTATCAAATTGCACGTCTATCAGACGAAGATTACGAGTTTTGAAAACTTACGTATATGAACTGCTGCAGATAACATAACCCCGCAAATGTTCCAGAATGTGTTTAGAAATGCTGTGGAACAATTTGAGCTGTGCAGGGATACTGATGGGCATCACGTCGAATCCTACTCTTAATTATTTAATAAATGTTACCACTTTATCATTTTATGATTGAATTCCATATAATTTCCAAGTGCTTCACAAAAATAGATCCTGACTTAATGTACACCCTGAATATATATATATATATATATATATATATATATATATATATATATATGTGGGAAGGGTTCACAAACCTCTTCTCCACACCATTACCAGTTCCAGCAAAACATCATTACCAAATACTTCTTTCAGTCATTAATTTATCTAGTTTATTCTTAAAAGTCTCCAAAGTATGGGAACTCATGACTTCTTCATCTAAGCTATTCCAGAATTTTACTATTCTATTTGAAAAACTATGTTGTACTAACTGTGATTTACATCTTTGCTGAAAAAGCTTAAGGCTATGTATGACCTCTTGTCCTGTCATTGTGATCCTTTGTCAAAAGAGAGTGGAAGTCTATATTATCTAACTTGTTTATTTTATATACTTCTATCATATCACCTTGTAACCTTCTTTGCTTTAGGGAAAACATGTTTAGGTGCTCCAATCTCTCTCTGTAACTAAGGTGTCTAAGGCATGGTATCATCCTTCTGGCTCTTTTGTACTTTTTCTAGTCTGTCTGTCTCTGTCTTGCTCTAAATAAGGACAACTGAACTGAATGCAATACTAAAGAAGAGGCCTCATGTATGAAGTGTAGAGCCTACTTATAATTTCTGGCAATTTATATTCTATGTTTCTGTATTAGGTTCAATCTAGCATTAGTCTTATTTCTAATTTCAATACAATGAGTTGTAGGTTTAAGATCATGATTTACAATGACACCCAAACATATCTCCTTTTTTCTTTATTTATCCATGTTATACTGAAATTCTGGATTGTCATAACCAACATGCATAACTTTACACTTTTCCACATTAAATTTCATCTCCCATCTATCTGCCCCAACTACTTTATCAATGTCCTTTTGCATTTTCATGGCACCTGTTAAAGATCTTACATTTTGTCCCAATTTTGTATCATCTGCAACTATTGAGGTTTTACTATTTAGACCCGCTTTCTAAGTCATTAATATAAATAATAAAAAGTAAAGGTCCAATTACTGACCCCTGTGGGACTCCACTCAGAACAGGGCTCCATGTAGACCTAGTCACATTTAACTGGACACTCTGTTCTCTTTCTTCAAGTCATTCTTCAATCCAATTTGCTACTGTCCCTTTCATTCCATGAGCTCTAACTTTAACAAGCAACTGCTTATGAGGAACTGTCTCAAAAGCTTTGGCAAAATCCAAGTACAGGCAGTCCCTGGCTTACGAATGAGTTCCGTTCTCACGATGGTCTTTAAGTCAAATTTGTATGTAAGTCAGAACCCATATGAATGGTTTGTACTTAAAAGTGGGATGTCTGCTGTGGCTGTAGGGCGTGATTTTGGTTTGAATGAGTCATTGGTAGTGGTAGAAAATGATTTCATACAATGTTTTTTTTGTTGTTTCTTTTAATTCTATTTAAAATTTCATTATAAAAATAATAGACTTCTCAGTAGATATGTATATCTTAGGCATTTAGTGCACACATATCCACCACAAACATCCCCATATCCTTCGTTCGTATTTCCTATAGGCTTTTAGAGCACACACACCCACCACAATCAACCCCATATTCTTCGTTGTGAGTCTACTGTATACTTAAACACTTTAAACACACACCCAATTTATAAAAGCTACTAAAACATAGAAAACATAAAAAAAGATAATAATTTGTAACTAATTAAAGTGTATCACCAGCACTTGCATCAGATTTTCATTTAGGAGCCATGATAGGGGTTTGCACATTATCAGAAATTAAATATGAATTCACACGAACATCTTCACAAGTACAAAATCTGACTTAAAATGGTGGTGGTGTAAGTAGTGCGCTGATTCATTACTACGAACCATTGTAGGTAACTCAGATTTTTAAAATAATAGACTTTATGGAATGTCGTAAGTCAGACGTTTGTAACCTGGTGACTGCCTGTACACAATATCTACAGATTCTTTTTTATCCAGATGCTTTAACATACTATCATAAAACTCAATTAAGTTTGTCAAACATGACCTGCCATTTTGAAAGCCATGTTGGCTATTATTAATTAATAATACTCCTAAGAATATTGTAATTTTGTCTCTGATGATACTTTCAAGTAATTTGCAAATAATAGATGTTAAACTAATTGGTCTATAGTTTTTAGCTAGGTTTTTGTTTCCTTTTTTGAAAAGTGGGACTACATTTGCTTTTTTCCAGTCTTATGGAACTTTGCTGTTAATCAATGAAAGGTTGAAAAGTATTTTAAGTGCTTGGGCTATGCTATATTTTGCTTCCTTTACTATTTTAGGATAAATTTCATCAGGTCCTGGTGACTTATCTATGCTTAGCCTGTCAATTGCTCTCAAAATATCCACTTCCTCAAAATATATATGATTTATCTCTCTTGTGTTACTAATGTAAAATCTGGAATTTTATTTACAGTTTCCTTTGTAAATACTGAGTGGAAATATGCACACCGGACAAAAAATTAGTCACCCCTAATAGCAGGAAGTTCAAGGTCACACACAGGGCGCTGATGTAGCATTGGTAAGTGACAAGTAGCGGTGATGTAGCACACAGGATCAGATCTGTTTCGTGAGGTGGTGAAGAACAAAGTGTGTGTTGGATATAGTCTGCAAAATGGGTCGTGAGGCAGACATTACTCAGTGGCAAAAAGGAGCCATCATGTTTGGCAGAGCCCACGGACACAAAATGTCTGAAGTAGCCCAATTTGTTGGTGTGTCAACGCGTACTGTCCAGCGAGTTTACAAAGAGTGGTGTAGTTCGCAATCAACTGAAAATTGACGGCGTAACTGTGGCCGGAAAACAATTCTCGACAATAGGGACCACCGCCATGTTTCTCGTCTAGTAACTGCAAATCATTTTCAAACCAGAGAACAATTGCTCCAAGAAACCAATGAGGTTCTCCAGCGACCAATTTCTGAACGGACATTGCGACGAGAACTGCATGCGATAGACATCTGGAGCAGGGTACCATGGAAGAGGCCGCTGTTAACAGCAAGTCACAAATTGGCACGTTATAAATGGGCGCAGAGGCACAAAAACTGGACTGCGGCAGATTGGAAACGTGTAATTTGGTCCGATGAGTCCCATTTTTGTTTGTTCTCCAATGATGGGAGGCGACGAGTACATCGCAGGTCCAATGAAGCCTTTAATCCTGAATGCGTCGAAGGTATTGTTCAGGCTGGAGGTGGTTCCGTGATGTTCTGGGGATGTTTTTCGTACCACGAAATGGGCCCTCTTGTTCCAGTGATGATGAATTTGAACCAGCAGGCGTACCTCCGCATACTAAATGATGAATTGGTACCCTTTGCCCTACATCTCCAGGAGCAGCATCACATTGCCACTCCTGTCTTCCAAGATGACAATTGCCGTGTGCACAGGGCGAGAAGTGTGTCTGAGTGGCACGATGAACATTCTGCAACACTGTCTCACCTCGAATGGCCCGCCAAATCCCCTGATTTAAATCCTATTGAAAATCTGTGAGATTATTTGGAACAGAAAGTGAAGAGCAGGAATAGACACCCACGGACTCTGGTGGAACTTCGGGACTGGCTGATGAACGAGTGGCAGCAAATCAATGTTCAGTACATGCACAGCCTCGTAGAGTCTCTGCCTCACCGGATTCGTGTGGTTATCAAGGCCAGAGGCGCCGTCACACGTTATTAGGTACATTCTGAGAGGGGTGACTAATTTTTTGTCCGGTGTGCTTATCTATTTAGTTCCTCAACAATTTCAAAATCTTCTTCAATAATTTTGTTGTCAGCATGAAGGGGTCCAATTTTTTTTATTAGATTTATTTTTCAAGTTGAAATGACTAAAGAACCTAACCAATTGTCAAGGGCATTTAGTTAACCTAACTGGGCATTCAATTGGCTGGGGGCAACTCGCAAGTAGATAGATCACAGCATTGCATTATCACATGCTTACACTACAACAATAATATTCAGACTAAACTAGGTCTAAGCAGGCAACAAATAAACATTAATAACAACCAGATGACGTAAACAGGAACAAATTTACATTTTCTGAATTTAACCATGGACTCTATACCAGCACAGCATAAGAAATAATTTAACCACAGATTCTATACTTATGCCGATATTAGAAAAAATTAAAAAGAATAATAATCAAGATCATAAGGTTGTAGCCTGTGAGAGTTGTGATGACTGGTATCACTCAGCCTGCATCAAAATTACAGAACAAGTGTATGGGGTATGAAGTCTCCAAATATTTTGTGGTTTTGCAATAAATGTTTAGCTGAAGATAGGGACATGCTCAATGGAAGGTTTAAGAAAGCTGCTAGCTCAGAGTTGAGTGGGCCTAGGTTAGTTGGCCCTTTGATTGATAGCAGGGTTGGTACCCAAAAAACCCACCAAAAACCCAACCTAAAAACCCACATCAATTTACTTCTCATAAACTTATTTTCAACTTGGCATTTTTTACAATATGGTTATGCAGTCTTATATATTAACAACTATAAACTATAATTAATGTCAGTGGTGGCTCGTGACTTTCAGTTATGGGGGTGCTGCCTCAAATTGCGAACAGTTGTGTCGATTATATATATATATTAGGGTGTGACCGTTGCCCTCCAAAAATCAAAAAATGGTCCTACAATGCTGTTCAAAGTTTTAGTGTTGTGTATTTATCTAGGAAACACCCCTGTAAATTTTCTTGGAGATCGGTGCATGTTTGAGCTAGCACCGTCGTACCAGCAAGTATTGCTATTTCAGCTTATGAACTTCATAAATAAGTGTGAAAATAGCATATTTTATCAGATTTTCATTTCTGGGTCTGGAACGCTGACCCACAAATTTTCCACGTATTATTTTATTGCATTTAATTTTAATGATGCTCTTTTCTTTTCCTTTGACAGTGATTTGATGATGTGAATAGAGAATTTAATCATGGATACACGGCAAGATGATGAGTATGTCAGAATGTTATTGGGCACCGTACCCCGGGAAGAAGAAAAGGAAATAAAGGGCTGCAAACTGCCAACTAATAGGCAGGTCTTACTATGTCTGTTAGCAAACCTTCAGGATATGCATTGGGACCAGGCTTTATCTGCCACCATTGACAATGTGCTTTTGCATTACCAGAAGGCGAATGTCCCGACCATTACAGGCAGGAACAATATTGGCAATATTGGCAGGAACAACATCTCGCCGACCCAGCTGAGTGCAATTGTGTACTCCCTTGTATCTGCATGTGGTGGAGATACATCAAAGCTGAGTCTAAATGCAAGGACGGCCCACCGATACCGAGCTTCCATCGTGTCAGAAATGTTTAAAAATCATGGATGAATGGTAACCATCAGACAAAGTACTGGTGCACTGGGATGGTAAACTTATGGACACGCTGGATTCCAAAGGCACTGATGACCGCCTGCCCATTCTTGTGTTCTGGTGTCAATGGCACAAAGCTTCTTTGAGTCCCACCTCTTCCGCATTTGACTCAAAAAGCTGGCCTGCTTCAAGGAGACTTGATATCAACAGCAACCAAACAACTTCTGGTCGATTGGGAGTGTGAACAGAATGTCGTTGGTATGGTTTTCACCCCTGTAAATTTTCTTGGAGATCGGTGCATGTTTGAGCTAGCACCGTCGTACCAGCAAGTATTGCTATTTCAGCTTATGAACTTCATAAATAAGTGTGAAAATAGCACATTTTATCAGATTTTCATTTCTGGGTCTGGAACGCTGACCCACAAATTTTCCACGTATTATTTTATTGCATTTAATTTTAATGATGCTCTTTTCTTTTCCTTTGACAGTGATTTGATGATGTGAATAGAGAATTTAATCATGGATACACGGCAAGATGATGAGTATGTCAGAATGTTATTGGGCACCGTACCCCGGGAAGAAGAAAAGGAAATAAAGGGCTGCAAACTGCCAACTAATAGGCAGGTCTTACTATGTCTGTTAGCAAACCTTCAGGATATGCATTGGGACCAGGCTTTATCTGCCACCATTGACAATGTGCTTTTGCATTACCAGAAGGCGAATGTCCCGACCATTACAGGCAGGAACAATATTGGCCGAGTGATTAAAACTTACTATGACAAAGACTACATGATGCTTATGAAAAAGAATGAGGATAGAAGACGGGCTGATGATCCTGGAATTATGAAGTTTAAATCAGAATTGAGCCTGACGATGAAATTTTATAAGAACACGGTGTTGAAAGACATGGCGGCTGCGAAAAAGGGGAAAACTCAGGCCGAACAAGATGCCATCGATACTGACATACTCTTTATGAAAAGCATGCTAAGTGACAGAGTAGCTACCTACTCTGGGGTAAACAAAGTACTCACAGAAAAGGTTCAGAAGCGACAGAAAAGGCAGATGCGAGAAGAGAAGCGACAAGAGAGAGAGCAAGGTGATCATGCTGAGAATGTACAGGCTGATATTGATTCACCTATTAGCTCTGATGAGGATGATGACATTGATGAGGCCAGCACTGCTGAACCAAAGAGAAAACATCGGAGAACAGTGAAAGAGGGAGTTTCAATTTTTGTGCCCCATGATATTCTGAAGTCGGCAGAACTTGTTTCATGCAGTGTTCGAAACAACATCTCGCCGACCCAGCTGAGTGCAATTGTGTACTCCCTTGTATCTGCATGTGGTGGAGATACATCAAAGCTGAGTCTAAATGCAAGGACGGCCCACCGATACCGAGCTTCCATCGTGTCAGAAATGTTTAAAAATCATGGATGAATGGTAACCATCAGACAAAGTACTGGTGCACTGGGATGGTAAACTTATGGACACGCTGGATTCCAAAGGCACTGATGACCGCCTGCCCATTCTTGTGTTCTGGTGTCAATGGCACAAAGCTTCTTTGAGTCCCACCTCTTCCGCATTTGACTCAAAAAGCTGGCCTGGTTCAAGGAGACTTAATATCAACAGCAACCAAACAACTTCTGGTCGATTGGGAGTGTGAACAGAATGTCGTTGGTATGGTTTTCAACACAACTTCATCCAATACAGGTAAACCTATTTCAAACATCAGTGTGAATTTATCACGACATTAATACCAAAATACAGTGAATGATTTAACAGAAATCTGCAAAAAGCACGTGCATGAAATGGTGGCCTTAAACTACAATTACATTTTTTTTCAGGACAAAAAACAGCTGCTTGCGTCTCCCTCCAAAAGGAATTAGAGCGTGCTGTATTCTGGTGCGCCTGTCGCAGGCATGTGGGCGAAGTCATCCTAGGTGTTTGCTGGGATTGCTTGAAAGTGGAGGGCTCTTCAAGTCCAAACATAATGGTTTTCCAGAGGTGAGTCATAAGCTTTACAAAATAACAAGGAATATTATTATCTAATGAACAAATTTAGTGGAATTTCTTTTATTAGACTTATAAGATATACTAACACCAAGCAAATGATCGATCATATCAATCTTAATACCCCTAAAACAATATTATAGATTAGTATGAAATACAATAATCCCAATAATTGCATTTCTAGGTTCAAGAACCATTTCTCTCAACTGGCGTACAATGAAAAAAAGAAATACTACTACCCCGCAATGCCTGGAGTGTTTGAGGAGCGCCAGCAGGAGATGGCTGACTTCTTCCGTGAATCTCTAGCCCAACCATTTACACGTGGCGACTACAAGGAGCTGGTAGAGCTTTGTCTGCTGCTTGTAACTAAAGGATCTGAGCCAGTGAACTTCACAATGGTCTACCTCGGCGCACTTCACAAAGCAAGGTGGATGGCTAAACTGCTCTATACCCTCAAGATTGTTCTTTTGTCAGGCCAGATCAAAGAGCAGTTTCCCAAAGCCGAGGTTGTGACTAAAAGTCAAATCAGCAAGTTAGAACGGTTTGCTGTGTTCATAGTCGCTGTTTATGTCCCATGGTGGATTGTTTGCCCCGTTCCAGCAAGTGCGCCACTGAATGACTTGAATTTGGTCGAAACCTTGGCTGAATTTGCCCCATATGACGCCACAATAGTTGACAAAGCACGTGTGGCACTCGGTAGACACACTTGGTACCTAACTGAGGAGTTGGCCCCACTGGCTTTGTTCTCGTCCCAAGTACAAGAAAGGACAAAAGAGGAGATGAGGAAGGCCCTTCTTTGCCATGAAGGCACTGAAGTTACTAAGAGAGTGGGGCTCAATCATGGGGGCTATGGAAAGCCATATCTTCCCCCTGTCCCAGAAAGTGGCACTGCCCTGGTGGACCTAATTGGGCCTGACTCAAGCCGGTTCTTCACCATTTTAGGCATGCCCTATCAGTTTCTCCACAGTCCAGCCAGTGAATGGGTGGATCATGACGACTACCTGAACATGAAACGGGTTGTGGACAAGCTTCAGGTCGTCAATGAGGCTGCAGAGCGTGGTGTAAAACTTTGCCATGACTTTCTTAATGTTACCAGGGATGAGGAGCGCTTTCAAGAAGTCCTTCAAGTAGTTGAAAATGACAGACTCCGCGTTCCTAATCAGCGCAAATGATCATCTGTTTCCGAACAGAAATCATGGTTTCTTGCTCTAGAGAAATAATACCTTGTGAATATATGATAAAACCCCTTAATGTACCATGAGAGAATAAGAATGATTAACTTTTTTGTGTTAGTGATAACAGCTTTTAATTAAGACAGGCAAATGATTTGTGTTAATATCCCTTATGATGGTTGTGTAATCTCATATATAGGCGCGCGTATGCCGTATAAGCAAAATCGCTATTTTTCAAATTGCTGGTGCTCACTCGAATATGCATGAATCTTCAAAAAATTGCACGTGGGTATTTTTTATGTCAATATGCAACACCAAAATTTTGAACAGCATATGAGAGAGAGAAAGTATATATAATATATATATATATATACACACAGTAGTCCCTCGCCATATCGCGGTTCACATTTCGCGGACTCGGTACATCGCGGTTTTTTCTAGCCGAAATAAAATACGTACTCTAATTGAGTTGACAAAGAACCGCGAGATAGGAAAACCAGCGAAGCTTGTGCTGCTTGAGCTACTTTGCCTATATGATACCGTACACGGCACACCATTGGCCGATGGATGAGACGCGACCAATCAGAGCACGCTGTTCAGTATCCTGGGCGCTGATTGGCTTAGCGTTCGTCGCATCTCGATCTGCAGCCTACCGAAGCATTCAGCATCTCGCCTTGCTCAGTTTGCTTCCACGTGTTATTCATTTAGAAGAGATGTAATGCTCTTCTTTGCTGTGCAGTACATTCATCTCATCATCATCATCATCTTCATCGTTCAGTACTGCACAGCTAATTCATCGTCATCATTCAAGTTTTAGTATCTTCGCTGGTGAGTACCCATACGAAATTTTAATGTTGGTAAAATTATTAAAAAATACTGTATATACAAATGTTTTCTTTTTAAAATACTGTTAGTCTCTTTCATACTCAGAGTGTAGAAAGTGTTTATAAGAGCATGGGAAAGGTTTATAAGAGTGCGGGGAGGGTTTATAAAGGCGTAAAATACGTAATAAACATATCATTTCTACTTCGCGGATTTTCACCTATCGCGGGGGGTTCTGGAACGTAACCCCTGCGATATTCGAGGGAATACTGTATATATATATATATATGAGAGAGAGAGAAAGTCAAATAGATAACTACTCACTACTCAGTCATAAAAATAAGTAAAATAGTATAATAAAATCAATTATAGGGTACTTACGCTTAACAGGTAATTTCGAATTTGCCAAAAATTTTATTTATAAACAAATTCCATTCTTCTGTTTTTATTCTGAGTGAAAAAATATTCTAAGAAATGAAAGCTGTATATTGTAAATAATCCAATTATTGTATAATTAACTTCAATCTCACAACAAAAAATAAATGATAACGAATCATTGATAAATGCAATTCAGAAATTAAATTTCGAATTAGCAAATGATACAGCAACACAACTACCACGTCAAACAAACAAATCGGCACTGCTCTGTCCACAGTGCTTTGGATCCTCTTAAACCCGCGGTTCTGACTCGCTCTTCGTACGTCCGCCACCGAGGTTTCAAGCGTTTCAAACAAAATCTGGAACTGTTAAGTACGCAGTTCCATGGGAAGGCTGAAGCTACTTTCGTGATTCATTTGTTCGGCATTGAAATAGTTTAAGGAAAAAAGGATATAATCTGATTTAAAAACTCAAAGTTCATTGAAAAAAAACAATCAGAAAGGCTATTTTAAATATTTAAATATAAAGATCATAAGATCATGGGGGTGCTGCAGTTCCACAGTGCCTACCTGCGAGCCGCTCCTGATTAATGTGATAAGGCCAGTATAAACTAGAATTTCCAGAAACTATTTATTTGACATGTTTCATTATGAACCTTATATCTAATACTGTATCTAATTTATCTATCTTCTAATTGGCTACCTATATCTAAAAATAAATCATATTTCTTTTCAGCTTTATAATTTAAATAATTTAAGTGGTACCTAATACTGATTATTGATCAGTATGTCCAGCATCTTTTGACCTTAGGTGGCGGTAGATTCAAACCAACATTTCTGCCTTTTCTTTCCCTAACCACTTTTGCATTTTACTCCATACCAAGCCAAACATTGAAAAAAATCTTTCCAATGATCCGGAACTGGCCAAACAACTATGAATAATCTCATAAATTTAGCAAAACCTAGTGGTAACCTGGTCTCTCTCTTTTTTCATTTCAACAATTTTCCACCAATTACTAGCTGATGTAGAGCTCACTATACTATCTTTGAATAAATAAGGAGGAAAAATTAGTGCGTCTTTTAAGCGGAATGCATAATATCCTGCCATGTATTCTGAATTTATTTCAATCAGCCATTCTTCAGCCTCTTCCTCTTGAACTCTATTCAGTTTTTGTCCTGAAAAATAATAGAACTGTGTAGAAACAAAAATAAAGTTAATAATATAGATTATATAATTTGTTATCTAATTTATGCTAATTGTTATCTAATATGGCAATGCCAGATGATTTGATTCAGATTAGAGAAAACTCTTCTGCCCATACAGTTGAGTTAACTACCTATGTTTTATATATTGATAGTTAAGCATTTAGGTCCTATTTACCTTCATACTTTGGGTCAGTTATATGTGCCAAAAGATGACATGGCTCCATAGCTTTTTTAAATCTCTTAATAATATCTTCTTTGTATGGAGCTAATTTTTCATCTTGGATTAAATTGAGCCAAATTTCAACAGCATCAGATAATGTTGTATTATCAGCCTGCAACTGTAACAAAAAAAAAAAAACTATAAAGTTATATATGGCTGAATGAAAACGTCTATAAACATTTAGAATTATGCAGTTAGAATTTATTTTTTGGTGTTACAAGTTACAACACACAAAATGAAGTGTATTTTAATTATTTATTAGTAGTGCTTTAGTACAGGATTCTATAAATAAAATGTGCACTATAAGTCTATAAAATATCTTGAAATTAATATTGGTATTTAAAGTTAAGTAATTTTAACTGCATAATATAAACACACCTTATCTAGAGCATTTCCAACAAGTAAGGGTTGTGACTGTAAATTGAGTGCCTCTCTCTGTATAGATAAGTTATCTATCAATGTCTTCAATATGCTCTCCTCTTATTTCTAGTGATGGGACGATACCAAAATTTTTATCGATTCCGATACCACTAAAAAGTCTTGATTCCGATACGATTCTCGATTCCGATTCTCAATATTTTTAAATATAATTCTATACTTGTTTTTCTGGAAATTGTCATATTTTACTCTGGTAAGATTAACTATTTACATTATGAGTATGGTAATATAAATTATAATAGATTGGTTTAAAAATAAAAATCAACTGTAAGTTGTAACAATTCATTTTAATCTTCTTGATTACACATCATGGATATACATGTTTTAATGTATAGCTACAATACAATAAAAATAAAATTTGTTATCCTCTTTCATTTAAATTTTAAAGTTTACATTGCAAAACTGGTTCAATTAAAAGTTAAAGAATCGTTTTAAGAATCGGAAATCATGGTACAATTCTTCCAATTCCAATTGCTGAAAAATGCTTGATTCTTCCGATTCCGATTAATCGTCCCATCACTACTTATTTCTATATATAGAGAGTAATTTGACAAATAGGTTTATATGCATTCTAACTGAGAATTCCATCTGGTTTCATTTGGTAGTTGCGGCATCATACCTCCTTTCTCCATTAACCAACCCTAAAATATAAATTTTTATTACAAATATTGCTGGATTTGACAGCAGGGTAAATCCAGGATAAATAGACAGGTAGAAGTGCTGATATAATACTAATACATCTTCAATATTCACGAAACTTGGTCTGAGGGTGTTTTTTAGTGAAAAAAACAAATTTCCAAATTTTTTTGAAAATTGGTCAAATAGGTCAAAATTTAGGGTCAGGTCAAATTTTGGCCAAATTGTGACCTAAGAATTTTTTAAATCCCTATATCTCGGCTTCTAATTGTCGTAGCTTAAACTTTATATGGATGGAAGTGGAATGAGCTCATTTCCAAAAGTGGTACTTTCATTGGGATAATTTAATAAAAAAAAAAAAACGCTTAAAGTTTGAAAAAACAAAAAAAATTCAGATTTTGACCTTGAAGGGATCAATTTTTAAAAATTTTTTATTGAAGAAAAAATGTTGCCTGAGCAAAGATCTACCATAATCTCACACAGGGTAACCCCTAAGGGGCCTTGGTGAATCGGGATGCTGGGAATGCAGTTGGGCATCTTGGACAATGGTGGTAAGGAGGAGCTAGAAGTGAGTGACCCCTCCGAGAACTGCAACTACTGTGGTAGCTAATGGTGGTGGTCCCTCAAGGGGGTCTGGTCCCACTCATGCACTGGCTAGAGGGAGTCAGCCTATGGCAAAGGCTGGCAGACAATGGTGGGGTATCATAGGGGCTGCCAAAACAGATCATATGATAGCTGTACCAATGAAGACCGCAAACATGTTTGTCTCGAGATGTCGATCGACCTATCTTATGGCCGAGGAGCTGCAGGCATTTGTGGAAGATAAAGTGAACCTTCAGGTTACATGTAGGAAAATTGACTCCAGATGGACTTTGTACAGTTCCTTTCAAGTTACAGCAGTCTGTGATGATCCAGGGGTATTTATGGATCCAGCAGTATGGCCAGAATGAGTATATATATGGTGGTTCTATGAGAAGAAGGGAAGAAAAACACCTGCAGTCCCTCTCGCAAGTGCTGGAGAGGGTAATTATAGACACATCATGTGTCATACTGTGGAGGAAAATCCAGCTGGGTCTAATACTGTAACTGCTGTGCCTGGTATAAGTGGAATTCAACATGTAGAGATGGCTGGCAGAACTCCTGCATCTCCCTAATTGCAACATTCAAGGTAATCTCTTGTGACTGTAGAGGCCTCAGCTTAGGCAATAACAGCAAACACAGGTGGATCATAATTGATAAGCTGTTAGAGGATGCTGATATTCTCTGTCTGCAGGAAACATGGCTATGGAAACAGGACTTAAAGGACCTGAATAACCTGTCCAGTAACTTTCATGGGATAGGGCAGGCAACCAAAGATAAACAAGATGGTCTCCTTGCAGGCCACCCACCTGGTGGGGTAGCTATTCTGTGGAGGTTGGGGTATGGGAAATATATTAGTGAATTAAAACTTGGTTTGAATTGGCTAACTGGAATAGAAATTTGTGTAGACAATAAAAAATTTGTAATTCTGTCTATCTATATTAGGCTGGGTCGAAATTTTATATCGAAAAGGTACATATTGTGAGGAGTTTGAGTGGAACACAGGAACTCCCTCATAAATTATTTTCACTGTTTAAAGCCTCCTACCCTGGCACAATTTTTCACTTTTTGACCTATATTGGTGGTCATTCCATGTCAGTTCAATGGAATTTTGGGTCGAAAAAACGTGACCATCACCGATTTTTTTGAAAAACAGAATGGCACTTGTTTCAACACTCTAGGTCATATGGTTCCGGAGGTATGGCCATTCGAATTTTGTAAAAAAAGGTCAATTTCCAAGGTCATACCATATTTCAACATGAAATATCTTGGCTCCTATTGCACTTACAGAGACCATTTAAACACTATTTTAAAGCTTTTAAGCAGATCTACAACTTTGTTTCTATTCATATGTTACCTTAGTGGTAAAAAAAAAAAGTTGATCTTATTTTTGACCTTTGACCTTGTGTAGGTCATTTGATGTCACAACCGATTTTTTTCTCCTTTCACCCAATTTTGGCTACACACGTCTACCTTAACCTAGAACAAGATTTTTAGTGTTCATTAAGTTAGTATAGACGCTACAGTCATTTTAGTGGACCATACCTACTAGGGCGGGTCGTACTCAGGTGACAACATGAATCTGAAGGAAATCCTACCATCAGGGGTGTCTAAATTATGTTTTTTTACATGGGGAATTCAAATATGAGCTGCTTTTTTGGATAGGAGAACTCTAACCTACATCATTTTGTATTTCTAAATTGCCAATTTTACCCTTTTGAACCCCTTTATAATATATTAAAAGATATAAGGTAAATCATTTATATTGACAAGGCCAAATCAACTTTACATATACTGTATTTATTAATAGGTGAACTGCATGTATATCACTGGATATAATTACAAAGATCATTCTTCTGACATCTTGAACTTTGCAGGTTGCACAAATCCTGCTTTGACTCAGACTTGGACATCAGCTTCCTGCTGGTCTCCTGAGCCCTGATCCCTCCATCCCACTTTTCCTGTGAGAAGTACTTAGCAGAAGCCTCAGTCATCATTTTAACAACCCTCTCAATGCTTTGTGTGTGGCAAGGCCAGTTGCGCACCTCCATGGGGGTGTTGATGAAGTTTTTCACCTCTGAGGTGCTTAGAGAGCAGGTGAGAGGTGGCTCTGACACACCTTCTGACCAGCTGATCAAGTCACCGATGCTGGAAGCATCACAGTTGATGTCAGGTGTCCTTCTGCTCCTAACAGAGGAGTCCCCCAGCTGAGTGTCCGGGTCCCCCTCTCCCCTGATGGCCAGGATTCTCTCCACCCCTTCAATCCTCTCCTTCTGATCCTCAGAGCAGAGTAGTGTTTGGAGGATGACTTCACTGTGGGCATACCAAGCAGATCTTCTCACAGTTGGCATCACAATATCCAGCACCTCCTTTCTCTGGGACTTGAGGCAGTCCAGCTGAAAGAGGATGTGCCTAGGCCCTTCGATCCAGGAGTGCTTGACCTTCATGTTGAACCAACATGGGTAATACACTCCAATGATGAATTCCACAATGAATTGCAGAATCTTCAGGTTCTTTCCTTTAAGTCCGTGCTTTGACACCCAGAGCCTGAGAAGTCTGTTCGCTGTGGTGAGCCAGCGGCTGTGGTTTACTGGTCCTATCTCTAACAGAGCCAGCCCTGCAGGAAGTACTCCATCCCTGACTGCACAGACAATTTTATAGCCATAGTATTGATCAGTTGAGAGATCTTGAATGACCTTGTCAGGAAGCTTGATCAGTGGAGGGCCAACAGAGATTCGGGTGAAGTTGGAATTGATATCAAAGTCTGTAGCAGAATCAAGGAGCTTTCCTATTGGCCCGGATAATTTTTTGTCTGACAGAGTAGGGCCATCAAGGTCAACAATGAGATGGCGCAGGGGAAGTTCAACAGTGTGCAGGTTGCACACCAACCAGACCAGCTTTCTCCCCAGGTGCAGCTCCAGCTTCCGCATTACTCCAGCTTTCACACCAGTGTTGACATTTGTTGAGTCTCCTCCAATGGCCAACAAGGTCTTATCATAACCCCTCTCTTTCAGTTGTACTAAAAATGAACCACCTAATTTTAGCTCAAATCAAAGTTGTTAATTAAATTTTGCTCAATGTATCACTATAATATGCGTAGAAATAGCTTTTTCTAAAATATAACAGAATAATACTCACATGTGAATAGTAACAAAAAAAATATCAGTAGATAATCACTAAATCTATCCCCTCACTGCAAGCCGAGGTGGTAAAATAGCTTCATAAATCATGAGTCACTTCAAATATTTCACAAAACGTTTTAGAATGTTCTGAAACGTTACATTCTAGCCTCTGAGAAAGGTGGCTCAGAAAATGGCCTTATGCGCGCCAGAAAACCGTCAAAATATTTCATATACCAAACTGTATGATAATTACAATTAAGTGGAATGGTACACCTTTTTATTTGAGTATTTAAATGAGAACAGTGATTTATCTGATGATCTAACAGAAGTATCTGAAATATTAAAAGCTCAGTATGAATCATCTTTCAGTATCCCAAAACTGACAAAAAATTGATTTGCGATAGAAACGCGTTCTTTGAAGAAGAACCACAAGGGGAAAGTATAACGGATTTCGACTTTACGACAGATGATATTACACAAGCCATAGGGAAACTAAAAACACACTCAGCGGCAGGACCGGATAAATGGAATGCCACACTGATCAAAAACTGCAAGAATGCAATCGCTGAGCCCCTATACTGGATATGGAGACGATCATTAGACACGGGAGAAATACCGGGCATCCTGAAGAGCGCGAACATAGTCCCAATATATAAAGGAGGAGATCGATCCCAGGCCAAAAACTATAGGCCAGTGTCGCTTACATCTCATCTCACTAAAATATTTGAAAGAATAGTTAGACAGAAAATCTATGCCTTTTTGGAAACTCAGAAAAAATTCAATGATAACCAATACGGGTTTCGATCGGGCAGATCATGCCTATCACAACTAATGGAACACTACAACAACATTATTGATTCACTTGAAAGTAATGAAAACTATGATGTACTATACACAGACTTTGCTAAAGCGTTCGACGAGTGTGACCACGGAATCATGATACATAAACTGAAATATATGGGAATAACAGGAAAAGTAGGGAAATGGATATATAATTTCCTTAGTGAGCGGAGGCAAGTCGTTACAGTACAAGGAGTATCTTCATCAGAATCAGAGGTCCTCAGCTCAGTACCACAAGGAACAGTATTAGCTCCACTACTATTCATAATCATGCTAACTGACATAGATGAGGACATTAACAGAGACAGCACAGTAACATCCTTTGCGGATGACACAAAGATCAGTAGAAAAATAAGAAACCCAGAAGACATAGGATCTCTACAAACCGACATAAACAAAATCTACAAGTGGACTGAAGACAACAATATGAAGTTTAACACTGAGAAATTTCAGCTATTACGGTACGGAAAAAGAGAAGACCTAAAGTGCATGGAATATTATACCCCAAATGGACAGGAAATTCAGAGAAATTCCAGAGCAAAAGATTTAGGGGTTGTAATGACAGATGATGCGAAATTTGAAACACAAAATAAGATAGCAGTAAACAGAGCAAAGAGAATAACGGGTCAGATATTGAGAACTTTTAAACGAAGGGATAGGAATGTAATGATTCCTCTACTGAAAACCCTGATAATACCCAAATTAGAATACTGCTCGGTCCTAACTTCCCCATATAAAAAAGAAGACATTAGACAGCTGGAGGGGATCCAAAGAAGCTTCACAGCCAAGATCAATGGGTGCAAAGAACTAAATTACTGGGAAAGGTTACGAGAACTAGACCTATATTCACTGGAAAGGAGAAGAGAGAGATACACCATTATTTACACTTGGAAAATAATGGAGAAACTAGTCCCTAATCTTACTCTGAATCCCATAACTCCCCAAACAACGATGGAAAGTAGAAGTGGTAGACTGTGTCGTATTCCCAAATTGAAGGCGAGACAGGGAACATCCTTAACCCTGAAAGAAAATAGTTTTGTAGTGAGAGGACCAAAACTGTTTAATCAGTTGCCCAAAGACCTAAGAAACACGAAGGGAGTTGCAGTGGAAATCTTCAAAAGAAGACTAGACGCCTGGCTCAGAACAATCCCCGATGAGCCGGGCGTACCTGGCTATGTGAGGTGGAGAGCGCAAGAATCCAACTCACTACTTCACCAGGCCAACTCGAGAGGAGGGGCGACAAGCTTGACCTTCGCGAAATGAGAAATCATCACGCGGAACCTTTGTAAGGTTGTAAGGTAAGGTAAGGTTATGAATTACATTATATGTGTTTATATGAATTAGTTAGAACAATGCTCTATGAGAGAGAACGTGAGCAGCCATGATAGAAAATGTGAGAAGACATATTCTGGGGTAACTACAATAGTAAAATAATCAACAATTTAATAATAATCAACTGCAAAATGATGTAGGTTAGGGTTATCAGAATTAAATATTTTCTTCAGAATTGTGTTCTTTACACCAAAATATATCATTTGAACACCCCTCTCCATTGATTTAAAAAAAATGCATAGTATGACCCACCCTAATACCTACCTCCATTTTCACCAAGTACCTTTTTCCACCAAACTTTGGAGCGCCATTTCTTTGGAACTGTTTGAGCTAGTGTTGAAAAAAGTACCATTAGATTTCTCACTGAGATCTATAATGTTTGCTATTTTTAAGACACTTTGCCTTTTAATATGTATATTAAAATAACCTATTCCTTTATTTTTACCAATTGAGTTATAAGAACCAATTCTTGTCTAGCTGGGTAAAACCATGAAAAAAGAGGCATCAACATAACTTTATATTTAAAAAAGGCAGTTATTAGGTATTTATAATATATTTTATGGAAGCCATTATTGTTACATTTATCTATATTATAATGGAGCTAAGCGCGATATATATATGTAACCAAAAAAAATTTAAAGTAAATCTTTTGCAAGGTGCCAGCCCCCTTCCCCCTTGGGGGTAATGGGGGAAGGGTGGGGGTAAATGGGGAGGGGTGGGGTTAATGGGGAACTCAGAAAAAAAAATAACCAACATCGATTCCGGTCAGGAAGATCATGCTTATCACAACTATAATGAAACACTATAACAATATTATTGATGCACTTGAAACAATGAAAACTGGTTTGGCGGGCCGCAGGGCCCCCAATTACTGTTGGTTCAGTTATTTGGTCAATAAAACTATAGAAATGAACGCAGTCATGAAAATCTTAAACTTCAAATCCGAGCTCATTGTATTAAGATTTGTGAAGCTTTAGATTTTTGTGGCTGCATTCTTTTCTGTAGTTTTATTGAATGAATAATTGGTTTGCCAGTAACTGGAAGGCTGCAGGCACCCCAATTACTGAGGCCCAAGGTGAGAGGAATAGGAATGATATCCAGATAAAGGGCTACTGATGTTCAAAATAAAATACGCCATAGGCCCACAATTCAGCTGAAGCACCGCAGATCTAGCAAAATTGGCGCATAGCGCCGACCTTTTGCTAGTAATAATAATAAAGTATTTGTATATGCCTTTCAAGGTAATTATTTATCCTACCAAAAATTTGTGCAAATGCAGACAGAATGTGTTCCACTGGCACCTGGCAACATACATTCTTTTGGCTGAAGCTCTGCAAATTTTGAAAATCCTATTTTAATTGTTGGATGGTTTGTTTTAAAAAGCTCAAATGCTTCTTTTAGGTTGCATAAGATTAGCAATTTTTTTCTTCTTTCCCACCTACCATCAGCTCCTTTTACAGAAACATAGTCTTTCAACCCTGGCATTTGTCTACTCCCATCTGGTGAATGATAGAAGTCAATTACTTTGGCAACAGTTTCACTACTCAGGCATTTCCCCAAATGTGGATTAGTAGTTGAAAGCACTCCCGTCTCCCTCACCAAACTTCTTTGCTTGCCTAGCCATGTAATCTGAGCACTTAAATTCTTCTCTGATCTTTACTTGTGTCCATCTTTTTGGTAGGATAGTAAGAATTGTCAGTTTTTCACTTTGACTTGTCACTTGACTAAATTTCTCTCATAGTTGTTGAAGAATCTCCAGTTCTGTATCATCTGAGTCACTGCATGAAATTGGTTGTTTAGTTGCAAGTTCAAGCTTTCTTTTCACAACTACTACTACTTTCCTCAACTTTCTCTTTGCATAACCAGCGCTGTCAGAGAGTTTACATGGTTTTATTGGGGTCTCATCAAGTGTGGCCAATGAAGCATTGAATTTACTAAGCTCATACTGCATTTCAACTACATCTGCAATGGTTTCTAGCTCAGATGGGGCACTTGATGAGGTGGATGGTGATTTTTCAAGTGGTTCACATTCAGGCATTGGGGATGGATGATTTGCTAGTACAGTAATACCTTGAACAGCGCGGTTTTGATGTGGCACGGTTTGTATTTTCGTCAATTTTTTTAAATTTAGCGCGCAATTTTCCTATTGTTTTCTAATTTCTTTTCAGTACTATTTCATTTGACGAACTTTTGACTTTTATTCAAAAAATTCCGGAACCAATTAACTGTGCTGTGCAAGGTATTGCTGTATATTTCGACAGGTTGCACATGCTTTATGATTATTTGTTAGTTTCAATTCAGGATTTTGATCAATCACATTTTTAGTCAATGCACAAATGCCTTTTTTCACTTTTCCTTCATGTTTTTTAAATGGGTCACAACAGAACCTGCCCATATTCAAACTGCTGAAATCCATGTTTATCTAAAAAGAAAAAAAACCATAGGTAGCTTAAAAGCCAGGGTTGGGTTCAATTACACAAAATGGAAACAATTACAATTTTTTTTATTTTTCTTCAAATTAATTACAGTTAGTATTGTACTTCACAATTTCAAGATCAATTGCAATTACAGTGGAACCTCGGTTGTCGAGCACCTCGGAACTCGAGTTTTTCGGCATTCGAGTGTTTTCCAGAGCGAAAAATGCCATCGGAACTCGAGCATCCGCTCGGGTCACGACCGAACGAATGAACCCGGACAAAGGGTTCTCGAGTCAGTTAGCGTCAGTTAGCGTGTGTATCTCGAGCTATGAGCATCTCTGCCGAACTTTCATCATTATCGTTTTAGTCATTTTTGTGCTTTTTATTAGTGTTGCCGTGAAATAAGCCATCATGGGGCCTAAGAAGGATAGCAAGAGTAAGAGTAGCCCAAAGAAAAGGGTTATCACCAGAACCACAGTGGAATTTAAGAAGGAAGTTATTGCAAAACATGAAAATGGTGTTCGTGTGGCCGATCTTGCCAGAATGTACGGGAAGTCAACATCAACAATATGTACGATATTGAGCAAAAGCAAGGAAATTAAAGCTGCTGATGTAGCTAAAGGAGTGAAAGTTTGAGTAAACAAAGAACTCAAGCAATTGAAGAGATGGAAAAGTTATTGATAATATGGATAAACGATAAGCAGTTAAAGGGAGATAGCGTGTCTGAGGGAATTATTTCCGAAAAAGCGAGGCAGTTACATGACGATATTGTTAAAAAAATGCCTGGAACGAGTGATTCAGTTGAATTTAAGGCTAGTAGAGGCTGGTTTGAGAAATTTAGGAAGAGAAGTGGCGTTCATAGTGTGGTGAGGCATGGTGAGGGTGCGAGTTCGGACAAAAATGCGGCTGAGGAATTCATTCAGGAATTCAGGGAATTCGTGGAGGCTGAAGGATTCGTCCCCCAACAAGTGTTTAACTGCGATGAGACAGGCCTCTTTTGGAAGAAAATGCCAAAGAGGACCTACATCACCCAGGAGGAGAAGTCTATGCCCGGACACAAGCCCATGAAGGATAGGCTAACCCTCTTGTTGTGTGGTAATGCTAGTGGGGACTTAAAATCAAACCTTTGCTTGTATACCACTCAGAAATCCGAGGGTATTTAAGAAATACAATGTAATAAAGAGCAAATTGAATGTAATGTGGAGGGCTAATGCTAAAGCATGGGTAACCAGACAAATATTCATTGAGTGGGTCAACGAAGTGTTTGGGCCAGCTGTGAAGAAATATTTACTGGCCAATAAGTTACCACTCAAGTGCCTCCTGGTAATGGACAATGCTCCTGCTCATCCTCCAGGCTTGGAGGACCAATTGTTGGAGGAGTTTAGCTTCATTACCATAAAGTTCTTGCCCCTAACACGACTCCTCTCATCCAACCCATGGACCAGCAGGTCATCTCAAACTTCAAGAAACTGTACACCAAGGCACTCTTCCAGAGGTGTTTTGAGGTAACTAATGACACAGAGTTAACACTCAGAGAATTCTGGAGGAATCACTTCACCATTCTCAATTGTATTAACCTAATAGACAAAGCCTGGATGGAAGTGACTTCTAGGACCATGAACTCAGCCTGGAAGAAATTGTGGCCAGAATGCTACCTAGTAAAAGACTTTGAGGCTGAGCCAGTGCCTGTGGTTGAGACCATTGTGTCTCTTGGGAAGTCCTTGGGGTTGGATGTGTCTGATGGTGATGTCGAGGAGTTGGTGGAGGACCATAGGGAAGAACTCACCACTGAGGAACTCCAAGTCCTTCAGGAGGAGCAGCAACAGGTGGTAGCAGAAGAGATTGCTTCAGGGGAGGAGGAGGAGAGAGGGGAGGATGTTCCTTCTTCAACCATTAAAGAAATGTGTGCAAAATGGGAAGAGGTACAGAGCTTTATAGAGAGACATCACCCTGACAAAGCTGTAGCAGGCCGAGTGATAAACATGTTCAATGACAATGCTATCGCTCATTTTAGAAAGATCTTAAAACGCAGGCAAAAACAAACCTCTCTGGATAGGTTTTTGATAAGAAAAGCATCCAATGAGTCTAGTGGAACTTTAAGTGCCTCTAAAAGGAGGAGAAGGGAACAAACCCCAGAGGAAGACTTGCTTCCTGAAGTCTTCATGGAGGGGGACTCCCCTTCCAAAAAGTAACACCTCTCATTCTCCCTCCCCCTCACCGTCTTTCATACGCCAACAAAAGTCCTCTACAAAGGTAATGTGAAGTTAAATGCTCATTTATTCTATTTATTTGTCTTATATATTGAATGTTAATTTATTTTTATGTGTAAAACCATTAATATGACCAGAAATATGAATTTTTAAAAATATTTTTTGACGTCAGGAACGGATTAATTGCTTTTACATTATTTCTTATGGGAAAATTCGTCTCGGAACTCAAGCTTTTCACAACTCGAGCACTTTTCTGGAACGGATTATGCTCGTGATCTGAGGTACTACTGTATAATTAATTTTGTCTGACTCAATTACAATTACACAAATATAATTATCTATTCTATATATCTAAATATATATCTAAAATAAATATACATCTATATCTAAGTATAACTAAATAAACTATCAAAGGTTTATTTTCATTAGATGATGTATGACTGCCAGATCTAGGGGTATAATTTTTAACAATTGACATTAATTGATCAATTACATCAGTTATAGCTCAAAAATCAATTACAATTACATTTATTTTTATTTTATTTTGAATCATTTACAATTAATGGAAATTAGGATCAATTAATTAAAAATACAATTATAATTATTCATTGTATCCAACCCTGTTAAAAGCTATTTTTGCTTAGATGGCACAAATAAAATTTGGGACCTACTGATCTTGTTTCAGAGGTCTACAACAAGAAAAAATGTGGTTTGATTTACAGATTGGAATAAATACAGATGCCAAAAAAATCCTTGCTCCAAGGTTTAAATAAGCTTATTTTCACATGGGTACATACTGTTGTACACAATGAATAAATACACAAAGTTAAGTAATTCTATTAAAACTCATCTAACTCTTGAAACTGAACTTATTCTATAGGGTAGTACCTATAGCCTAGTATAAGGTACTTATATACATAGCTTTACCTTTAAACAGGATAGCAGGTTCGAAGTTCTTCATACTTTTGAATGTCCATATAAATTAATTAATTATGTGATTTAAATTACCTATATTATATAATTCTCTGAAATATAAATTTTTTTTATTTTTTTTTTATGATTAGGGCTGGATACTTATTCGACCAAATAACTGGGTTAGGTTAGGTTAGATAATTACCAATTTTTAAAAATTAGCAGACATATATATCAGTAAGAAAAATCTAATGGTATTTTTCTCAACACTAGCTCAAACAGTTCCAAAGATACGGTACTCCAAAGTTTGGTGGAAAAAGGTACTTGGACAAAATGGAGATGGGTTAAGGTCCACTGAAATGGCTGTAGCATCTATACTAACTTAATCAACACTAAAAATCTTGTTTTAGGTTAAGGTAGACATGTGTACCCAAAATTGGGTGAAAGGAGAAAAATAATGGTTGTAACATCAAATGACCTACACAAGGTCAAAGGTCAAAAATAAGATCAACTTTTTTTTTGATTACTGAGGTAAAATATGAATAGAAACAAAGTTGTAGATCTGCTTAAAAGCTTTAAAAAGGTGTTTAAATGGTCTCTAAGTGCAATAGGAGCCGAGATATTTCATGTTGAAATATGGTATTGTGAAGTTTCTCACAACCCCCCCCCTGATTTTCAAATTCCCCTTTTGGGGTTGCAGAGTTTTTCATAAAACCCTCACCCTAATTTTCAAGTCCTATCTGGTTCTTCTCACAAGTTTTTCTCTCCTCACAGGAGTCTAGTTAGTAAGCGTGTTACCTGTAAAAACCATGTATGTGGCCTGATAGACAGGCTGAGATTAATACAGATGTGTCCTGTTGGAAGCCAAGGGAGTTTGGAAAGCCTTTAAAGGTATGATGTTAAGTGCTCTAGCTTGTAATCCTTGGCCAGTGTACAATAGGAATAAAGACTTGTTCATAATCCTTATTCCTAGTTATTGTGGGGTTGTCATTTGTATTTCACCATCATTATTAATTATTGTTATTATTAAAAGTAGACATTTTTCTAGGTTGTTGAAACTGTGACTGAGTATAGATAGGTTTACCACCCTGTCATGTAACTAGCTAGAGAACCGATTATCATTATTATAGGTCACCAGTCACATTATTCCAGAGTTAGGTTTTTGCCCAGGCTTGTGTGGCACTGATTATAGGTTAACTCATGTGAGATAGGCTTGCCATAATTGTCAGTTTGTAGTTATTTTTTATGTTGGTTATTTATTATTTATGTGCTTTGATTTCATGTGTAAATTATGTTTTCCAGTGATCAATTATGAAGTCATGATTCCAGTTAATGTTTGTTGATTAATTGCCTGTTATGTTATGTTGTTATTGTGATTAATTGTGCCTGGTGCATGTAACTAATAATCTTGTGTTGTTTAGGCAACCAGATGGGGTTCAACTCACGTGGTCCAGATTCATCAGGCTTGGATTGTGGATCCAATCCAGTGGGAGCTATGCAGTCCATTGAGGTTGTGTCAATCACTGTTGGCCACTGGGATCTGCCCTGGAATCAGGCTGGTGACTCTAGCCTTACTAACTAGCCAGTGTATAACGAAATTGAAACTCAGGTTATAAGGAGGGGGGGTCAAGTTTGGAGGGTAGCTAGGCTTGGACAGGGGTTAACATTTTGTGCAAGTTTTTTCTGGTACTTGTCTCCCACTTGCTTTCTATCCTTTCTGCCAAATCTCACTAAGTGTTATTGGTTTTTCAGAGGTTTTGTTAATTGTGATTCATTGCCAGTCTTTCTGTTATGTTTATACTGTCATGCTGAATAATTGTTTATTTCAGATTTAAGAGAGAAAAACAGAGTAGTTTACTTCGGAGCTGGGCACTTGCGTTTTTTTGCGCGTTTTTTTGCGGTACTGCGGTACTACTACCGCACTACCAAACTGGTACCGCATAATGCAGTACCGCAAAGGATCGCTGAAAGTACAGCAGTACCGCTACCGCATTCAAATTTCCTGCGGTACTTTCCGCGGTACCGACCAACATGGTAGTACCGCAGTACCGCAGTACCGCAAAAAAAACCGCAAGTGCCCAGCTCTGGTTTACTTCTGTTAGGTCTACCTTTTGAATTCCATCCCTTTCTTGGACTCTGAGTGGTTGGTTCTCCTACTCATTGGAGAGTCAGATTTAGACACCTGAACTGGGGGAAGTCCTTTACAGTTAACATGCGAGCTGGACCTGAATAATCTCCTGGAAATAAACCACTGACAAGAGAGGCATTCCTAGGTACCAGAGATTACATCTTTGCCTAGTCTCTTGACTATCCTGAACCCAGAAATGTGAAAAGGTGCTGGGTGGTTCGACAATACAGATACTTGGGGACTACGGCCTACTCAGCCACTGCAGCAGTATGACCTTGGAAATTGACCTTTTTTTACAAAACTCAAAGGGCCATATCTCCAGAACCGTATGACCTAGAGTGTTGAAACAAGTGTCATTCTGTTTTTCTTAGAGATTTATAAGTGTGCCAGTTTAAAAAAAAAATTGGTGATGGTCACGTTTTTTTTGCCGTTGAACTGACATGGAATGACCCATTGAAGAATATTCCATTTATACGAGACTTGCTCTACATTCAGGTTTTTTGATGACATAAATCTTTATTAACATATAATATTTTATTTAATAATGTACAGTATTAGGAAAATTAAGTACAATAATATATTCAGAAGAAAAAATTAGAGGCATAATAAATGTGCTAAAATTCAATTCACTTTTTCATTGTTCCTTATCACATCAAAAGGGAAGAAATTTTCAATATCATTAGGAAATTTTATTTCATATGTTTCTTACTCATTCCATTGGGCCTTCCATTCAAACTTGGACAGTTTTTGCCTTGATTCTAATGAGTTTAAGATAAACTTTTGATGGTTGTCATATCTTATTCTTTCCTGACATGCCTTTGTTACAAGGTTCACTGCCCTTTCCACACTTTGACTGTTGACTGTGGCATGGAAAAGCAGCTATCTCCAGTGGCTTACATTGAGCCTGTATTAGCTCATCATCGCTAAAATTGTTTAGCAGTGGTGGGGGTGATGATTTCTTTTTGCCAATTGATCATCTCAGTGTAGTCAGTAGATTGGAAATTGAGGGTTTGAGGCAACTCAAAGTTTCTGGTACCTGAAAATCCTGTTCTTTAAAGGATGATTTTCTGAATAACTTGCTCCCTAATTTCTAGTCTCTTGTCAGTTACCATTGATATGAGTATATTTTCTGGGTGGGCAAAGTAGGCATTATTCTTTAATACTGGTTCTATGATTGATCAATGTTGTTCATCTAAATTTTGAAGCAAGCACATTAAATGCCAAATGTTATATGCACAATCAGTTGCATTAGGATGAGATTTTATCCAAAACCACCCTGGAGCATAGAACTGCATAATAATCTTGACTATATCTTGAAGGTTTTTATCGGGATTTGGTGTTGAGATATATAATTGAAGGACCCTGGTTGGCTAGAGTTAGCCAGCAAGCATGGTGAAGGGTACCTGGGGATCAAGTGGACAGATCTTGAGAAGTGTCTCCAGTTTGCACTGCCAGACACATATCATAGAGATATCTTTGATCACTGCTTAGCTCCTTCACAACATTTGCTGGAATTTTTTTAATGTTTTCCTTTATGCCAGAATATTTGACTCCCTCCAATTTTGTTAAATCTGTTTTCAGTTTATTCCCAATTGAACTCACACAAGTATTTGAACCTGTTTTTTTTACTATCAGTGGCTTTGTAGATGTGCATAAAAGGCCTCATTTAAATGCAAGAGGCACACCAACCACTGCACTGGTCTGTTAAGATGAATTTCAACCAGTTTTATGGCTCCACCAATTTTTCCTGTATTTACAGGAGTACCATCACACAGTAAAGCATTGATAGTATCTGTGCTGTTCAAGTCCATAATAAGTTATCAACTCTTCTGCTATGCAGTGAGCAGTTCCATTATCTGGTGTGACATGGTCTACATAGATGTTTCCAGGTTCTTTCACAATAACATAGTGTTCTTCTTTTATCTTTCCTCTTTTAGTTAATGTGTTATCTTTCCTTCCATCAAATCCAAGGCACTCCATCTTCAGATTTTTGGATTTAGACCTAAAAGTATTTGTTTCACCCATGTGATTTCTTTCTCTTTCTAATTTCTTTCTGTCAAGCATGTTGGTGTGGTTAAGGATCCCCATATCTTTTAAAGCTGCATTGACTATTGCAGCTGCAGCTCTACAACTTACACAATAATGATCTGCCGTTAATGCTAGGTTTTTATAGGAGTGCCTGTTCTGAATATTCTCAGTCAATTCTAAATTGTCCTCATAATCTACATCCTGACTCTGAATCCTACATCCGTGTCTTCTTTGGTATTTTCTATAAATTCCGATTGTAAAACATTGGTGGCTTCAGTCATTTCTTGTGCTTGGGCTCTTGCTAAAGATCTCTTCTTTGTTGAACTAGCTATGCGATCAATTGGTCCTAACTGATTTTTCCTTTGTTTTTGACCCACTAAAGATTCCCATTCTGCCATTGGTATTTTATCCTTACACCTGTAAGATTTCCTATCAATTCCCTTATCATAGCATTTACAAGAAGATATATCAAACATTTCATCATACTGAGCTACTTTTAAGGCAAAATTTTCGTTTCCTTTGATGTAACGGCACCTTCAATTTTGAGGCTTCTCCTATTAGTCGACTGACTTTAAGATAGATACTTTTGATGTTAATTGTAGGAAAAGAAAATTTCATCCAAATGTCTTCAATATCTTTTACAACAACCCTGTAACAATCATTAGCAGTTGCTGATCCTTTTGATTTAGCTTCTTCACAATGGCGCACACAATGGTAGTCTCACAACATCTGCTTTTGAAGGAGTCATGGCTGCTGGGAATTCCGTAGGATATCAAAAGGCTGCATTTGAGGACTTGCTTCTAGTTGTCATAGTTTATATTCAGAAGTAAAATCAAATTATATATAATTTATAATTTATGATGATTCAAATTATAATTAAAGCAAATGCAAATTATTTCTATTTAGCTGAAACATAAAAATAGCAAGCATTAAACAAACAACTTATCATGTAACATATAACAACATTAAACATATGCAAATATGAAGGTAAAAAAGGGAGGAGGGGCATGTGATAGTGGTAGTAGGGTAGCACATGTTTGATTTTTTAATATTTTATTAGTGACAAAAAAAACCTTCTCACATAGTGTACTTTTTAAGAAATAATATTTTTTTCCATTTAAATATATGCAAATATGAGGGTGAAAAAGGGTCGGGTATGTGCTAGGGGTAGCAGGGGTAGCACATGCTTGATATTTTAATACAGGTAAACCTCGTTTTACGCCACTTAAAGTAAAAGCTTAAATGTAAAATTAAAAATGGTAAAAAGCTGTAAACTACGCAAAATATGATGTAACTGTGCGGGACTACTGGAAGTCATATGACATTTTAAAAGGCATTTCCAACATAGCTGCAGCTTGGAATGAAGTTTCGAAATCATGTCTAAATGGTGTCTGGCATAAGCTGTGGCCTGATTGCATTGCTGATTTTGGTAGATTTAACAGTGTTGAAACTGTGACAAAAGACGTCATTAAAATAGCGAATGTAGTAGGTCTAGATGATGTGGATGATGATGATGATGAACTGCTCAATTCTGCTCAGCAAAAAAAAAGAGGCTCTCCTTCCGGGATCGTCATCTTCCTCAATAAATCATCTCCATCTCACCACTGTCAAACAAGATCAAATAATTTTTTTAATTGCTTTAATTACCAAAGTAAGTAGTAATTTATCTTTAATTCAATTATTTTATTAATATTAAGCATTCTTTTACTAGTTTTAAGCATATAACCCATTAATAATTTTCATTTTATGGAAAATATGGGGTCACTTTTGGAGAATCCTGGAACCTATTCTATTTATTTAGGTAGAAGCCCATTATTTTTCAGCTTCAATTTATGCCGCTTCACTTTTTTATGGCAATCTGCTGGAACCTAACCCCGGCGTAAATCGAGGCATACCTGTATTTTGTTGAGATGATAAAATGAAACTTCTCACATAATGTACTTTTTAAGAAATGAAAAAATTTCCCATTTTTGACCCAGCCTAATCTATATGCCTTTTCAGGCAGTTGACAATGAAGATGATTACCTCATTAAATTGGGGCAGGTCAGCAATATTATTGATGAATTGGATACAACATGTGTAGCTATTATTGGTGACTTTAATGCTAATGTGCTTAATGATAATTCTTTGTTTAGCAACCACTTAAAAGCCTCCTAAAACACTCACCCCTTTCAATTTTGCTCATACTTGGCACAATAGCAGATATACATGCCAAACTTAAATTCCCAAATTATTAGAGCTGACTGACCTTTGGTTACTGAGATACAAGGTCACAAAGTTGTGACATTTTGACCTTTTTTGCGTTAAATGACTCTTTTTCAAAACGGTGTAACTAAAAACCTATTAAAGCTAGAGCATTGATTTTGGTCTCATTTTAAAGCTCTTTAGTAGCCCCTTGTTTATTGTCTCTTGTTAAATATCTCTACTGTGAAAAATAAAAAAATCCCTTCAAAAGTTGACCTTTGACCTTGAATAAAAAAAAAATACCTTCTAAAAAATTCAATTTTTTTACATTAATACCTTGAGTCATGTACAACAAAATCCCAAGAAGCTGTAAGTGGCTGATAACTAGTTCAATGTATAAAAAATAATGAATTCAAGCAACATTTTGAAAAAAGTCATTTTATACAAAAATTGTCAAAAAGTCATGACTTTGTGACCTTGTATGTCAGTAACCATTTTTGTCTAAGGTCAGCTCAATCTCTTACAAATACAACCCATATCTACATACTATCTGCAGCCTTCTACAAACAAGCAAATGCTTATTTTTAAATATTTGTTCTTTACCCACCTCACCTGTATGTTGTGCATGTATGTGATGGTTTTCAGTAGTTGACAAGATTCTTGTGGGCCACCCAATTTATTGTGATTTCTAGAAGAGAAAACAATTTTTAATGTATACCTAGATAGCTACCTAATTAACAAATACAAGTAACATATTAAAATGTACATACAATATGTATAGGTATAGTGCTCATTGATTTCCATTTATCACAACTTAAAATGTATGCAGTGTATATAGTTACATGACCATTTTAATTTTGAATTCTTACCTTTCTGTGCTGTAGATCTGCCAAAGCTTTGGATGCCTTCAAAGTAACTTCTTTGCAAATCCTGTATGTTCGTCCATTAGTAGTAGATGCCTCAACTTGTGTTAGAATATCTGAATATGGTAAGATTAATTCATCTGGTCGACCAGGATACACAAATGATGGGTTTGGGCCATGAGGATGAAGGAATGTGACTTTTACTTCTCTATTCTCTGGTATCTTTTCCAGCACATATGCCACCCACCAATGGCCATCATATGCAGCAGTAACAAAACCATGTATTTTCTCCTCAGTCACAACTTCTTCCTTTTCAGTAACTTTCTCAATATTTGAATAATCTGATAATGAATAATGTTTAACCTTAAGAGAAGTCAATGAAACTGGCTGTAAATGGTGTAATTTCTGTGTACCAGCAATAGTCCTTGCAGTTGAGTGTCTTTCTTGGAGAAGTTGGCTTTCCTCTTCATGCTCTTTATTGGTTGAAAAATGACATTTTATATTTACAATATTTTCACTTGCAAATGTATATAACTGTTCTGCAGTAAGGATCTGTTCATCATAAGGTCGTTGTAGACTAGCTTTTGCAGCTAATCTCTTAACTGTGCCTCCAACACCATCACAGGGTCCCTTTCCATGACTTGTTGCAAAAAAATTCCATTCTGCCTCAATTCCAAAATCATCTCTGTGATGGCAAAGATTCAAAAAGTTTTTGCAGTTCTTATACTGTCCTGCACACCCATCTGAAAAGTAAATTATTTTGTGGATGGAACCGATGGATGAGATATTATCTTTTAGGAATTTTATCAGATGCTTTTGAAACAAATGTACAGCAACTGTGTTATGGATGTTACACTCTGAAATAATAACAAAGCTAAGGTGAGCAATCTCATCTTCCTTTTTATAGTAAATAACAAATGGATGTAGAGTAGCCATCTCATTGTTCCAGTGAAAGCTCTGAACCTCATCTTGAAGAATAAAGGAATAATTTTCAGCAAAATCACACACAGCAAGGACCTCACCATCTTTCAAAGACATTTTTGTTTCACGGTAATAAGTTGCTTGCATCTTTGTCTTGAAGTCATGTATCTGGTATTCTTTCAGTTGGTTACAGAATTGGTCAATATATTCATCTGTATTCAGTTCTACTGATTCAAGATTTGACCGATCTGTATTGGTCCACTTTTTAAAATTTATGATATCAATGAAGTTGTTTGTAAATATGTCCAGTAGTCTGTTTTTTAAATCTGATGGATCTCCACATTGTTCACATTGTCTGAGGCAGCATTTCTGTGAGGCAGGATTGCATTCCATAAAGGCAACACAATGACGTACATTCTTAATAGGTGTGTCATCATTTGCAGTTAGTTTTTCTAATTCAGCTCCTACAAACATAAGTTTGGCATTCTGATGAATTGTACAGACACATACTGAGTGAGTTCCTGTTGCTCCAGCAATAACACACTGCTTTGGACGCAATTCTGCAAATTTACTGAATCCCACCTTAACCAAAGGATTTCTTTCTTTGAAAATATGATAGGCTTCTTTTAAATTGCAAAGTAAAAGATGCTTTTGCAAATGTATCCTTCCTCTTTCATTGTCAATGATACTACAATAGTCTTTCTTTCCTGGCATTGTTCTACTGATGTCTTCTGAAAGATAAAATGCTTTAATAGCGTCAACAGTATCCTGTTTAATTCTTTTCCCACCCTTTGGATTTGGGTCTGAAAGGACACCTTTTTCTTCAACTATTTTTTTAGCAATAGATGCTGTATGCCTTGTTGTGTTAAATTCTGAAGCAATTTTCCTAATGCTCCAACTTTTGGGCAATACAGTGAGGATTTTTATTTTATCACTTCTTTTAGTATTTTCATTTTTGAATTTTTCCTTGAGTTGATTTATTATTTCTAAACAGTCTACATCTCCAGATGGCTCCTTAAATTGTGAGTCAGAAATCTCTTTTCCTGCAACTGTTTCCATTCTCTTCTTAACTGTCTCTGTCACCTTGCTTAGTTTTTTAGCTCCATATGACTTTTGCTCTACAAGCTTTCTCTTTTTTATGGGTGATTCACCAATTGAAACAAAAGAAGCATTCAAAGTACACATCTCATGGTTTTGCTCTGAAGTTGATGCATCACTATTGTCAACATTTTCAATTTTCTCAAGATCTTCAGGTGGTTCACTACTACAAGAAGAATCATCATTTATGTCTGAATTCAAAGTGCCTATTCCTTTCTCAGGCAAGGACTCAAGATGTTCTCTACACTGCTTACAAAGTCTGTGATGTAGTGTTAAGTGCAGATCGGGAAACTTATTTACAAGTTCCTGTGGTACAATTCTCAAACTCTTCTTTCGACACTGACCTTTGTGACGCAGCAAAGGATCAGCACACTTCTGTTTCAGTTTTAAATGTTCCATGTTTGTACTCTGAAATCACAAAAGCACAAAGAAAATCCTGAAAAGAAAACAATGAACAATTAATGAATTATTAAATAAATTTTTATACATGTATTTAGTAAAAATAAATTAACTTTAACTTGAAGTCAGGAGTCAACTCTGTAAAGTTGACAGTACTTATATACTAGTTGGGCCTTTGGATCAGCGCTACTCCAGTAGATTTGGGGCTGTCGAGGGGTTTAACCCTGGTTGTCTTTTAAAAGACTTCTTTTGGCACAGGTCACAAAAAGGTTTTTGAACTAATAATGTTAAGTTGAACTAAGTCTTCACTGACACTATATCAGAACAGAACTTTTAAATAAATGAACTGACAAAAAAAATCTAAAATTGAAGAATGATGCCAACTTCATTTATTTTTTATACATTGAACTAGTTATCAGCCACTTACAGCTTCTTGGGATTTTGTTGTACATGACTCAAGGTATTAATGTAAAAAAATTGAATTTTTTAGGAGAAGGTATTTTTTTTTTATTCAAGGTCAAAGGTCAACTTTTGAAGGGATTTTTTTATTTTTCATAGTAGAGATATTTAACAAGAGACAATAAACAAGGGGCTACTAAAGAGCTTTAAAATGAGACCAGAATCAATGCTCTAGCTTTAATAGTTTTTTAGTTACACCATTTTGAAAATAGTCATTTAACGCAAAAAAGGTCAAAATGTCACAACTTTGTGACCTTGTATCTCAGTAACCAAAGGTCAGTCAGCTCTAATAATTTGGGAATTTAAGTTTGATATGTATATCTGCTATTGTGCCAAGTATGAGCAAAATTGAAAGGGGTGAGTGCAAAAAGTGCCATTTTGTGGCTGAGTTGACATGGAATGACCCTCCTGTGAAGATAATAACTTGACCCTTTCATCCATGTGTAGTCTTCCTGGTGATAGCTTTACTTATGCTAGTGATAGTTGGCACACCACCTTGTGGTTGGATCATTGTATTTGTATGTTCATTATACACAGTGATTCACTGGCCTACTTAGTCAGTGCTCCAGACAACTATCTTTTAATCTTCTATGGACCTCTTGTATAATGTGTGTACCTGTTGAGTCTGAAATAAAGTTGTTTGTTTGTTTGTTTGTTAGTTAGTTATTTAACACTGCTTCTAATTGCATTTGAATAGCCATGAAAATCCTTTTCAAATGAGTGAAGTACGCCACTAGGGCGGGTCGTACTCAGGTGACAACATGAATCTGAAGGAAATCCTACCATCAGGGGTGTCTAAATTATGTGTTTTTATATGGGGAATTCAAATATGAGCTTATTTTTTGGATAGGATAACTAACCTACATCATTTTGTATTTCTAAATTGCCAATTTTACCCTTTTGAACCCCTTTTTTACATGACTCCAGATTTGAAAAAATTTACTGGAGCACAGCTCTGAATTTACTTTTTTTCCCCTTACACCACTAGATAGGTTAATGATAGTAAACTCTTGAATTGACGACATACTAATTACAAATTGTTTTAGCTAAACATAATACTACAATAATGTACAGTTTATAACTCACCTTAAGTTTATTTATTCATTGCAGCAGCAACAGTGGACGATGTTAGACCTTGCATGTAGGCATTTGTTGTGAATTTACCACCATGTATGCTTGGCCACTGATCAATGGCTTTCTGTGTGATCATTACAGCAGATCTAGTGCCTGGAGCTGGACCCTCCTTCACAATTGTGCACAGCTTAGTCAAATGAGATGGCTTAATGGATCCTTTGTGTTCAACAATGTAACCAAGAATGGAGAATGTCCCTTCAGCTGGTGCTTCACTCCAGGCAGTTGATCCATCTTTATCAAAATGCTTTAATCTCTCTGTGATTCCTTTCCACAGCTGTTCTATATATTCTGTCAGCCAATTTATCACTGAGTCTTTTGTAAAACTACTTTCAGATCTGGTTCTGGATGGTCTAGCAACTTCAGCAACCTGGTAGTAATCAGAATGTTTCTTGATGTATTTGTAAACTTTATTTAGGATGTAATCCTCAGCTGTTAGTTCCTTTTGCTGCCCTGTGGTATCGTGCTTAAATTCAGAAACTACATCATTTGCATTTCCTCCATTAGCTAATTTGGAAATTGTTTCCATCACTCTTAACATAACAGTTTTCCCTCCTTTATAAAATATATTTTCTACAAATTCTGCACTAACTGTGGTTTTTGAGCTACTTGCAACATAATCTTTGTTACATAGGAAATCAATACATAGAACTTGGCACTAATTTCTTTCTCTTGTGGATGATCAAAAAACACACAATTTTCCACAAATCTGTCAAATTGATCAAATTCATAATTAACCATGCGAGTATCAGATTTGAGTTTTGGTCTCTTAAAACCAATGATATTGTCAAGAACCATATTGGTATAGTCAAGGCCTGATCTCAGATTTGAAGAGTGATTCTGAATAAAGTCTAAAAGCTCACTGAGTTTACAAATTTTCTTCAATGCATCAACATGGGCTCTGTTCACAAGATGCATTAAGTCCCATCAAAATTTGAAATTTTCTCCAAACAACTTTTTAATTTCGTTTTTAAATGGCTCGTTGTCCTTACAAAAAGCCCCATCTCCAACCATTCCTTGGATTTAATTGCTTCTTCAGATAGTTTCAAGTGATTAGGAGACTTCAACACATCAAAAATTTCATTGGCCAAATAAACTCCTGATTTGCTGCGTACTAAATTTATCCCAGCAAGTTTTACAGTCTTATCTTCTTCACTCATAACTAATACAACTAGCATGCTTAATCCCAAAATTGTTCCAATGTCAGCTGTTATTGTTACTGAAGTTTGTTCTAAGAACCACTTTACAGTTTGTTCTTTAAGTTGATTATCTAATAGCTCACAAATTGTCTTGCACGCATGTGTGCTATGATTCAAATTTCCAACCTCACAACCTGACCTATGTAATACAGCTAGAAGTACTGGATATAGAGCCCATGCAGTGTTTGTTTTCATTATGTAGTATAAGATGTTGCCACATAAGTCTTCTATGCGTTTAGTAGTGTTCCGAGAAGATGTTTTCATCACTTCATAAACAGCAGCTCTTTGATGATGCTGAAGTTTAATTAAATGTCTCTTCAGGTGGGTTTTCAGATTTCTAAACCATCTCTCTTGATTTTCTCCTTGTTTGCATACATAGGTTAAATCTTTAACATTGAAGTAACCTTTTATGTTAGAATGTTTGTCTGAAGCACATGCTTTGGGGTCTGTGCAAGCTATGCAATATAATGTAAACATTTTATCATCAGAAGCATCATCAATATCTTCTTGATTATCATCATCTTCATCCTCAACAGCTATATCTACATCAGGCATATTAGTGTCACTATTTGCAATGTTTTCCATTATATCACTTGGTACTGAAAATGAATCATCAGCATGCCCTAGATCAGGGGTGGGCAACCTTTTTAAGTGAGCGTGCCAAAATCGTCAAATCTTTGATGCAAAAGTTAATCTTTACCATTTTTTAGCAGAAAACATTAAGTTAAAATATAAAACTCAGCGAAGAATTTGGATATTTATTTATTTTAATTTTTTTTAAGGTGAGCCCGGGGAATCGCGTGCCGGAAAAAAGTCGTTGGTGTGCCATGTTTGGCACGCGTGCCAAGGGTTGCCCACGCCTGCCCTAGATCCTTCTTTTCCACCAATTTGAATGTAGATTTGATCAAATCATTGTTCAGGATTTCTTGTATTGATTTACACTTGCTTAAATGGGCTATGGAAATGTCAAATTTGTTGCTTTTTGCTTTATTAGATTTGGATGCAACACTTGAACTTGAAGGCATATTTTGACTCTTCTCTTTATTAACCACAACAGCTTGGTGAGTTTCTTTTGTTAGGCGCAAAATTGCATTCAATGTCTTCTGGATTTGGGAATTTTCAAATTCCTCTAAAGCAGTTTTGTTAGTCTGATGCGCAGATTCCTCACTTACCTTTTGTTTCTTAGGTGGAGGAGAAGCACTTTCTTCAGTCTGTGAAACATCTAGTGAAAAAGTTTCATTTTCTAGATTAGCAGTTGATGAAGTTGGTTCATTTTTCTGAGGTCTAGCACTAGCACATTTTGTGAACAAACTAAATGACTGCTTTGCCGTATCTCTTTGCTGCACTTCATCCTGGTATTTCTTTACTGCAATATCTAAGCTGTGGGCCCAAACTCTGGGACCTCTTGTATTGTAACAAATATTTTTTTTGGAATTAAAATGTTCCTCCCAGTTTTGCTTCTTTGAATATTTGTTCTTGCATTGACCACAAAAGTAACCCCTTTTAACACCCTCACTTTTCTCTCCAACTTCTTCAATATTAGGATCCATTATTGATTATTGACTACCTGAAAAAATACAAAATAAGTAAAAGTTAGTAAATATAGTATGGTAAAAGTGAGTAAAAGTAAGTAAATATAGTACAATGAAAGTAAGTAAAAGTAAGTGCTTTAAACTTAGTAAAAGTAAGGAAGAGTAAGTAAAAGTAAGTTTAAACTTAACTAAACTTTTCAATTCTAGAGTCATGGTGGATTACTTAAAACTGCACAAGTAATTATCTGGCCAATTTATCAAACCTGGCCGAGATCAATGGAACATAGTCCAATCCTGATAATTTTATATTAAAAAAATATACGTTTTAATAAAATTTTAATTATCAAAACATTGAAGCTTAACAAAAAATAAAAATAATTGTTAAATATGGAATTACCAACTAAACTTAAAATAACTAAATTTGTAATTTAAAAAAATTGGTTTGTACAAGAACGTATATGCAAAAAAATTGCATAACGTCTAGCGGATGAACAAAACCCAAACCCAAATTTACTTTTTCTCATGGTCAAATTTACTGGAGCAATGCTCCCAAGATCCCAGGAATCTGGAGTCATGTGCAAGAGATCCCCCCCTCCTCCCTGCACTTCTTCTCAAACTGTTCCCCCAGCTCTCTCATCAACTTCTCCTGTGATCTCTTGACCTTGCTCTTATCAATCACTTTACTTGTATTGTCTTCTGTGATGATTCCTGCGTCAATCAGAGCTGCTGTTGCTATCGCTGCAGTTGGCCTCAGCCCTATGCCATACCTTACACTAGCAAGGGCAATGTTTTGAATCTCATCATAGTTTTTCTGTACCTTTGCCGAAGCTGCTGGCTCAGGGTCAGTTTGAGGGAAGAGCTCAACTTCATGAACAAACTCATCTTCACCACTTCTCTCCAATAGCTTCATAAATCATGAGTCACTTCAAATATTTCACAAAACGTTTTAGAATGTTCTGAAACGTTACATTCTAGCCTCTGAGAAAGGTGGCTCAGAAAATGGCCTTATGCGCGCCAGAAAACCGTCAAAATATTTCATATACCAAACTGTATGATGATTACAATTAAGTGGAATGGCACACCTTTTTATTTGAGTATTTAAATATTATTATTATTATATGAATTACATTATATGTGTTTATATGAATTAGTTAGAACAATGCTCTATGAGAGATAACGTGAGCAGCCATGATAGAAAACGTGAGAAGACATATTCTGGGGTAACTACAATAGTAAAATAATCAACAATTTAATAATAATCAACTGCAAAATGATGTAGGTTAGGGTTATCAGAATTAAATATTTTCTTCAGAATTGTGTTCTATACACCAAAATATGTCATTTGAACACCCCTCTCCATTGATTTAAAAAAATGAATAGTATGACCCACCCTAGTACGCCACCCACAAGTAATAGTAATAGATGAGCAAGTAATAGCAATAGATGACCAAGCAGTGTTGGGCACTAAAACGTTAATCCGATAACAGTTAATTAACGAAGTTAAATTTTTTTAATGGACTATTAACGGAAGTTAATTTCCATTTATCGTTATTGGACCAGTTAACTTCCGATAACTTGATATTTAGTCTGTTAAAGTCCGTTAACACGTTAACTGTGAGGAGTCATTCACGGAAGATCACCGCTCCGCGAATGAATTCAAACCGCCATAACTTCAGTCTGCTTCCAGATCTCGCAAGGGGAGGTTGTGCGCTTTTTATTGAAGGTAAGAAGGTTCTTTTAACGTTAGTAAAAGTCCTATAATATTATATATATATTAATACATATGGAGATACGTATGGTAAAATGTACGGTTGAGAAAAATTAATTTATAGTAATGACTAATGAATAAGTATTTTTACACTGCGTTAGTAAATCTCTAAAAAAGTATATATAGTATGTTGTGGAGGGTGAACCCTTTCCCCTTTTAGTTCTCAGCCCTTTCCCCCTGGCCTTGATTATTATTATTTATATATTAAATTTCTTTGATTTTTGAATGAAATATTTGTTATAGAAAGGATTTTAATGGTTCTCTCTCTCTTTCCAGCAAACAAATAATGAATAAGAATGATAACTGTTATAAGAAATTAGAAAGATAGTAGTAAACTATTAAGTATTAAGATAATAAATAATAAACATTAAGTACTAAAGTATTAATATTAGCAAACAAATAAATAAAGAAATAGTTATAAGATATGTTAATGTTAATATTTTATGAATGAAAAGACTAAACTAATTAAATAAAAAAATGTTAAACTTGTAAACAAGGAATGAGGAATAAAACAGTTTTATTAAATTAGTATGGGAAAAAGAGTGAGAGTTGGACAGTCGCTTGTTAAACCCTGTTAGTAAATGAATAATAAAGTACTGAGTTGTTAAGTATTAACAAACAAACAAACAAATGAAAAGAAGAATAAACAAATTTAGTAAAAGAGACGCTTCTGAGGTTTAAAAGTGTCGGTGTGTGTGTGTCAAAACTCGAGTTTTGAGAAGTGGAGGGAACCAATTGGCGCATGTGTGGAAATATAAATAATAAAAAATATAGTTTAAGAGGGTAATTTGACAAGAGAAAATAAAGAACATAACAGAGGAAACTAAAGTCAGGCTGGATTTGTCTGAGGCTGAAGACCGTTATTGGACCAAGGGAACTTTAAGTTCTGTTAGGAAGGGGATGCTGGAGATAGTGAACCACTAACAGAAGGAAGCTATTCTGGCAAGTAAGAAACTGTTGGTGGCGGGAGCCAGCAGTCGTGGAATCGGAGGTCTGGGCAGCGAGCGTGGATCCAACAACCCTTCAAGGTAAGCAGCCTGGTTTCATGGAGTTCTTAAACAAAAGAAAAAATTCTTATTCCTGGTGCAGCCGTTAGGTTACTCCGAATCCCACCACATAAAATAAGTGGCGCCCGAACAGGGACTTCAACTCAGAAAAGTGGGTTGTTTCCTGGTTGGGTTGTATAGAAGAAGAGTGAAAGAGTAGTTGTAGGTTGGGTGTAGTAGTAGTAGTAGAGTAAGTGAAGTAGGGTAGCATCTTTAGAGATGCCTACCAAGGAGGAGTTAGAAAGGAGGTTGAGGGAGATAGAGGAGGCATTAGAGGTAGAAAAGGCTAGGAACCATCAGTTAGAGTTACAGAAGGCAGAATTAGAGAATGTTTTGGGGAAATTGCAAAGTAGATTAGAGGAACAGAGTAAAGAATTAGTAGTTTGTCGTCAAGAGATGGAAGAAAGGATGACTGAGAGTAAGAAAGAGATGGATGATGGGTTAAAGGCAATGGTTAAGAGAATGAGTGAGTTGGAGGGCAAGTTTGATGGGAAAGTGAAAAAGGAAGGGAAGGGGGGTTTTGAAGGGGAAAATAGTAAGGGTGTTGGTAGTAAGAAAGGGGCACATCTAAAGGATGTAGCAGTAGGGGGCCTGGAAGGAGAAGGGAGTGAAAGCGTGAGTGAGGGGAAAGAAGAAAGACCTTACAAGGTGATGGTGCATTCCACCCCTAAGGAGGGTAAGAAGAAGCTTGAGGGTGAGGATCAGAGGGAGAAAGGTAAGAGGATGGAAGGGCAGGCTAAGAGGGGCAAGGCGGGAATGAAGGGGCTCGGAGGGCATCTGGTAAGAGGGCTTCTCGGAAGGTTCAACGCTGCGTTAGTGCAGATGACTCCCTCTATTCCAGCATTGAGGACAGTATGTATGAGAGTGAGACTGAAACTGAGAGTGATACGAGTGAGGGTGTAAGAGTGCATAAGGGAATCTTAATTAGGGAGATTCCGAAGGTTGCAAAATTTAATGTTTATAGTGGGAGAGATGTACAAGAGTTTTTGAAAGAGTATGAACGTTATTGTAAGAGCAAGTATCCAGACGCTCCTGAGTATTGGGTGAAAGAGATGGGTGACTGTTTGGAAGGTAGGTTGCTAGAGTTTTACAATGTTGTTGTAAATTCAGGAGTGCCTGTGAAGTATGAAGTGTTAAGGGAGAGATTGGTGGAGCAAGTGTTAAGAATAAGAGGGGGTGTGAAATATCGAAAGAAGGATGATTTTGAGAGAGCAAGGATGCAGAAGGGGAGAGTATTGATTTGTATGCATATAGACTTGAAACTTTGGCGAGAAAGAAATTTGGAGATGATGGGATAGATGAGAATAAAAGGTTGGTAAGAAAGTTGATTGAGACAGTACCTGAGAGTGTGAGAGAGTTTTTGAATGTTAAGAGGAAAGAGTGTGTAAGAGTGAGAGGGACACGTTTGAAGTGGCATGAAATCTTGGAATTGTTAGAGGACTGAGTGTATGAGAGTGTGATTGGGCGTAATAGGGAAGCAGATGTGCGAATGGGGACAGCGATGAGGGAGGAACAAGTACCTGTGTTTCCTAGTTATGCGGACGCATTAAGAAATACTAGGCCAGGTCACCCTCCAGTTAGCCAAGCATCCATGGCCCAAAACCCAATGGAAATGCTGGCTAACTTTGTGAACGAATTCACAAGGGTGTATGGAGGGTCGGCCATGCAACAACCAGGGCCTCCTCCCACATCAGGTCCCAGAATGAATGGTCCGATGCTGGGGCAAACGTATAGAAGGCAAGGGCTTCAAGGCCAGTCAACAATGAATGAGCAAAGAGGGCCAGTGAATGGAGGGAATATGGGGAATGTGAGAGGGTGTGCATATTGCGGTTAGTGATGTAAAAAAACCGTTTTTGTTTTTTTTTTGTTTTTTTTGTCTTTTTTTGTTTTTTTTCTGTTTTTTTTTGTTTTTTTGTTTTTTTTAATAATTAATATAGATATTGCCAATTTAATTATAAGGTATACTTTTGCAATGATATATATTATAAAAATAAATAAATAAATAATAAAATAGGCCATATGGTACCAGTATAGAATGTCCTTTTCAGCCTATTTACAGAAAAAACTGGCCTCTTTCTTGCACTGAAAGTCTTGTATCTTGAGATCCATTAAACTTGTGAGAACACTGGCTGGGAGCTGACTGCCCATTGTCCAACCTTTCCAGGACTCTCCCATCCATTCCTTTAGACCCGCGATGACATATTCCCCCCCCCCCCCCCACGAGACCATCCATATATATATATACATACACATACACCCATATACATATATACCAATATATACATAAATACTTATATACACATTTATATCTATTGTATATCCCATACACATGCATACATCCAGAATTCCAGATACATATGCATGCATACTCACATATATACCTACACAAACTCATACACCTCTATTTCACCCTTTCATTACCTCCGAGATCATTTAGCACATACAGTAATATCCATACAGCCAAAAGAAACCAATTAAGCACAGACAGAGCAGCAAAGCTAGTATTTATATCCCAAAATGCAAAATTCCAAGAAAGTGAAGTAAAACATGGTGCTACATTGGCTTCGTCAACATCCAAATCTGCAATAAATACCAGTACCTGTGATATTGAAACTATTTGCTTTAATCAATCTAGTGATAATGATTCTTCAATGGAAATAGAATCAGATAATGAAAGTTAAACAGCATTAGGTTAACACAAAGGTTAAAGAAAGAGATGAATATTTATATTTTTTTTATTTTTCTATTTGGAATATATATATATATATATATATAATATATATATCCCCGCAAGGGGGTTCTAAGCTCGTGCTCTTGAGTGCTCTTTGTGCTCGTTTGTACGTGCTTGTTCCTGGAGGTTTCACGTGCGCCCTCCCGGCCCTAGCACCCAAGGATGATGTGGCTCGACCCTGCAGTCCTTGTCATCCTTGGTCTTTTCCACTTCGACTGTCCCCTCCACCCTTTCTTTTTCCTCTGTCTTTCCTCTCACTTTTTCTTTGTTTTTCCGCTGAGATATGCCCTTTAAATAGAGGCGAATCGGTTCTTCCTGAACTAAAAAAAAAAAAAAAAAATAATATATAATATATATATATATATATATACACACACGTATTCTTGCCAATCACAATTATATCTATTGTTTTATACCAGTATTATGGATATTATACCAGTACCTGTGATATTGAAACTAGCATATATGCTCTACCCAATCTAGTGATGATTCTTCCATGGAAATGAAGGTTAACCAACATTAGGTTAACAAAAAGGTTCAAAAAAAGGTGAATATTTTTTTTTCGATCTGGAATATATATACTGGTACTCTTGCCAATCACAATTATGTATATTGTTTGAAATGAGGAAGAATGTTTTATGTTCTAGTTAAAAAATATAGGTATATACATAAAAAAATGAGGGTTTGTTTTTCCTTTCTATTATATACTTTTTGTGTGATTCAGTTTTTCTAAAAGATGACTATATACATATACTAGGTATAACCGTATAAGCATGGTAGTATAGTAAATTATAGGTAATACTAATATACTTATTAGATTAAAGGAAGAAAAATATGGAATAAGTTTAAAACAATAAAAAACAAAAAAAACAAAAAAAACAGACTATCTTCGTTTTAAACAAAAAAAACGACAAAAAAAACGACACAATAAAAAACGACTCACATCACTAATTGCGGTAGAGGGGGACATAGTATAGAGACCTGTAGAAGAAGAGTGGGTGCGTGTTTTGCATGTGGGCAGATGGGACACATGGCGTATGAATGCAGAACACCTGGGTATGAATGTAGGGCATGTGGGAACTTTGGGCATATTGCCCGGTTCTGTCAAGCCCGACAGCAGGGTGCTCCAGCACCAGCGGGAGGGAGTCCTGTCTCTCATGCAGGAAATTGGCCAGTGTCAGCCATGCCAGCTCCTCAACCTCAGAGGCAGGGCCCTCAAGGGGGTGCTGTCACTGGAAATGCGAGGCTGGTCCCAGTACGGGAAATGCATAGGGCAGGGGCCTCTCATTGGGGTTGGGGTCCCTGCTTCTCTGAGTGATGAATGTGTATTTGAGGCATTAGCAGGATGGTGTCAAGTGAATAAGGAAGTGAGAGCGAGTGAGAAAAAGGCAGAGTGTATGGTTATTCCTGTTGAATGGGAGGAGTGTATGGGGGCATTAGTGGACACGGGATGTTCACCTAATTTAATAAGTAAGCAAGGAATTGGATGTTTGTGTAAGAGAATGAATTAGGAAGAGTGAATTGGGGAGTAACTGGGGAAATTAAAGGGTTGGGAACATCCCAGTACGAGTGTTGGGAGAGGTGCAGATTAAAGTGAAAGTGATGGGGTGTGAAATGGAAGAATGTGTGCTTATGTAGTTGATAAGGAGAGTGAAAAGTATGACATGATGGGGTATGAGTTTTGAAAAAGAATCGATTGGTGATCCATCCTGCAAGTATGATTGAGTGGAAGAATGAGTTGGGTAAGTGTGAATTCTATGTGGGGAGAAGTGAATCGGATTGGATGAGGGTAATAAAAGGGTATGAGGTGAGAGCATCTGAGAGTGTAAATCTGGAAAAGGGAACCCCAGCATTGTGCATGTTGAGTGGCCAGTGAGTGATAATAGAAGAAAAGGCAGGGAAGCATGATTTTTGTGAATGGTATGGATGCATCCTATAAAGTGAAAAGAGTTGGGCATGTGTATGATGGTATAATTGATGAAAGTAACCCATGGATTTGTGTGCAAGCTAGGGAAGATGGGGGTGCATGGCGAAAGAGAATAAATGAGGGGGATGTGATAGGGAGAGCGTATACAGTGATTGAGGAATTATGTGAGGAGGGAGAAAATGGAATACAAATGGATGAACGAGGGCAAGAATGTGGGGAGGAATGGATGACTGAACAAATCAGAAAGGAGGTGATTGTTGGCGAACAGTTGAGTGAGAGAGCGAATGCAGGTGTGGCAGTTGGCAGGGGAGAAAAGGAGTGTATTGGCCTGAGGAGATGATGACCTCCGTTTAACAAAACTACCTCCCTTCAGGATCCAGTTAACGGATGAGACTCCGATCTACCAAAGGCCAAGATGGTTCTCCCCACCAGTAATGAATGAAATAGAAGAGCAGTGTGAGGAATTAGAGAGAATGGGAGTGATTGAACAGAGCACAAGTCCGTGGAATAGTAGAATAGTGCCTGTGCAGAAACCTGATGGAAGGATTCGCTTGTGTGTGGACTATCGAATGGTGAATGAAAGGACAGTGAAAGACAGGTTTCCGATGTGCTTGATAAATGAAAGTGTATACTCTTTGCATGGAAAGAGGGTGTTTAGTAAATTGGACCTATTGAGGGGATATTACCAGATGCCGGTTGAGCCAGAGTCTCGTCCCATAACTGCTTTTCCACAGCCAGGAATCATTATATGTTCCGTGCTCTCTCGTTCGGACTTACAGCTGCACCTGCTGCATTTCAGAGAGCAATGAATCGTGTTCTTGGTAAGTTTGCAAGGGAAAATGTCATATGTTTTATAGATGACATTTTGATTATGACAGAGACATTTGAGGAGCACCTGAAGATAATGAGAGAGGTACTGCAAGTGTTGGATGAAGTCGGACTACGAGTGAAACCAAGTAAGTGTGAGTGGTTCAGGGAAAGTGTGGCATTTCTGGGGCACAAGGTGAGTTCGAGTGGTATACGAAAGAGTGGGGAGTATATGGAAAAAGTCAGGGAGTTCCCGAAACCTCGGACAGTTCGTGAACTTAAATCTTTTCTGGGACTTGTAGAGTTTCAGAGGAAATTTATAGCGGGCTGCTCTGGGATTTCGAAACCCCTGACCGAAGTGACTGGAATGAAAGGTAGTACTCAGTTGGTGTGGACGGAGAAGATGAATGAAGCATTTGAGCAATTGAGAGTGGAAGCAGCGAAAGATGTGGAGTTGGCTTATCCGGACCTGAGTGAAGGAGCGAGTTTGCTAGAATTGTATACAGATGCGAGTGGATTTTGTATGGGTGGGTGCTTGTGCCAGTTGCAGGGAGAGGAAGGACAGGAAGGAAGGAGAGTAATTGGGTATGTATCTAAAGCATTCAGTAAGGCAGAGCGAAAGTACAGTACAATTGAGAGAGAACTTGCGGCAATGAGGTTTTGTGTGAAAGCTTTCAAGTCATTTTTGTATGGAATGAAATTTATTTTAAAGACTGATCATCAGCCCTTGGTATATATGGAGAGAATGAAAGTTGTGGATGGAAGAATTGCTAGAACTTTGCTTGAGTTGAGTGAGTTTGATTATAAGATTGAGTATGTGCCAGGGGAGAGGAATTGTATGGCTGACCTGATGTCAAGAATACCTGGGGTGAATGAAAGGTGTGAGAAAGAGGTGGTCGACCCTGAGTATTTGCCAGTGGGAATAGTAAAGTTGCATGAAAGTAGGGGGGGTGGCGACAGTTTGTTTGAAAGTGTATGGTATGGGTTGAAAGATTTGAAATTGGATGGGTTAAAAATGAGAATACCAGGGAGTGTGAATGAATTGCGGACCTTGGTTATGAATGAAGCGATTAAGAAACCAGAAAGGATGGGTGTTTGTAAGGTCCGCAATTATGTACGTGAGCTGAAAGCCATGGGGAGCCCGGGTATTTTTCCTTTTCAAGAGGTCCTCATGGTGGTCAGCTCATTGTTTAGTGTTGAAGTGTATGTGCATTATGGTAATGATTGTCCGATTGTGTATAAAGATGAAAGGATCGAGGAGAAAGGAGCCCTGATTTTGCATTTGCAGTGTATTAGTGGTGTACATTACAATTGGGTGAGTGAAAGGAAGAGGTATAAAAGCATAGTGCCAGGTGAAAATTTGGAAAGGGTTTTGGATGAAGTTAGAGCTGCACAGAGAGAGTCAGAGGGAGAAGGTTGTATGGAAGTAGGTATGTTAGAGGGGCCATGGATGATACGTGACTGTGTGGATGAGGTAGAGCTCAGCCCTTCTGTGGTTCCTGTAAGGGTTCCAGAAGGTCCTATTGAGCTCTACAGGGGTCTTGTGGATACAGGTGCCCAAATCAGTCTGGTGAATGAGCGAGTGTTGTGTGATTTAGATGAAGAGAATGTGCCTGTATCCCGAGAAAGAGTGGGTGTGAGAATACGTGGTATCGGAGGGGGAACAGTCGCGTCACATGAAGCTGTGCAGTTGAGGGTGGGATTAGGTGCATGTAAAGAGGTATGGGAGCACAAGTTCATAGTCTTGAAAGGGGAATCAATGCCCTGGGATTTTCTACTGGGAATTGATTTCCTTGAGAATATGAACTTGAGTGTGGATGTTGGTCAGGGCTCAGTAATGAGAGAAGGAGACATGTGGTCAGTATGGGAATGTTTCCGAGCACAGGTATAGATGCTGTGTTAGTGGGAGCAATTGAGTTAGAGGTGGAAGACCAGTGTGAAGTGTTGAGAGATGAAGATATTTTAGATATGCAAGAGGGAGATGAGGTGATATGCAAGTTGAGAGAATATGTGTATAATGGTATAGATGTGAGAGAGTGGTCAAAAGAGGTGGAAGAGTATAAAAGGTATGCGAAAAAGTTGGCTGTATGGATGGGAGTGCTATATTATATGAGGGTAAATAAGGTGGGTGAGACAGAGAGTGTGCCAGTGATGACATTTGAGGGTATGGTAGGATTGGTGATTATTACACATAGGATGTATGGGCATGTGGGAAAAAACAAGTTATGGGAATTGATGAAAGGAATGGTTTTCCACCCTAGGCTGGGACTGGTTGTTGCAGAAGTGGCAACTACTTGTGAGAGTTGCCAAAAGCGAAAATACCAGTCCCAGCATAGCCGCCCCCCAGTGCGAAAGATTGAAGTGAAAGAACCGTGGGAGCTTGTGGTGGTTGATATTGTGAGTATGCCGAGAACGAGTAGAGGGAAAGTTGGAATATTAGTAGGGGTCGATCACAAGAGTAAGTTTGTGTATGTTGCTGCGTTAGAGAATAAAACAAGTGAGCATGTTGCGAGAGTGATGAGAGAGAGTATGTTACCAATGATGCTTGGAAGGCCGCGTAAGTGTTTAACAGATAATGGGCCTGAGTTTAGGGGTGCTAGTTTTGAGAGAATGTTGAGTGAGAATGGGATAGAGCATGTTAGAATAACTCCGTATATGTCTGCTTCGAATGGTTTGGCTGAGAGAACGGTGAAAACGATAAGTGAAATGCTGCGTGTATGTATTGGGAAGGGGCTGAGTGGGATGCTGAGTTGGCAAGAGTTGCCTGGTGCTACAATTCGACATACCACTCAGCCATTCAAACTTCCCCAAGAAGGTATGTGTCTACATTTGGAAGGTTTGTGCAAAAGGATATACGATTAAATGAGAATACATGTGATAGATGGAGAGAGGCTGGTGTGCATTTTCGGTCATTTGGTGTTGGTGAGCTTGTTTTGAAAGAGGTGCATGAGGCTGGAAGAAGGAATGAGTATAAGTTGGCGCAAAAGTTTGAGGGTCCATTTGTGGTGAAAAAGGTATGGGAGAATGGGGTAACGTATGTGATTGAGAGGGAGCAAGAGAATGGACAGTGTGAAGAAGTAAGAGCACATCATCGGCAGTTGCGCAAATGGCGAATACCTCCGGAGTACATCGTATGTCACCCAATGTATGATATGTGTGAGAGGATGGAACAAAAGAAAGCGCTAGAAACCAAGAACATGATGGGAATCCAGGATGAATGGATGGATGCAGATCTGGAGTTCTTGATTGTGTCAAAGCGGGCAAAAAGGAAGAAAAAGGTGAGAAGAAAGGGAATGAAAGGTGAGAAAGCCAGGCAGATAGGTGAAGTATATGAGCTGAAGGATTCCCAGTTGGACTCTGGAACAGCCGCGGGTGAGGCAGAGTTAGAATGGGATGTTCGGGACTTTGGTGGTTCATGGTGCCAGCCTGGTCCATCCGGGGAATTCTCGTTTGAGGGTTTTGGGGTCTCAGACCTTGAGGGCCTTTCTTTTCTGGGATTTTCCGAGGGTGGAGGAGAAGGGGAGAAGAAGGGAAATCTTCTTCACTCAGAAGTGGAAAGATTGTGTCAGGGAGGGGGCATTAAGAGTGTGGGATTTACAATTCTTGAGAGTGAAAGGGAAAATGTATGTGAGAGAGAAAGGAGTGTAACTGAGCAAAGTATTGTGACCTTAATGGAAAGTGTGAGGGATGAATGGGGAGTAGATAGAGGTGAAGGAAGTATAAATGAAAGAATGAGGAGAGAATGAATGTGATTGATTTTTGTGAGGAAGTGAGAATGTTATTGCTTGAGATAGAAGAAAATGTGTTGAATAAAAGCTTAGATGTAGAATTAACAAGTAGTATTAGAGAAGATATTAAAAGTAGATGGGTTAGAATGATAGAGAAAGTGCAACAGTGTTTAGGGAGTGGTGATGGTAATGTAGTATAAAGTATTGGTGTAGTGTTCTGTAGGAAAAAAAAAAAAAAAAAATAGTAGTATTGTATGATGTGTGAAAGAGTGAGTGGTTGGAAATTCAACCAGGTGGCAGCCTACATTTTGAGGCCAGAAGCTGGGCTGTGCTTGAGGAGGAAGGTGCCTGGGTGAGTTCCCAGACCTGCTGATCCTGCCTCTGGTGATTTGCCACTTTGCAGGTTTCAACCTCATTCCTGGTATTGTAAATAACTATTGTAAATAAATTAAAAAATGAAATTATAGGTATATTTTTTAGTATAACGTAAATTATTAAAGAGAAAGTAATTGTTAGCCAGCTGTTAGTCCTAAATATTGAATGTTTGAATGTTTACTGTATTTGTTAAATATAAAGATTATTAAATAACTGAATTATAATTTAAATAAATAAATGAATGATTTATAAAGTAAATTTGTAAATATGTTATTCTTATGATAGCCATGTATGTAATTAATGATTTAAAAGATTTAAAATTGAAAACAATTATTTTTGAAAAAAAAAAAAAAAAAAATTGAAAATTATTTTTTGTAAAAAAAAAAAAAAAAAAATAATTATATATATATATTATTTGAAAATGGAAAAAATTATTTTTCGAAAAAAAGAGGGTATCTATATAAATAATTTGTTAATAAATATTTTGGTATAAAAATTGTAAGGAAAGGAAGAGAGAACCATATTAGGGTAATATAGTAGGTGTGTAGGCTATATGGCAAGACAGGTGGAAAGGAGCTTGGGGGGGGAAGATGTGGAGGGTGAACCCTTTCCCCTTTTAGTTCTCAGCCCTTTCCCCCTGGCCTTGATTATTATTATTTATATATTAAATTTCTTTGATTTTTGAATGAAATATTTGTTATAGAAAGGATTTTAATGGTTCTCTCTCTCTTTCCAGCAAACAAATAATGAATAGAATGATAACTGTTATAAGAAATTAGAAAGATAGTAGTAAACTATTAAGCATTAAGATAATAAATAATAAACATTAAGTACTAAATATTAATATTAGCAAACAAATAAATAAAGAAATAGTTATAAGATATGTTAATGTTAATATTTTAATGAATGAAAAGACTAAACAATAAGTTATATAAAGAAATGTTAAACTTGTAAACAAGGAATGAGGAATAAAACAGTTTTATTAAATTAGTATGGGAAAAAGAGTGAGAGTTGGACAGTCGCTTGTTAAACCCTGTTAGTAAATGAATAATAAAGTACTGAAATTGTTAAGTATTAACAACAAACAAACAAAAATGAAAAGAAGAATAAACAAATTTAGTAAAAGAGACGCTTCTGAGGTTTAAAAGTGTCGGTGTGTGTGTCAAAACTCGAGTTTTGAGAAGTGGAGGGAACCAATTGGCGCATGTGTGGAAATATAAATAATAAAAAATATAGTTTAAGAGGGTAATTTGACAAGAGAAAATAAAGAACATAACGGAGGAAACTAAAGTCAGGCTGGATTTGTCTGAGGCTGAAGACCATTATTGGACCAAGGGAACTTTAAGTTCTGTTAGGAAGGGGATGCTGGAGATAGTGAACCACTAACAGAAGGAAGCTATTCTGTTCTGGCAAGTAAGAAACTGTTGGTGGCGGGAGCGAGCAGTCGTGGAATCGGAAGTCTGGGCAGCGAGCCTGGATCCAACAACCCTTCAAGGTAAGCAGCCTGGTTTTGTGGAGTTCTTAAACAAAAGAAAAAATTCTTATTCGTGGTGCAGCTGTTAGGTTACTCCGAATCCCACCACAATGTAAAATTTGAATAATAGTTTTTATTCACTGATTGTAATATTGTCGTCGAATTAAATAACAATTGCATATATTACATAGACAAAATATTTTATAGACAAAATAATTCATGGACAAAGTATTTTTATTTTATAGACTAAATAATTCATAGATAAAATATTTTATAGATAAAACAATTACATAGAGAAAAATTACTTCTATTGAAAATTCACAGAAAAAGGTTAAGTAAAATAAAATATTTTATATAACGTAATATTATATATTATATATTATAATATTATTTTGAATTAATTTTGCTATTTTGTTTGAATTAATATTTTATTAGTTTAGTTACATATTTTATACGATGATATTTTACTTTTTTAGGTTCTTCTGTATTATAGTCAACTAGACAGCGTTCAGTTCTCTCTTACCAAGCATTCTCTACAACTTTTAAACTTCAAAAAAGTTATTAAGCAAAAAAGTTGCAAAACTTGATAAAAATATAGTTAAATACCTATTTATTGTTGGATTTTGCATAAATAAACATTTTCTATGGGTTTTAAAGCTTTTTCCTTGATTTTTTTAAATGTTAGTAAAGAAATAGTTATCGTTAATGGATTATCGTTAACTTCCGTTAACTTTGTAGTAAAATTATTGGATTATCGTTATCAGAGTTAAAAATTGGGGTTAACGGATTATCGTTATCAAAGTTAACTTTTTGGTTAACGGTGCCCACCACTGTGACATAGTAATAGAAGGAATCAAAAGTAAAAGTAATAGAAGGAATCAATAGTAATAGAAGGAATCAAAAGTAATAGTAATAGAAGGAATCAAAAGTAATAGTGATAAAAACCCAGTAATTGACCCCATGTCTGATATATATATATATATATATATATATATATATGTGTGTGTGTGTGTGTGTAATCAAACAGTAATACACTTAAAACAGACTAAAAATTATGACTTAAGGAGATAAACATAAGACATGTACTGAAACAAGTAGTAGCAATAAAAAAAAAACCCTACCCACTGCTAAGACTATAAAAATGATGATGATGATGATAATTGGCAGTAGACAGATCTCCCAACCTAAATAAAAACAAAATAAAAGACTATGGTAACAGAAATAATGATAATGTAAGGACTCTAAGGAGACAAGAAAAAATAATAATAATAATAATAAAAAAATAGTAATAGCAGTTTTATAAAAATAAAAAGTACAGTACACGTAATGGGGTGTCTAATGCAGGAGTTAAGTGAAGCTACAGACACACACTTTCATACCAAGAGGTCCACAGTCTAGAAGACATAAAGCAGTCCTGACTGATGAATAGCTTGGCCCTATAAACATGAAAGATCTACGCCAGGCCATAAGATAAGCAAGGAAAAGATCTCAGCCTTACTTTGCGCCAATGCCGATGGACTTCTTCATTTGAAACCTGTTGTTGCTGGTAAACTTGGGCCCTATCCCAAAATCTGACATAAACATAATTAAACTGCAAATAATATGTCATTTTCAAGTTCTTAAAAATAATTTGCATGACATTTGTATTGGCATAATCTTCCAGAAAATATAAAAACTGAAATGGTGAATAAAATATTTAACACACATTGACCTGAAATGTAATATAGTATGCTTCAACTATTGGTGAGCTCACAATAACCTAAACTTGGCTACATTACCAATGCTGCATTCACAGCCAAAAATTATTTAATGTGAAGTAAAATACAGCTTTAAAAATTAAAGTGTTGATGACTGAACTTTCAATTGCAAATTTATTCAAAGAAAACATATACATTACAGATTAATGTGTTATAGAATGAAACCTTTGCAACAATAAAAAGAAAGAAGAGTTTAAATATTGGATGATTCTTAAATGAGTAATAGATTATGATGTTTCACAGGCTTAAGTTAGGATGAGGCCTGTACTGTTTGACTTTATTTATTATTAGTATTAGTGTCAAAGCAATGTTTCAGTAAATTTCACCATAATGTAACTTGCATTATATGCAAAATCAGTTAAGGATCTATGAGGAATGAGATGAGCCATGATTGGCCATGATCACAATTGGCTTTTCAAACATTTAGTTTGGCCTCTACAGCATGGCTGAGAGAACTGTATGAAAAAAGGTGGAAACAAGCTTTTATTCTATACTGTATCATACTATTAGGCCTATATTAGACAGTATGGTATTTGTTTTTCTACTTTTCTGCTTTATTATAACACAATTTATTCTGGCTAGTCTTTAAATAAATTTGAAGATTAAGTTAAAAGTTTCATTCAGGCACAAAATTAGTATGACAGATAAATGATGGAATGATAAAAAAATATTTTTATATAGTTGTTAAATGAAATAAAAAAGAAATACCTTAAAAAGTGCATGGTGTAGATTTGTGTAGGAATATTTCACCATATCCTTTACTTGCTTACAGTAGGCTAGTTTCCCCCGTTAACCCTTTGTCAGTCAGTAGTATTTAGAAGTACTGGAGATTATTTTTTTTAGTTGAATTTTTATAGCTAGAGAGAGAGAGACATTTTTTACTTAAATTATTTTTTGTCATATTAGTAATGAGAAAATTAGTGTGTCCATTTGTCAACAAAGGGTCTATAAGGTAATTGGTTGATGGCAGGGAAAAGTTTGAAGAAATTGTATTTATTTAAACTATAAAATATAATAGTTTGTTGTTTTATCATTTTATTATTATTTTAATTGAAAAATCCTTCAAAAAAACAACAACAAAAATATTTTACTAACATAAAGTAGTTGTAGATAAAACTAAATATTCAGTGGGAAGATATTCTGAAATAGCCTATGAAGACAAGTTGTGTAAGTCAAAAAAGCAGTTGTTCTTATATAAACAAATGCATTTCTCCATTAGAACACTTTGAACACTTCTACCTTGAGACACCATTGTTGCAATATTTACAGCACTGTTTAGTTGTACCATGAATGGGAAAATGACCAATTTGGTCATAATGCACATCATGTATTGGGTGAGCTACTCTTTGTGTTTTCTTTCTGATTTAGACAAGGAGCTAGATGTACTTACATCCTTTTTAGTGGGTCTACCAGCTTTGCGCAGACCTATAGCTATTTCTAATCAAAAGTGTTTTAGGGGTTGTAGTTTGGTTTCCTCCATCTCTTTTTGCATGCATTTGTATAAAGCCATCATTTAGGTTTACAAGGTGTTTTGTAGAGATGAATGAGCATATCAGATAGGTCAATTTCCCCCATATGATCATTATATGATTTTATTATGGCTGGATATAGGACTCCAACCTTCTCTCTTCTTTGTTTATCATCTCTCTCTATTTCACCAACAGGCTCAACTCCCACAGCATTTGAGGCTAAAGTTACATATTTATTATCTAACCATTTTATCATAATCATTTCTCCATTTGATTTGTAGTCAAAACTTCCCCTAGGTTTTCCTTTCAAATCCTTGTCAGACAGCAATGTTATACCTTTCATCTGATTTAAACGAATGATCCCTACACAATGAAGGTTAAATGCAAAAAAACTTCAATTTTTTCTATGTGAAGGTCAAAATGATGATTAAAACCCACTCTAATAGACAGAGTTTATTTCCACAACAGTTTCGATGCCCACTGGAAATAAACTCACTCTGTCTATTAGAGTGGGTTTTAATTATCATATAATGAAGGTTGTAACTTTCATCCAGATGATTCATCAGAACAATAGATATGAAGAAATTGTCTCCATAAACAACTGCTATTTCTGGTTTGATGATGGTTTTGCAAAGTAATGTTACTACTTTAGCTCCTTCCCCCTGATTTTGCTCCTGTTCAGAGCAGGGACGTAGCCAAGGGAGGGTGATGGAGGTGGTCTCATGTAAACTAGGATGCTAAAAAATCCTTAATTTAATTTTTATCAGTAGTTAGAGTACTGTTGGAATCCCTTTGAATGAAATTTAAGTTTGTGTGATAAACTATGAGATCAATCATTTCTTCTTCAAATAAACTGTGGAAGTATTGTAAAGGAGACATGGAATACTTATCACTGTTGTTCGAATCTACATCCTCAACCTTGAAACTTAGGATGTCTTCCGTCTTCCATACCTTCTTCCTTCCAGTTTCAACCATACCTTCATATTCTTTATTCTCAGAAATATCCAAAAGATCAGCCCTATAGATAGCTATCTAATTCTTCATCAGTAGACACTTGACTGTCATCCAAGGCATGAAATGATTCTGGAACATAATCCTTATCAGCTACCAAGTCATCATCACTTTCAGATAGGCCAAAAACTTCAGAATCAGCTGGGTTTGATGAATATGTGAAAGACATGGAAGAATGTTTCCATAAAAAACATGAGTTCATTTGAAAATATAGCATATATTTAGTATATAGGCCTACTGAAAAGAATTATTACATTATACACACAACTTACATTCACACAGAAATACACCCATCCCCATATACAGTGGTTTCGCGAGTTCCGCGCACCTTTCTCACAAGTTCTGCACTCTCCGATGCCTGGCAGAAATTCATACTAAGCACCGCCCCAACTTGGCAGCCATGTTTGTTGTCACGGTGGTGGACCCTGGTGTCTCACAGTCCACCCTGGTGTCTCTCAGTCCACCCTGGTACTACTAGTGTGGCACCTGTACTCCCGTGCAATTTGTGTTATACAGTATTGTACTGTACCTGTGCTATGTCTGGACCTATGGCAGGTGGTGCTGGGGGAAGTGGCTGGAGGAAACCTACTTCAGGAAAAGGAAGTAAGCCTGACAGATCAGGGGTGAAGATGATGATGTTGAACATGAAGGAAAAAGGTGAAGTTTTGGATAAGCTTGACTCTGGAATGGGGCCTGGAGCTGTGGGAAAATTATATAAAATTAGTGAATCAACAGTGAGGAGCATTAGGAGTAAGCATGAGGCAATAAGGCATTATCTCAGAGACGCACATGGCAGCTCCATAATTACAGTCGCACACATAACACACCCAACCAGTAAACTTGTGGTAACAACTGAACATTATCTGAAGAGATATATTGATAGTAAGCGTAATGTGGGTGTGTGTTTCTTCGGGGCAGGCAAGAGCTAAGGCAAGGGAAATTTATGCTGCCATTGCACGTAAGCTGAGGATTGAGGAGCCTCCGTGTTTCAACACCAGTGTGGGATGGTTTGTAAGATTCAAGAAAAGACACACTCAAGACAGCAAGAGTCCTCGGTGAAGTGGTGGATGCAGATACTCATGCAGCAGCAGAATTCACGGGCATCCTGAAGCAGATAATTGAGGAGGGTGGTTATGACCTTCAGCAGATATTTAATGACAATGAGAGCTGCTTTTTCTGGAAGCAGTAGCCAAAGTCTACAGTCATCAGCAAAGCTAAGAAACCCAAAGGTCATAAGCCTAATAAAGAATGCTTTTCTGTCCTCTTTACGGTCAATGCAACAGGTGATTTCAAGATGAAGCCACTGGTTATCTACACAGTTGCACGCCCACACCCCTACCGCAATGCCAACATAAACAACTTGAACGTGTATTGGGCACACAATGGCAAAGGTTGGATGATGGCTGCAGCTTTTCTGGATTGGTTCAATAACCACTTCATCCCTGACAGGAAGGCATACTGCAAGCGGAACAACCTTGCATTCAAGCTCCTTCTGTTGATTGACAATGCACTGAGCCACCCACACTTCCTGAAAGGTCGCCACCCTAACTGCGAGGTTGTCTTCCTACCTCCTAGTACCACATCTACCCTCCAGCCTCTTGTCCAAGAAATCATCTCCAACGTCGTTAGAATTCTGTCACAGGATGTGGGATAAGTTGGAGTCAGCACTGGACAATGACGAGGTACAGTAATTTTTTTTCCAGTTTTAATAATGAATAAAAATAAAGTTAGTGTAGTTTAAAAAACTTAAAATACTGTAAAATAGCCTGTCCTATCCTAATGTATCATAAAACCTGTTCTGTCCTAACCTAACAACCTTGTGCATCAGTAAAAAATAATTGACTTTTTATCTTGCCGAAATGGTCTCTTTCTGTGACTAATATTTTTCTGACCACTGAGTTTACATTCTGATTTAATTTAAAGTTTACAGTTCTGTGGTTTTAAATTTTTTTCTCATTTTTTATGCAGGTACTCCAGCAGCTGGAAGATAAGGTGGAGTTAGACCAGGAGGCAGCCAACGAACCCGACCAACCAGACTGCCCAGCACACCCGACCAACCAGACTGCCCAGCACACCCGACCAACCAGACTGCCCAGCACACCCGACCAACCAGACTGCCCAGCACACCCGACCAACCAGACTGCCCAGCACACCCGACCAACCAGACTGCCCAGCACACCCGACCAACCAGACTGCCCAGCACACCCGACCAACCAGACTGCCCAGCACACCCGACCAACCAGACTGCCCAGCACACCGACCAACCAGACTGCCCAGCACACCCGACCAACCAGACTGCCCAGCACACCCGACCAACCAGACTGCCCGAGCACACCCGACCAACCAGACTGCCCAGCACACCCGACCACCAGACTGCCCAGCACACCCGACAACCAGACTGCCAGCACACCCGACCAACCAGACTGCCCCAGCCCGACCCAGCACACACCCCGACCAACCAGACTGCCCAGCACACACCCGACCAACCAGACTGCCCAGCCCCCGACCAACCAGACTGCCCAGCACACCCGACCAACCAACTGCCCAGCACACCCGACCAACCATGCCCAGCACACCCACCAACCAGACTGCCCAGCCACCCGACAACCAGACTGCCCAGCACACCCGACCAACCAGACTGCCCAGCACACCCGACCAACCAGACTGCCCAGCACACCCGACAACAGACTGCCCCCAACCCGACCACCAGACTGCCCAGCACACCCGACCAACCATACTGCCCAGCACACCCGAAAACCAGGACTGCCGCCAGCACACCCGACCAACCAGACTGCCCAGCACACCCGACCAACCAGACTGCCCAGCACACCCGACCAACCAGACTGCCCAGCACACCCGACCAACCAGACTGCCCAGCACACCCGACCAACCAGACTGCCCAGCACACCCGACCAACCAGACTGCCCAGCACACACGACCGACCAACCAGACTGCCCAGCACACCCGACCAACCAGACTGCCCAGCACACCCGACCAACCAGACTGCCCAGCACACCCGACCAACCAGCTGCCCAGCACACCCGACCAACCAGACTGCCCAGCACACCCGACCAACCAGACTGCCCAGCACACCCGACCAACCAGACTGCCCAGCACACCCGCCCGACCAACCAGACTGCCAGCACACCCGACCAACCAGACTGCCCAGCACACCCGACCAACCAGACTGCCCAGCACACCGACCAACCAGACTGCCCAGCACACCCGACCAACCAGACTGCCCAGCACACCCGACCAACCAGACTGCCCAGCACACCCGACCAACCAGACTGCCCAGCACACCCGACCAACCAGACTGCCCAGCACACCCGACCAACCAGACTGCCCAGCACACCGACCAACCAGACTGCCCAGCACACCCGACCAACCAGACTGCCCAGCACACCCGACCAACCAGACTGCCCAGCACACCCGACCAACCAGACTGCCCAGCACACCCGACCAACCAGACTGCCCAGCACACCCGACCAACCAGACTGCCCAGCACACCCGACCAACCAGACTGCCCAACTGCCCAACCAAAGCACACCCGACCAACCAGACTGCCCAGCACACCCGACCAACCAGACTGCCCAGCACACCCGACCAACCAGACTGCCCAGCACACCCGACCAACCAGACTGCCCAGCACACCCGACCAACCAGACTGCCCAGCACACCCGACCAACCAGACTGCCCAGCACACCCGACCAACCAGACTGCCCAGCACACCCGACCACCAGACTGCCCAGCACACCCGACCAACCAGACTGCCCAGCACACCCGACCAACCAGACTGCCCAGCACACCCGACCAACCAGACTGCCCAGCACACCCGACCAACCAGACTGCCCAGCACACCCGACCAACCAGACTGCCCAGCACACCCGACCAACCAGACTGCCCAGCACACCCGACCAACCAGACTGCCCAGCACACCCGACAACCAGACTGCCCAGCACACCCGACCAACCAGACTGCCAGCACACCCGACCAACCAGACTGCCCAGCACACCCGACCAACCAGACTGCCCAGCACACCCGACCAACCAGACTGCCCAGCACACCCGACCAACCAGACTGCCCAGCACACGACCAACCAGACTGCCCAGCACACCCGACCAACCAGACTGCCCAGCACACCCGACCAACCAGACTGCCCAGCACACCCGACCAACCAGACTGCCCAGCACACCCGACCAACCAGACTGCCCAGCACACCCGACCAACCAGACTGCCCAGCACACCCGACCAACCAGACTGCCCAGCACACCCGACCAACCAGACTGCCCAGCACACCCGACCAACCAGACTGCCCAGCACACCCGACGCCCTGGAAGTCCTTACAACAAAAGTTTTTCTATAATTTCAACATAAAAATGGGTATCATCCTGATGGTGAAATGCTGGTATTTTATCAACATTGCAACAGTCCAACATGGGTGGAAGAAGGTTATTCCCTGGGTGGACATAGCAACAGTTTTGGAGGACAGTGGAAAGGCAGACAGTCGAGGCGTCAGTGGCTTCAGTGCTTGAGGCAGCCAGGGCAATCTGGATTGGTGGTTACGACCAGTTGGAGGCTGTTGAGATTGAACAGATGATTGGCATGACCATAGCAGAGGACAGTGTGGAGCAAATTATGGAAGAGGCGGATGTGGAGGATGAGCAGAGGGAAGAACAAGAAGAAGAAGTAGTGCTGAGAGATGAACCTACCACTTGCCAGCTGACAGAGCTTCTCGCAATGGTGGAGAAGTTTAAAGAAGCAGTCACCAATTATGATGATCATCATCACCATCGTGAGAACAGCATCCAACTTATCCAGAGCAGCATGGATGAATACAATAAAATCTACCAAAGCAGAATTAATAGCCAATAGCAAGCCTTAATAAGAAGGTATTTAGCATGAAACCCACCACGAGAAGCTACACCACCTCCTGCCACTGAAGCACAGGAGGATGAGCCACTGATCGACCTTGATGTAGAACCTGAGGACCTAGACCAGTGGTCAGGGAACAGGGGTAAATTTAAAAATTTTGGGGGTAATGCGTGCGGTATGAGAAACACTTCCCTCAGAGCCTCAGTCGTGTGTATGGTATCATGAAACGAAGAGGTGCTTTTAGTGCTTGACACTTTGTGCTGATATTTTTTTCGTATATTTTTATTTTATTTTGTTATATAAATGTGGCGTTATTCTAAATTTTAGAATATTACAAATTTACATCCTGATTTTGATGTATCAAAAATGAAACAGCATCATTTTTCCAAAACCTGAAGTGATGTTTTGAATGAAATTCTTCAGTTCTTAAATCCTTTTTACTAATTTTGTTTGTGTGCTATTCTTATGCCAGCATGTGTGGCTTTTTTTTATTTCTCCATAATAATGGATCCAATAAACATTTTTTGAATTTGAATTTTTTGTATACCATATGCAACAATTTTAAGAGCAATTGGCTTGTTTTTGTTTACTTTGAAGTCTGGGGGTAATTTCATTTTAGTCAAGTAGATTTTTGGGTAATACCCAAAAAAGTTCCCCGACCCTTGACCTAGACAAAAGCTTCAAAGGGTTCATGCTGGAGGATCCTGCAAAGTCGGAGTGAGTGAGTGAATGGGGAGAGAGGGATGGACAGTAAGGTTAAAGAGGTTAAACAAATAAAAATTTTGTTTGTTACATTTAATACCCATTTTAATGTCAAAATGCTAACATTTTTGGTAATGTATGAAATGAAAATTTTGTTTTGTAATAAGTCCATACATACAGTAATAATAAAAAGTGTTTTGTAGTACCTTCTACCTAAGTTTTTGTGTCTAAACCTTGCTTAAATTATAAGTTAAATTATTGTGTGATACATTAAGAACATTTTCTCATTGAAATTGGGAGAGTGAAGGGGCTGAAAGGGCAAAAAAGGGTGACTGACACGAGTACCAGAATGAACAGTACATTTAACATGTAAACATATATCACGAGTTCCGCGATTCATTAGTTCTGCATAGGTTCCACAAACAAAGCAAGCGCAAAACTCGCAAACCCAAAACTCGCAAACCCAAAACTCGCAAACCCACTGTACACGTATGCACAGGCACATGCGTGCATACACACACACACATATATATACACACATATATACACACACACATATATATAATATATATATATATATATATATATATATATATATATATATATATGTGTGTGTGTGTGTGTGTGTGTGTGTGTGTGTGGAAAAGGTTTTCCACAGGAAATAATTTTTTTTTAAATTTAAGGATATTATTCTGTTTGCATAAATTAAAGTATTAATCTTTGAATTTTTGATATTAGCAAAAGAATTTATATTATTTTGGTTCTCACTTAACTCCTTTATATGATTTATATTAGCCGAAAAGGACATTCAGAATTTAGGAATCTCTGTTTAAGATTATAGATATGGCAACACTGGAGTCATTAGGGTTAAGAAAGAGGCCAGATGATCCACTAGGACATCAAGGCGAGTTATAAAATAATATTGTTAGATAACCTTTGCAACCTTAAGAATCCTTTGTTAATGTGGCACCATGGGAGTTTCTCCAGTGCAAAGTGCAAACACTTTGAGAGGGCAGTTGAAGCCTCACCCCTCTGGTGGGTGCTTGCCTCGCCCTTTGGGCAGCCAGTTTGGCTGAGGTCCTTTGTTCATTAATAACTCTCTAGGCAAGTGCAGTGTTAAGGATTTGATTTTCTAATTACTGTGCATTGTAAAAGAAATGTAATATCTTAAAAGTGACTTATCCTTGTAAAATAAAGACTGAAAAAGGTAACATGCCATTTATATCCTCCTACATGAGGTTTATAAACATTCCATTCTCTCAGAGGATTGAGGGAGGGAGATGCCATTGAGCGAAAGTATAAATTGTTTTTCATTGTCATTGCAAAGAAGTGACATATTGAGAAGTCCTTCATTACACCTTCTCTGACTGTTTAAGGTAATCATCTTTTCTAATATATATATATATGAAAATTATTTCATGAAAATGACACGTGAAAAATATTTATGATGAATAAAATCACGAAGGGAAAAGAAACACAAAGTGGTGCTCAAGCTTGACGTTTTCGTCTAATGACATCCTCAGGAACACTGGAGTGAAAGGAGAGTTCAAGGCAATATATAGGTTACAAAAATAAACATATATATATATATATATACACAAACTCAGAATGGTTCCCTGAGAACATTATATGTTAAACACAGACCATGCATGGAACAAGGAACTCTTCTTGGAAAATTAAATCCACTATAGTCCGAATAAGTAATGGTAAATGACAAATACCATAGTTTTTTCTTTTTCATGATTTTAGCCCGACGTGGGCAACGGGTCTCTCGCAAAGAGATCCCATAAATATAGCTTCCCTCACCAGCTATCTGCAAAGCAGACAGGATCCAGCTTTGGGACATGGATCTAGGGTTTAAAGCAAGCCTAGATCCCTACATTCAGAACCTCTATAAGTAAAAGACTCGTTGCATTCACATCGTGTTGAATAAATCAAAGAAAAAGGGGGTAACTATTGTATTTTTAGCCAAAAAAACCAAAACTTAAACCTCAACCGGGACATTGAGCGTCCACTTTTCAAGGCACGAAACACGTCCGTTTAGTATACACAAACTCAGAATGGTTCCCTGAGAACATTATATGTTAACACAGACCATGCATGGAACAAGGAACTCTTCTGGGAAAATTAAATCCACTATAGTCCGAATAAGTAATGGTAAATGACAAATACCATAGTTTTTTCTTTTTCATGATTTTAGCCCGACGTGGGCAACGGGTCTCTCGCAAAGAGATCCCATAAATATAGCTTCCCTCACCAGCTGGATCCTGTCTGCTTTGCAGATAGCTGGTGAGGGAAGCTATATTTATGGGATCTCTTTGCGAGAGACCCGTTGCCCACGTCGGGCTAAAATCATGAAAAAGAAAAAACTATGGTATTTGTCATTTACCATTACTTATTCGGACTATAGTGGATTTAATTTTCCCAGAAGAGTTCCTTGTTCCATGCACGGTCTGTGTTTAACATATAATGTTCTCAGGGAACCATTCTGAGTTTGTGTATACTAAACGGACGTGTTTCGTGCCTTGAAAAGTGGACGCTCAATGTCCCGGTTGAGGTTTAAGTTTTGTTTTTTTTGGCTAAAAATACAATAGTTACCCCCTTTTTCTTTGATTTATTCAACACGACGTGAATGCAAAGAGTCTTTTACTTATATAGAGGTTCTGAATGTAGGGATCTAGGCTTGCTTTAAACCCTAGATCCATGTCCCAAAGCTGGATCCTGTCTGCTTTGCAGATAGCTGGTTAGGGAAGCTATATTTATGGGATCTCTTTGCGAGAGACCCGTTGCCCACGTCGGGCTAAAATCATGAAAAAGAAAAAACTATGGTATTTGTCATTTACCATTACTTATTCGGACTATAGTGGATTTAATTTTCCAAGAAGAGTTCCTTGTTCCATGCACGGTCTGTGTTTAACATATATATATATATATATAGTATAGAAAAAATTGTGGGAGGAGCAAACACATCTGTATGGAAAAATGACAATTTTAGCAGTTTGTCCGAAATTCAACATAAATTCAAATGGCTTATTTCCAGCCAATTTTTTTATATTTATTGTCTGAATGGTAAACAGGTCACAAAAGAATAAAGAAATAAAAATAAATATAAATATAAATTGGAAAAATTACAAAATAATGCCTTAGTGATATATACATCACAGCCTAAATACCCATAAATATAGGGATAGCCCAGGTTTTAAGTTTAGTATCTATCGAAAAAAAAAAAACAATTTGTCCTACGTACACTTTTACTCTGGACATGACACCCCTATTAAGAAGGCCATATTTTCCTCAATGTTTCTCCGCGCTCTTAGGATCGCCAGTCCAGAATACATCGATGCCGAATTGGAAAATATCAATGGTATTGGAAGTGAGCTGTGTTACCCATCTGTGTTCATGGAATCTTGTCTTAATAAAGCTAAACGAACCTTCTATCATGTGAATAATAACACTCGCACCTTGTAAAAGAATATTTTAGTACTTCCATTTCCCGGGCTTCTTAGGCATTGCTAATGTACTTAAAATTTTGGATATCAGTGTAGTTTTTTCATATAACAATATTGTGAAAAACATCATAGTAAAAAATAGCCCTACTAATAATTTAGGCATTATCTATAAAAATGGGTGTAAGCAATGTGATTCCTTTTACATAGGTCAGACGGGAAAGGATTTGCAAACGTGTGTAAAACAGCATCAATATTCCGTTAGAACGGGACAGTTGTCCAGTGCCCTTTTTGTCTATTTGTCAGAGTTATCCCATTGTATTGATTGGAATACTGCTTCAGTTTTGTTTTGCTCTAGCAACATTGTTAATAGAAATATTCTTGAGTCAGTTATAATTCAACTTACAAATAATTTTAACATGAGTAAAGGTCTGTTTCAACTCGATCCCGTTGCTCTGAATTCCTTCAGAATGGATTTAAACAAAAAGGGCAGGTTGCTAAACCTGTGGTAAAAATTTGTTTTTGTCTCTTTAACCTTATAAATCTGTATGTTTCTCTTACAATTATATTTTTCAATTTATTGGTGTATGCGTATTTCTTATATGTGTGGTATGTATGTATGTATGTATATATATATATATATATATATATATATATATATATATATATATGTATGTATGTATGTATATATATTTGGTTATGCGGGTGTACATGTGTAGTTGTATTATTTGTAATTTTTCCAATTTATATTTATTTTTATTTCTTTATTCTTTTGTGACCTATCGATTTTCCAGACAATAATTATAAAAACCTTTGGTAATTTTTTTTCCTTATGCATATATATACATTCCTTATATATTGCGTTTATATTTTGATATATACCTTATATAAGTTGTATATATTTTTAGTTCTTTATATATCATCTAGGCATTTTGTTTCCAATTTATATTTACTTGTACTTTTTTATTTGTTTGTGACCATAGTATGTATGATTCAGACAATAACTAAAAAACCTTTGGTAATTTTTTCCCTTATAAATTTGTGTGCCTCTCTTACAATCTATTTTTCAATTTATTTTTTTGGTTTATTTCTTTATTTCTTTGTGACATATATATCATTTTGGCATCATCTATTAAATTGATTGTAAACTTTCCTTTTGAGCTTGAATTTGTAGACTCCATTTACAATTTTTGGTTTTTTTATCTGTTGATTTATTTCTTCATGGTTATTTAGGCTGTGATGTATATATCACTAAGGCATTATTTTGTAATTTTTCCAATTTATATTTATTTTTATTTCTCTATTCTTTTGTGACCTGTTTACCATTCAGACAATAAATATAAAAAAATTGGCTGGAAATAAGCCATTTGAATTTATGTTGAATTTTGGACAAACTGCTAAAATTGTCATTTTTCCATACAGATGTGTTTGCTCCTCCCACAATTTTTTCTATACTATATATATATATATATATATATATATGTTTATTTTTGTAACATATATATTGCCTTGAACTCTCCTTTCACTCCAGTGTTCCTGAGGATGTCATTAGACGAAAGCACTTGAGCACCACTTTGTGTTTCTTTTCCCTTCGTGGTTTTATTCATCATTATATATATACTAAAAATTTAAAATCATAACCTGCGTGTCCAAATGGACACAAGTTTTCCTTGATAAATATTTACCCTTTGATAACTTTGTGTCCATTTGGAAATGAACTTTGAACAATGCCTCTCTGCAAAGCATATAAAATATTTTCAGAAAAAATAATGATAAAATGCTTTTCTAAGACATAAAATGAAGTAATGTCAAAAACCTATTCAAACCAATGATAAAACCTATGAAAAATATGTAAAATTCATACTATAAAAAAATGGTATCCAGACACACAAGTCTTCAAATGATGTCATTTATCACAGGCCATATCTTGAGCAAAAACAAAACTACACCTCGTGTGTGTTTATTTGGATAGAGTTTTAAAAGGGATACATTTTTCATTTTTACCACATTAACATACTTGTGTAAAATTATAGTAAAGTTAATGTATCCAATTGGAAGCAAAGCAGGGTTGACAAAAACCCAGCAAAAAACCAGCTGAGTTTTTGGGTTTTTGCCAGCCCTGATTAGCAAAGTATGACAAAGGGTTAAGGAATGTATTGGAAAGCATCTCTTTCCACTGTTTTTCTCATAGTTAAGCCTACCTCTTCTTTCAGTAGGTTGTCAGTAGTGTTTTGTGCAGGGCTGGATTAATGGTTTCATAGGCCTTGGGCACTTTTCTATCATAGGCCCCTAAATTTGATGATGTACCATCTATTTGTGCGCCTTATTTTAACTTAGACCCAAATTGTTCTCTTGTGAATGTGCTTGTTCTTTTAGCACTATAGCTAATTAATTAATTATAAAACACAAACATTGCACCAGCTCTGTGCATGCTGCCACCTGTGGATAACCCAGCAACTAATGGGTTTGTTGACCGAGGCTGAGAGGCTACGAAGTATGTAAGTAGCTTCATAATTTGAGGTTAGTCTGACTGTTTTTTTTACAGTTTTTGTATGTTATATCTAACAAATATATTTGGTTATTCATTATGAAAATAAACTTGGTGGAGTTTATTTATTCCTTTATGATTTTTATTAGACTTAATTGGTTTCAGGCCAGTCAAGTGTAGTGGGTGTCTAAGCACTAAGCAAATAGATACTAAATTAATGTGTATAATCTATTTCTCTCTCATCAAACTTCAAAGAATTTTTTCATTTATTCTGTTGGCCTAAGTAGATAGAACTTATAAAAAAAACTTCATAGGCCATACCACAGTGAAAATACATATTTCCCAAATTTTGTAGGCCCTAAAACTTTCATAGGCCCTGGGCACAGTGCCCACTGTGCCCCCTTGATAATCTGGTTATGGTTTTGTGAGACAAAGTGTACTGGTACCTTATCTATCCTTTATCAGTATCTGGATACCATACAGTGCATGTTGTATAAAAAGTTAACCCTTTAGTGCCTGAGGTACCTTCCTGATTTTGAATTAGCAAGTTAGTAATATAAATGAACTGATTTATATTTTTTTTAAAATTTTGATTGGGGTTTTATTTGTTTGATTTCCAAGTACTCTTGCAAAGTGTTCACATATAAGGGGTTCCAAAAAACCTTAGCCCCCCATTTGCAGCTTACATGTTTACTTATATCAAAATAGTTTTTAGTGGTTATAAAAATATATAAAATTCTTTATTTATTGCAGGTATTAAAATTACTCTAGCTGATAGTGATAATATAATGGCTTCTCAATTAATCGGTGATTCAGAGAGGCAACGTGTGATAGATCGCATACGAGCAATAACATTTTGGGAAGCTCATGATGCTGGAGCCACCTTTATAATGCGTTCTTGGGTTGCCAAAAAGTTGTGAAGAAGTGAGGACTTTGTCAAAAGAAATTGGAATAAAACTTTGGATGAATGTGAAATGGATACAACCAAATCTTGGTGCCCAAATTTGCCACTCTCTCAGGAAACAAAGGACATCATTGAAAGCAGTATGCGTAAGCGGAAAAACAGCTGTGCTAAACTTTCTAAGAGAGATTGAAGTGTTGAGAGGAAAGATTGTTAGTGGTGAGATCATTCAACTGTACCATCATAGGCAAGGTTTAAAGCCTTGGCATGAACTTCCAAAGCCAAAAAAAACTCAACTTAACATCGATGACAGAATGTGGATTGCCCATTATCTTGAAGATTGGGATGTGGATGATTTCATGTATTTAGCTGTCTCTGATGAATTTTTTGTTTATGTAACATGTCAGCCTAACTACCAAAATGATCGAGTGTGGGCCACAACACCAGATGAAGTCGATGACAATGAACATTATCGCGAATTATTAAAAAGTCCAGACTGTATTGGTGTGTTTGTTTTGTTCACTGCAAAGAAGCTTATGTGGGTGCTGAAGCCAAATGGTCAGAGTTGGGATGGACAGTATTTTTGTGATATTATTCTATCCCAGCATGTCATTCCTTTTCTAAGAAACCCAAACAATGTTATGGATGTCGATCAAGTCACACTTCTGCATGATAAAGCCCCCTGCTTTAAGGCATTAGCCACTCAACAGTTGTTGCAAAACCATGAGATCAATTTCTTTGGAAATGAAGAATGGCCAGGAAATTCTCCTGACCTGAACATCTATGAACACATTGGATCAGTTATAAAGGACAAGGTTGAATGTCTCTTGTTTCAAGACCTGCAGCAAGTCAATTTTCGAAGGATACAATGACGCAACACATTGAAACTGTTTTAGCAAATTTGCGTAATGATGAAGATCTATTCATGTCACTTTTGGCAAGCTACCCAAAGCGAATTCAGGCTGTCTTGGAAGCCAATGGCTGGAACACCAAGTTTTAATTGTTTTTCATTAAATGCAGGATTAAATTCTCTCTTGTAAGGTATGTTTAGTTTTACTGTACCTCTAATGGTTTAGGCCATGGATGCGGGGGGCTAAAGTTTATTGGAGACCCATACAAAGCATTCACATATACAAAGCGTTCACATTATACAAAGCGTTCACATTATACAAAGCATTCACATTATACAAAGCGTTCACATTATACAAAGCGTTCACATTATACAAAGCGTTCACATTATACAAAGCGTTCACATTATACAAAGCGTTCACATTATACAAAGCGTTCACATTATACAAAGCGTTCACATTATACAAAGCGTTCACATTATACAAAGCGTTCACATTATGCAAAGCGTTCACATTATACAAAGCGTTCACATTATATGGAAAATGAACATGCTGGAAACTGTATGATAAATCCAGTTGGAAAGTGTACATAGTGCGGTACATTAAAATTAAATTTGTAGGTCCCATGTTCTTGGTTTATAGACTATTATAATAAATTTGCCATCCCCTTATTTACATATGTTCACCTAAATTAATCATGTTTCAGTTGTATGGGGAAATCAGAGAATCTCGATCCCAGTCTCGTGAGCGGCTCTTCTACCAACTTCCTCACAGATTGGCCTTTTCCTTGGCTCAAATTACTCCAGCATCAGCTCTTGCAGCTGGGTAAGTACCTTTTGTCTGTCATCTAGGCTTAAACATCAGAACTGAAGGTTAAAGTGAATTATTTTGAAAAGATACTAATTAATTAGTGCATATTTGGAAAGCTTTTGTAATTTGCTGTCGGTGGGTAAATTTTTTTGAAAAGTGAAAATGTTTTTGTACTATTTTAAGCAAATCTACTACAATATTTTTCACATTCCCTAAATGAGAGTTTAGAGATTAGGTTGTTTCTTGCATATTCTGAAAATTTTATTACAGTACCAGTACTTTAATTATTTTATGTTATGTTATAATGTTTCAGACCAACAAAGATCCTAGGATCCAATCATGGCTGGTCTACCTAACTGTGGTTGTAGTTGTGTATTGCGCATGTCCTCTGTGGTGGCAGAGGGAACCTACAATTTTATGTGGGTTCTGAACCACAAAAACCTTAATTTTACAACATTAAACTATACCCAATCTATCAACATATGCGTTAGGGGGGGCAAAATTTTGTATTCATATTCTAGGGGGGGGCAAAATTTTGTATTCATATTCTACACACTGCTCAGAGTTTTCTTTGGGCCCCTAAACAACATACTGTAATTACACCGCTATGCATCCCCACCTACCCATTGCATATACCCCCCCTTTTTTTAAATTAAAATGAAATTGAAACCAATTCTTTGAATAAAAAAACCTGATAAATGACAAAGATTAAAGTAAATAATGATATAAGTAAAGTTAAAGTAAGTTATATATACATAATAAGAAATCTTTCTCTGTATATTACTTAAAGAATCAATTGAAGCATACTAAAATCAAAATACTCACCTTAAGAAATTTAATTGAAGCATATTAAAACCAAAATATTCACCTAAAGAAATTTAAAATTGTAAACTACTGACACCACTGGCCTTTCCATTGGAACACAGGTAGCTTTTTTCTCGACTCCAGTACATTCAAAATAAATGTCTGTTTTCGTAACCAATTATATCTTGTGATGCTTCTGTTACCACATTTACAGCATGTTCTACTCCCTGGCTGTGACAGGGAAAAGGAATAAGCTGAAGTGGTTCATTTCGAACTTTAAGATCATCATCATTTGTCAAATTCTGTAAAATATGTGGAGGGGTGATGGTTTCGTTGTCCCAGTCAATCATGTTAGGATAATCATCTGCTTCAAAGTTCAGTGTTTTTGGCAGCTCAAAATTTCTCGCATTGGTGCTCCTAGTTCTTGCTCGAATGATGTGCTGAAGAGCCAGCTCTCTGACCTCTCTTCTTGTGTCTGTTATCACTGAGAGTAAGATATTCTCTGGGTGGGCACTGGGCAAGATAGGCATTATTTCTGAGGACACGCTCCATAATCATCCAATGCTTTTTATCTAAGCCTTTAAGCAAGTGCATGATATACCAAAAATTAGATGCTCCCTCATTTGCCTTTGGATGAGACTTTATCCAAAACCAGCCTGGAGTGTAAACCAGCATTATAATTTTTACTAGGTCTTGGATGTTTTTGTCTGGATTCTGTGTAGAGACATATAAGTGTAGGATCCTGTTTGCTCATGTTAGCCATCTTGCATGATGGAAGGCACCTGGGGATCTGGTGGCTAAGGCTTGTGAGATGCGTCCAGATTGTATGCTAATGCACATTTCATACATATATTTTTGGTCACTGCTGAAACTTTTAACAATATCAGCCAAAACTTCTTTAATGTTGCCCCTCTACAGGGATATAATCAACTATATCCAGTTTGGTCAAATCCTCTCGGAGTTTATTTTCAAGAGAACCTTTGAAGGTGTTTGGTTCCGAAGTTTTTCCATCAATTGCTTCAAATAAATGCCTGAAGGGCAGTTCGTTTGCATGCGAAAGGCAAATCAGTCATTGTACTGGCCTGTCCAGATATAATTCAATCAATTTTAGCACTCCACCAATCCTGCCATTGTTCACTGGGGTGCCATCACATAGCAAAGCTTTGAGGGATTCTTTGCTATTAGAATCAACTATAAAAGTTATTATTTCATCTGCAATACAACAAGCAGTTCCATTATCTGGAGCTATATGATCCATGTAAACATCACCAGGTTCTTTGACTATTACATAATGTCCTTCGTACTCCATTCCCTTCTTTGTCTTAGTTTGATCTTTTCTACCATCAAATCCAATGCCTTCAATCTGTGTGTTCTCTGATGGCACTTTGATTATGTTCTTTTTACCCACGCATATTCTTTCTCTTTCCACTTTTTTCCTATCCAACATATTGGTTTCATCTAATATTCCCATATCCTTCAAAGCTGCATTTACTATAGCTGCAGTAGCTCTGTAACTTACACGGTATCTATCTGCTGTTATTGTTAAGTTATAAATAATTCTGTTCTGATGGTTTTCTCTCAGCTCAAAATCCGGAACAAAGTCAATATTGTCACTGTCATCATCAATTTCCATGCTCTCATCTTCCATAATATGTAAAGGGTCCAGTTTGCTGGTTGAGGTGACATTCATGTCTAGGCTTATCTTGGCTCTTCTTCCTAATCCTTTAACTCTATCATGAATCCTTTTTCTTGTGGAAGTTGTTACTCTGTCGATTGGTCCTAGTTGGTTTTTTCTTTGTTTCTGCCCCACAAAAGACTCCCACTCAATCATTGGAACTCTAATATCACATCTGCAATCCGTTCAACTGATTTTTTATCATAACAAGTACAAGTACAAGTGCAAATATCAAACATTTCATCAAATGTCTCCACCTTCTGCTGAAAACTGTTGTTTCTTTGTTTTAATGGTACTTTATTTAGCTTTGCTGCAGATTCTATCAATTGTTCAACTTTTATAGCTATTCCTTCAAATCCTATATATGGAAAGGAAAACTACCAAATGGCTTCCGCATCTTTAGTGACAATTCTGTAACATTCTTTTGCTGTTCTAGAACCTTTCAAAATCAGTTCTTCTCGTTTTCTTACCAATAAATAATGCCTAAATACATCAGCCTTTGAAGGAGTCATTGAAGGTGGAAATTCTGCAGGGTGACCAAATGTTGAGTTGTGCATTTTGCTTCTTGTTGCCATGATTTCACTTATTTAGGCCTAGTAGCATTAATAACAAGAAACTAATTGTTAAATTCTAGCAATTGAATCATTGAATCTGAATTTAATATAACTCATTCAGAATTAAATCATAACTCATTCAATCATAAACAATCTGAAACTAAACAAAAAAGTGACAATTTATATAATTCATCTAATCCATCTAAATTAATCTATGTAATCTATTCAATCTATCTAAATAATCTATCCAAATTAATCTAATCTACTTAATAAGACTTAATATAATGCATGATTGTCACATTTGGGGTTTATATCTGTGGAGAGAGTAAAATGGGGGGATGCTATGGAAGGGGTAAGGGGGGTCGCATATACTCATTTTTTTTTACAAGATGTTGAGATCATCATTTCCAACTACATGCATACTGTGGAATTGGAGAAACTCGATTTTTTATATGTTTCGACCCCCCCCCCCCCCCCCCCCCTAATATGCGTCTAATCGATTTTTAAACATGTTTAAAGATGTGCAACTAATTACTTCTACTGGCAAACTATTCTCGCTATTTACTCTTCTATGCGTAAAAAAGTTTTTGACAACTGCTGTCTTGAACCTTCTACTTATCAGTTTACACCCATTATTTCTAGTTCTACAATATTGTGCTATTTCAAAAAACTATCTCTATTTACATTACTGAACCCATTCATAATTTTAAAAACATGGATTAGATCACCCCTTAGCCTCCTAGTCTTGAGTGTAGTAAATTTTAACTCCTGAAGCCTATCCTCGTATGACTTCAACCTAAGCGACAGAATCATCTTAGTTGCTCATCTTTGAACTCTTTCAATTTGATCTATATCTTTGCACATATGCAGATTCCAAAATTGGATTGTGTACTCCAAATGGGGTCTAACTAATGATTTATAAAGAAGAACAATAATATCACGCAATTTGTACTCAAAATTCCTAGCTATAAAACCTAGCACCTTGTTTGCCTTATTGACTGCTGCTGTACTTTGTTTCACCACTTTTAAATCTTTTTCCTGTCCTATGCTTGCCAACTCCTTCCCTGACATACTATATGCAAAATTACTGTTACGTGAACCTATATGTAAAGTTTTGCACTTATCAACGTTAAATCTCATTTGCCATGTACTGACCAATCAACGATTTTGTTCAGATCTTCTTAGATTTTACCTCTGTCTTCATCATTAATTGCCTGACCACCCAACTTCATGTTATCTGCAAACTTTGAAACTGTACCGACTAGGCAACATCTAACTCATTGATATAAGAAAAAGCAAGGGACCCAATATAGAACCCTGAGGAACACCACTTGCTACATTACCCAAAGATGACTCCACTCCATCAATGACCACCCTCTGTTTCCTATCTCACAACCACTCTTCTATCAAATTTATTACTACACCCTAGATTCCATCAGCCTTAGTTTTTTCAAGGAGTCTTTTGTGTGGTATGGTGTCAAATGCAGGTGCGTTCAGTGAAGCTAGCGATCGGGTATGCTGCTGCTAATATATATATATAATTTTATTATGCAAGAATTTTCAAGAAATAATGATGTAAACTATAATAAATTATGACCTTGGTACGGTAGTAATGGTACTTACCAAATCTGGATGATGGGGTGGACACTGGATACGGTATATATTTAACTATATATATATGCGACTGCAATTTTTATCGATTTTTCAGATCAACCCTACGATTCTTAGTGGAATATTCATCTATTACTGAATCATAGAATGATGGGTCAGATTTCATTTGAACTAATAACTCATTTTTTATGCTCATAAGGGCTAAGTATGACAGCCTTTCTTCACCCATTGTACTTCTTCGATATGTTTTAATTCTCCTCAAAGTCGAAAATGATCTTTCTACTGATGAAGTTGTAGAGAGAATGGTCAGTTCTAGCTCTCTGAGTTTTTGAAGTTCAGGCATGCTTTCACTCAAGTTGTTCAGGCTCAAGAATTTTGCAATATGGCAGGGATATTTTCCTTGAAATTCTTCAGATGAGTATAGGACACTTAGTTCATTTTTCAGTCTTATAAAATCAAAAGAGCCACTGTATAACTCTGCAAAGGTTTTAAGAATTTCATTAGGGAATGCTTGGCTAAATTTTAGAAAGTTTTGGGGATTCAGAAGTTCCAAAAATTTCAACTGTGATAGATTTCCAAACTGAGCAGTAAGTTGCATGCAAACCATATCTATGATTTCTAAATAGTCTTTTCATTTCCAAATCTGGCTGATCAGTCTGTGCTAGCCTTATAAATTCGTTTTGGTTCTGCATCAGCAGTCAGTGGCATGTGATATTTTGCCTTTGCCACACAATCATCAAAGCCACTCTGCATTTTCTGAATTACATCTAATGTTTCATTCACTCTTCCAGTGCAGTAAGCAATTAAGCAATGTCATAGTATTTATTTTGCAGAATACTGTACAGTACGTCTGTCTGTGAAAATATGCTTCCAAAGATTTCCAACATGAATGAGAACTCAAATGCACAGAGATGCTGTTTGATTGTTTCAGCCATAAAGATTGAACACTTATCCCACTTTTCAGTGTCATTCGTCATTTGCTCAAATAGTTCAAGAAGATTAGCTTTATGTTCTTTAACTATGTTCACTAAACGAGAATGATATGTCCACATAGTTGGTGCCATCTTTGGTATGTGGCGATTCACGATTTCATTCAAAGCATCCCTTCTTTTAGTGGATTTGTGAAAATATGAAACTATTTCATCAAGTGTTCCAAAAAACTTCTTGCACTTAGTTTTGAGAAACTGTGAAACAAAACTAAATTTAAATTATGAGTGTAGCAGTGAACAAATAAAGCCCATGGGACATGTTCTCTTATTTTAGCCTGGAGACCATTTAGATCAGATGCAACAACTGCTGCCCCATCATATGTTTGGGCAACTAACTTCGCCTTGCAATTAAAATTATTCAAAAACTCGAGAACCATTGTCTCCAAAGCTGCCGCTGTTCTGTCATTACTGATGTCCTTGAAAGTAATGAAACGTTCATACACATTTCTTTTGAAAATGTATCTCAGTACAAATGATAACTGTTCTCTCATTGCAATATCTGATGTTTCGTCAACCATTATTGCTACAAATTTAGTAGAAGCTAATTCTCTCTCAATTTCCTTAGCATAGTTATCCCTACAGCATCAATTAAATCATTTTAAGTGCAGTCAGACAAACCACTAAACACAGTACAGGTTTTTAAATGAAATTTCAAACATTTGTCATACAAGCTTTAATGATTTTAGATATTCTCTGTAATTACCCTGGTTCAGGAGACTTTTCCACCTCATTGTGTGCTTTAAGTGGTAGCCCTTGCTTACCTAAAAAACAAGTTGAATTGATGAGTCATTTCATTACTTCTCGGTTATGCTTGATAGTTTCATTGTGTTGAGAAATTGCTTGTGCTTTTTGCTCATCTAGCATTGTATCAATATGATGGTGGTCAAAAATAGTGAAAGACAAAGTTGCTTTTATATGTCCTCACGAACTTTCATGCTTTTTCATTGCGTGAGATAGATTTTCCAAATCTTTATATCCAGTTTTACTCCATACACTTTTATAAATAGCAGACAAGGCCAGCAAAAATAAAAATTTTTTTTTTTCCTTGCAACCTGCCAACCAGCTCACTTTACTGTAAGATGAAGAGTGAAATCTTCTGGTGAATTTGGCTTTGATTTGCATGAAATTTAGTAAATCAGGAGTAGGCCTATCTGCATTCTTGAATGTAAGTTTCTCTTCATACGATTTGGATGAAAATGTAGTTTCGTTAATTTTACAAATTAAACATTCACCTTGTTGATTCATGACTGCACCTAAAATGGTACTAATTTAACGTAAACTAAATGCAGAATTTCAAATGATTTGAATGACACAACCACTTTCCATCACCCACTATATAAAACTATGCTGAAACACTCCAGCATATCCCAGGACATTTTTTGGCCAATAGTAAGGCAGTATTTGTTAAGCCCTGCCCAACACTAAAGGATCATATTCCTATGCAAGTACATTCTATGCTCAGAGTGTACCTCATAAGAAAGCACATGAGAAAACAAGGAAGTTTCACTTAATTTTACTTTGTATTGCTTAAGTATACTGAATAAATTATAAAATTTATCGGTATTTATAATAGCATTTTATCAATATTTAAAAAAAATTAAATTTTTTAAATTTAATAAAAAAAATTTGGTACGCACTGCATACCTTACATACCCAGTGTGTAGCGGGAATGGGACCAGGCCACACAAAATAAACTCCACACGATCAAACCGCACATAGGACACTGGGCTTCTTCATTCCACCGGTCCCGCCATAAAGAAGTAATCCTGGCCCGTCTCCGCATAGGTCACACCCGCATCACCCACGGACACCTTATGGCGAAATCGCCAGCCTCGCTTTGCTCTACCTGCCATACCCCTATCACTGTCTTACACCTTCTGGTGGAATGCTCAAAGTTGGCCGCTCTCCGTCGCAGGTGTTTCCCTCTCTCGGCCGAAAACCCCATACCCAACTGCCTACGATCTATACTCGCCGACGGCCCCCACTTTTCAGCAGAAGCCGTTTTCTCCTTACTCACTCCCATCTGCTCCATCTTATCTGAAACCGTACCCTCCTACCCATTATCCATCGACTGACCCTTACTCATTCCCCTAGTCTACCGCCCCTAGCACAGTGACATCACCCGCTCACGGCCTCGCCGAGATATGTACCGTCTCTAGGTACGAATCGGCGGTAAATCTGGAAAAAAAAAAAAAAAAAAAAAAAAAAAAAAAACCAGTGTGCATGCCTATGGTCAAATGCTTTTTGAAAATCTAAATACACTACATCTATCACCTGATGACTATCGTAAACTTCAACTATGCTTTGAAAAAATTCTAAAAGATTAGTTAAGCAAGATTTGTTTCACCTAAAACCATGCTGCATATTTCTAATAAAATTATGCAATTCCAAGTGTTTGACTGTACGATCCCTAATTATTGATTCCAGTAGCTTACCTACAATAGATGTTAAACTGATTGGCCTATAATTTCCTGCTGCACTTTTATCGCCTTTCTTAAAATTAGGTGTTACATTTCATTACTTATTCAGACTATACTGGATTTAATTTTCCCAGAAGAGTTCTTGTTTCATGCATGGTCTGTATGTATGATGAAAAAAACCTCAGAGGACCATTCTGAGTTCAATCCCATGAAATGAACATGTTATGTGCTTTGAAAAGTGGATGGTCAATTTTGCAAGTTGAGGTTTAAGTTTTGGTTTTTAGCTAAAAATACAATAGTTACCCCTTTTTCTTTGATGTATTCAATCTAATGCGAATGCAATGAGTCTTTTGCTTAGATTGAGATTCTGGATATAGGTAGGGTAGGTGTAGCTGTAACCCCTAGATCCTGTCCCAAAGCTGGATCCTATCTGCTTTGCAGATAGCTGGTGAGGGAAGCTATATTTTTTGGGCTTCTTTGCGAGTGACCTGTTGCCCATGTCGGGCTAGCATTTACCATTACTTATTTGGACTATAGTGGATTTAATTTTCCCAGAAGAGTTCCTTGTTCCATGCACACTGCACAGTCTGTGTGTATCATGAAAAAACCCCAGCGGACCATTCTGAGTTCAATCCCATATACAGTAGACTCTCTTTATTTCACGGTCTGATATTTCACTTTCTTTATTTTATGGTACCCTAAATCACTCCCACTTTTTTTTATATAGTACTGTTTAAACACTATTTTGTGGTAATATATAGAAATTATATTATAATATATGGAATGATATATTGCCAAAACAATATTCGAGGTTATTCTCAGTTCCAATCTCTTGAAATAATGAGGGTCTACTAATATATATATATATATATATATATATATATAATATATATATATATATATACATATATATATACATACATACATACATACAGGGTGGGCCGAAAGTCTGGATCCATAGGAAAATATTTATTTTAATACATAAATTACAACAAATGGTAAATACTTAAAATGAATATCAACTTCTCTAAATACGTATCCGTGGTACTGTACATGGTTCGTACTCCAGTATAAACAACAATTATAACAAAAATGCTCAAATTGGCGGCCCTCTGACATAGAGACACTTAGGGATGGAATTTATGATTTTTAATAATTCTTCGAATTGACGTTTCGAGATGCGTGTTTCATTTGATAATCTTCTTGTTGACTTTACTGGACTATTCGTTGAAGTTTCACATACCATTGCAGAGGTATTTCATCAGTTGCAGTTTTTGGATGACCAGAACGGTTGATCATGTACACTTCCTGTTTCTTTGAACGTTTAAACAACTTGCCAACAGTCGCATGTGTTACTGGATGCTTATCAGGATGATTTCTATTGAATTCGGTAGCAACTTCTCTGTGTGTAGCGCCCTGTCTTGTGTACATGAGCACAAGTTCTACCCGGTCTTCTGTTGTTAGATTCGAAGCCATTTCTGGGCTGAAATAAAAAAAGTATTTGAGTATTTATACTGGAGTACAAACTACGTACAGTATCACGGATACGCATTTACGAGTTAAAGTTGATATTCATTTTAAGTATTTACCATTTGTTGTAATTTATGTATTAAAATAAATATTTTCCTAGGATCCAGACTTTCGGCCCACCATATAACAGGGCATCCCAAAAAAATGTATACACACTTTAACAGCTGATAGCTCATTGATGTTTCTTCTTTCCAAGTTAAACCCATTAGAATTAATAATGGCAGTCAGACTAAGCTTGAACAAAGGAAATTCATTCTAAATGCTACTGGAAGTGTGAAAACGCAGTTGAAGTGCAAAGACAGTTTAGGAGGGAGTTTCAACAGACCACCAACGCGACTTACCATCACTCGAATTAGAGATAAGTTTGAAGCCGATGGAAACTGTTCAGAATGTCCACAAGAAGCGTTCTGGAAGACCACGGACATCGACAAGCCCCACAAAGCAAGAAAGAGTACTGGAAACGTATCACCAAAGTCCAAGAAATCTGTGGGCAAGCGAGTCGTGAGGTAGGAATTCAGAATCGTCTGTCCAACGCATTTGAAGCGCTGTCAATGGAAAAGTTACATTCCAAGATTAGTCCATTCTATTAATGAAGATGATCCGGACCGAGAGTGGAGTATTGTGAGTGGTACTTGCACGATGTGGATGTGGATTGGACGAAGGGGTTTCATAGAATACCCTCCACGTTCACCAGACCTCACACCACTAGACTTTTTTTATGGGGATACTTAAAAGACAAAGTCCTACGCTATAAAACCTGCAACAGTCGCTGAATTGAGAGCAGCCATTGAACGAGAATGCACACAAATACCAAACGAAATGTTTCGTGATGTTTGCGATTCCATTGCTTCGCGTTATCAGCATGCCTGGACCAGAACGGACGTCAGTTTGAAAACAGGCATTGACAAAACAATTAAATAATGTCTGTAGATTCTATTACATTTTGAAAATGAAATGTATTTTAAGAAACACTGCCTTATAATTATTTAAAGTGTGTATACATTTTTGGGACGCTCTGTATATATATATATATATATATATATATATATAATCATGCGGGTTGCTTCTACAGAGCTTCAATTAATATTTAGGAGAAATCCAATGACAAGGAGAAATGTAAAATGCCATGAAAAGTCTTCTTAATGCGCAACGTTTCGAGCAATACGCTCATCTTCAGGCTGTTTAATAACAATGTGAAATTAAAATCAATATGAATGAAAAACAAGACAAAGAAAATTTCTATAACTATTCATAAAGGCAAATTTTAAAAGACTGAGAAAAGATGGGTTAAATTCTAAGTTATACAGATTTACATATAAAAAATTAAGAGCTATTTTTAAATACATATAATAAATGTGAAATTAAT
>JAJOZX010001294.1:0-80000 GCA_023014485.1 Bathynomus jamesi
GATAATAAATTCAAATACTTGGATAATAAACCTATGTCCATTAATATATTTTTATACATCGTATTTATTTAAAATAATGAAATATATGTATTAGATATTTATATGGCGCGGTTTCATTTACCTTTCGGTGTTGCAGTCTCCTATTTGAACTAGTTAGAAAACGCATCTTCTACAAGTAGAAGAGAAAAAATCGCGCGCGCGCTTAAGTTCGGACATCCATCGTTCTTTTACATAAAAAGGTTGATTATTCAATGCGAAGGTACCATGTCGTTGACTGTCGTTACACCGTTTCCCGTCGATCAGCGAAGTTAAGCAACAATGGGTCTGAGGTGTAGTTGGATGGGAGACCGTTCTCTGCGTCCACATTATGTAGCGACCCATGATTTAAATAAACAACTTGTGCCGCATTCATACTATTTCAAAGTTCTCCGACTCTGACTAATTACATCCACTTTTTACACGGCCTCCACTGCTAGTACATATTCGCTATCATACACTTTCTACACCTTTCCTGAATAATACTTCATGGTCAGTCCGATTTAGACCAATCATTATCGTATCAAATACTTCCACTCTGGACAAACGAGTACCTCAAACAAATAAGTCAGTGCTGGCAGCACGTAAAGCTCTGCCGCATCTACATTCGAGCACTTCCTTTTTTTATCCAACTTCCAATGTACTCTCGTATCTCTCGCCAGCCATCGTCTGTAGCTCAGTGGGTAACAGTTTCTCTAAAGCGAAGTGAAAACGCAACACAGATCGGGGTTTCGAATCCCAGTGATGCTAGTAATAAGAGTTAGAGCAATGGACCGCATTAGTTGGCTTGACCGCTGTATTAGTTTGTCCTTTCTCACTATTATATTATGGTCAATTAAACACTCCAAATATATAAATTTACAATCTATGTTGACTACTCTCTCAACAAGAAGAACCTTTAATTTACATTCACTTTCAATCATCTACAAATGTCGAACTTGTCATTACTATCATTTCATTTTCTGATTAACTACGAACACTAAATCATCAGTATACATTAGATACGACGGTTGCCATTTTTAATCTTTAGAATTGATTTACTACTAAGTTTTCTTGCTTTAATCTCTCGCACTACCCTGCGCACAAAATTTTCTCTGTCTCTCTCGGTATCGGTGGGGAAATAGGTAGGTGGATTGAAAACTGGCTGAGGAATAGGCGGCAGAGGGTGGTAATTAAAGGGGCTAGTTCGGGTTGGGCCTCGGTCACTAGTGGGGTTCCTCAGGGTTCCGTTTTGGGGCCGCTGTTGTTTATCATTTACATAAATGATATCGACGGGGGCATCGTCAGTCGGATCGCCAAATTCGCTGATGACACCAAGCTTGGGACGTCGTAGCGATCGAGGAACTGCGTGCGGACCTAGGTAGGATAGGAGAGAGGTCCGAAAAATGGCAAATGCCGTTTAACTTGGGTAAATGCAAAGTGATGCACATTGGCTACGCCAATCCCAAGTCGGACTACTCGATGTTGGGTAGTAATACCGAGGTGACTGATTTAGAAAAGGACTTGGGTGTGCTAATTAGCAGCGACCTTAAGTTTACGAAACTGCGTAGAGGTGGAAAAGAAAGCCCAGAAACTATTGGGTTATATCAGGAGGCAATTTCAGTTTCGGAACAAGGAGATTGTGCTCTCACTGTACAATTCCCTTGTTCGGCCGCACCTGGAGTATGCTGTGCAGTTCTGGTCGCCCACCCTCGGGAAAGATATTGAGAGGCTGGAGCGAGTGCAGGCGAGGGCCACAAAGTTAATCCCTTCCGTTAGGCATATGGGCTACAATCGACGGTTACAAGCCCTGAACTTGTTTTCGCTTGAAACTCGGAGGCTGCGCGGTCAACTGATCGAGGTTTTCAAGCTCTTACGCGGGTTCAACGATGTCGATTTTAGAAGTATGTTTAGTTTAAATGATAACCCAACTCGCAACAATGGTTGGAAGGTGGATTTGAAACGGTTTAGGACTAGTGTGTGTGGGAATTACTTTACGTATAAGATCTGTGACACATGGAACAGGTTACCTTCGGAAGTTGTGAACAGTTCCTCTGTGGATCAGTTCAAGAAAAGGGTAGACGAAATCTTGCACACTATTTGAGTGTGTAAAGACATTTAGGACCTCAGTCTGCGGAAATTTCTTTTCCTATAAAATAGTTAATATCTGGAACCAACTTCCCTCAGAGGTTGTTTCCAGTCAAAGTGTAAATGTGTTTAAAAATAGGCTAGACAAAGTACTGAATACTCTCATAGTTTAAGACTAAAACATATGAAAACTCTGCAGGAGATCGCTTGCACGGTGTCTCTGTGAGCAAGCTAAATATAGAGCTATTTATATATTCTCCACTTTCCTGTAAAATTTCATTGGCTACTTTTCCAGGGTCAAGGTATTTTCTTCAACCTTTTTCCGTACCTGCCTCTGGCAGGGAGGGTGGGGAGAGAGCCTTCTACTTTTCTATCCAATTTTCTACTACTACTAGGATAGTTGAAAGAAAAATAAACTTTTACAAAATTTTCCCTGGCACCCGTTGCCATTGGTACCTCCTCGGTATGGGCCGCAAGGCCTTTTGAGGTACTTCTTTTCCTTGTAACTGTAACTCTCTCTCTCTCTCTCTCCTCTTTCTTCGGTGTAAGGGATTTTTCTGCCCTCGTGGACCATTGGACCCGTTTGGGGACCCGACTGATCTCCTGCTTCTATTTCTTTCTCCTTTCACCCATTCTTTCTGGCTTCTCTCTCTTTTTTGGCGTTGTTCTTGGGGGTGCGAGGGCAATTCGTCCCCGGACAATTCGTCGCCGTCGCGAAGGTGGTTTGGCGAGAAGCAAAATGCAGAAATTTCTTCAGGGGGAAGTCGTTTTTAAGAAGAAAAAATACAGAGATCTAGATAGTCGTATACTAAAATTAATAGAAAAGTATGACTCGATAAATAAGCTTCAGTTCTTAAAAGGGGTTGCCCATAATCTCAAATTTTAAATGCCTTTTATGCTTTCACTTTATCTGTTTTTTAATGTTTGTTACTATTAAAATGTATTGTATGTAACTGTATGTAATAGTAAATATTAGAAGTTTTTTACGTTTTCTAGAACCTAACTTAGATAATAAATTTTATTTGTACGCGGCGAACTGTCTGGGGACGAACTGTCCGGCGACGAATTGTCCGGGGACGAATTTTCCAGGGACGAATTGTCCGGACACCGTTCTGGGGACCTTGATTTTGACCCCTTCATAGGCCCTTGGGTGTGGGAGGTAGTTGCACTGCACCCTTGTCGCTTTTCAACCAAACCCAGTCCCTGTCCCTGTCTCTGCCTCTGCCACTTTTCACCGCGCGTTGGATGAGAGGCCGCCTTTCAGGGGGACTGGGTACAGGTGTATCTCCCTGCGTGACATCTATTGGCGGTGGGACCAAGTGTGCCCACGATTCGCCTTTCCCTTGTTGGAGTCGGTGGTGGCTGGATGCGCGCGGGGGATGAAGTTCTCTTTTTCGCTATGGATACTTCTCCCCTCGGCTTACGACTACTACTTTAACACTCGGGTGGTGGGCAACCAGGCCCTCGAGTCCTTACCACTGGAAGACCGCAACCTGATGGGGTTGACCCCCTGTGGAAGCGGAACGCTTGCACTCTCCTTTTCCGTTGCCGACCCCAGTCCGTCCCTCGACTATGCCCTTGGACCTACACTCTCTGGAGCAGGGGTCTCGCCCCAGCCCACTTCAGCCACCTTCGGGCAAGTCAAGTTCCACCGAGGACTTGCCCCCACAACCCGGCTTCTTGCTCTCCCCATATGCCCCCCTCACCCGCCGTCAGCCCACCTCCCCACGGAGAGAGCCCCGGCGGACGGGGAGCCGGCATTCACGGCCGTCCTATCGACCGTTGAATATCCCAGTCCATTTCGACTCTACAGCCTCCCTCTCCCTTCCAAGTATCCACAAATTCCTGGTGATTCGGCCTACATCTGGGTCCCTCCCGACCAACTCTGAACGGACGTTCCAGGCGATCCGAACCCACAGCAACTCCAGCCGCTATGACGTACGCCCACAGAGGGATGGCTCCCTCCTCGTAAAATCACGCTCAGCCGCAGAGACAAAAGCCCTACTCTCCGTCACTGAGGTCCTTGGATGCTCGGTGTCCGTTTCCCCTCGCCTGAACCAGAGTCAGGGCACTATTTACGCCACCCGCCTATTGTCGATCGCAGTGAACGAGCTCCTGGAGGACCTCGCACCCCAAGGAGTCACTAAGATTTATCGCTTCACATCCCGACAGGGAGGCACCCCCTCCCCCACCCCACGTCTGCTCCTTACTTTCAATACCTAATCCCCCCCGACCGCATTGTATGGGGTATGGGAGACCGCGCGTCATGCGAGTTTTCTATCCGCCCATACATCCCAGACCCGACCCGTTGCTTTAAATGCAATAAGTTTGGACACGTTAGCTCCGTTTGTCGGCAGCCGCATCAACTGTGTGTTCACTGTGGACACTCGCTCACCCTGACAGGTGCCCCACACACCCAAATGCTCCAACTGTGAAGGCGCACACCCCTCATCCGCGAATGCCTTTTCTTCAAGTTCGAGAGGAGGTCCGAGGCCTACAAGTACGGACTTCCTTAGCCCCCGTGAGGCACGAGACAGGGTGCGGAGTCGGGAGGTGAGGCCGGGGGTGTCGGCTCTATCATCTCTCGGCACGCCGCCCTGGCCTGCCGCCCCCCCCCCCACTGCTCCCTGTTCCCCCCAAAGAAAATCCTCGCAGGACCCGACGGTCTCCTGTCCCCCCACCATCCCTCCTTCCCGCACCTCACCTGCCACGAACCCCCAGGAGTCTGGGACCAGGACACCCAGGTCCCATCCACCTCAAACCCTGCCTTCCCAGTACTCTCTGCACACGCCCGAACCTGCCGCCCGGAGCAAGCCGTCGAGGCGGAGACGCCGGAGCGTGTCGCCAGACCCTCCGGCCTTCCAACGTGTCTCTCCCTCTTCCCCTAGAACAAGACGGCTCGGACCCTCACACCGCCCCCACGTCTACTATGTCCATCTCTCCCCACGCAGAAGTCCCACCACTCACCCCCACAGACTCTGACAATAGTGCTGAAATCCATGACCCGCCCCCTACGACGAGACCCAATCTGAACAATATCCTCTCCCCCGAGGATCCAGTGGATGCGGCCCTGGCGCAGCTGCACGGTGTGACCGAGGGGAGCTCGGCCGCGCCCACGAGTCTCATGGATCTGCCCTTGCCTCCTGGTGCCATTTTCTCCACCCCTCCACGAGACCACTCTGGTTCACCTCCTTCCACCCCCATAGTACCTACCCCCCAACATCCCCGGCCCCCTCCTTGTCAGCCCCTGAGTACGCCCTCCCTCCCACCCGCCCGGTCCTTCTGGTACCCCCTGTCGCCACCTAGGGTCCGCCGTGAGACCCCGGACAGGCGGGGAGGCGCCACTTTTGGGGTTAACGTGCCCCCTCCTGGCCCGACCACAGAAGCCCGCCAAAACACTTCTGACCCTCTCAGCCCACGATGTTCTTCTGTCTGCCGTGATCCACGCCTCCGGTCTCACTCGGCCGACTCGACCCCGCAACCTCTGAGAGGTTCGACAGGCCGACCGATTCCTTCCCTGGTGAACGGTAGATAGCCAGCCATGCTCCCGACCCATCCTTCAATTTCTCGAACTCCAGATCTCCCTTCACACTCCAACTTCCTAGCACCTACACCTTTAACCATCCCACTTCATCAACTAATGGATCCCCCGAAAACCACAATAGTCCACTGGAACTGTAGAGGAATATTCGCGAACTATGAAGGCCTTAACTCCTTGACTGCCACTTCCCGTCCGGTGTGTCTCTGTCTCCAAAAGCTAATCCTGGGGACCAGGCCCATGCCCTGCCCTACTGGTTATTCTTGCATCGCCACCCCGCCTCCTACCTGTACTCGAAGGGGAGCTGCCATTCTCGTACACCACGCAGTCCCCTTCCACAATCTCTCCATCCGGTCCCCGCTACAGGTGATGGCCGCCGGCTCTCCCTGGATAGACAGTACACCGTCTGCTCAATCTACCTCCCCCCCCCACGCTCAAGTCTCCCGCGACGACCTGGTGGAAGTCGTACAACAACTCCCCAGGCCCTTCCTACTACTGGGCGATTTCAATAGTCGCCACCCTTGTGGGGCGACACACACACTCCACCTATATGGCCCCAACCCTGATATCTGTCATGACCGAGCTCTCCTTCGAGTGCCTCAATGATGGCTCTCCTACATTCTACCATGCCACCACCTGCACTCCATCCTGTATAGACCTGTCCCTCGTTTCAACTGATGCCCTCCTAGATTCACGTGGCAAGTCCTCCGAGAGGACCATGGAAGTGACCATTCCCCATTCAACTCACGCTCAATCGACCCGACCAGACTGTTCGGGTACCGGTAAGGTGGGTTACTACCAACGCGAATTGGGCCCGCTTCCGCGACAACACGTATACACCCTTACAACTGCCCACTTCCCATCCATCGACGAGTGCATCGCATATTCGAGTCCGTCGTTCTAGCGGCTGCAAGCACTAGCGTACCACGATCCTCCGCCTACCCCCGCGCCCGACGGGTGCCTTGGTGGACCCCGGAGTGCGCGGAGGCCGTGCGCGCCAAGAAGGCAACTCGGCGCTTCTACCGGACGCGACTCCCCATCCATCGCACGGAGATGCAGCGGGCCAGGGCCATCGCCCGCCGCACAATGAAGACAGCGCGCCGAGCCTCTTGGCGTGCCTTTGTGTCCGGCATCACCGCCACCACACCTTCGGCTACCATCTGGAAGAAGGTACGGGGTGTCGAGAGGCGACATGTCCCCTCCCTCCGGACTAATGACGGACTCCTATGTGAGCCCAAGTCGGTGGCAAACCACCTCGCTTCTACCTTCGCCGCCGTTCCGTACCCGCCCCTGACGATAGCCCCTCTCCACCGTCCATAGACAGCACCTACAACCGATTGTTTACCATGCGTGAACTACAGGCGGCACTGGCCTCTCGACGATCCCCTTGTCCCGGTCCGGACGGTATTCCGTACGGCATGATCCAGCACATCCACTACCTTACAATTTTCCTGCTAGACCTATACAATCGCATATGGATAGAGGGCGCCTTCCCCTCTAGGTGGAAGGAGGCCCACGTCATCCCTATCCCCAAACCCGGCAAAGATTCCCTGGACCCCACAAACTACAGACCAATCGCCCTGACGTGTTGTGCCTGCAAATCCTCGAAAAAATGGTCGCTACGCGATTATCGTTCGTCCTTGAAATAGCAATTCCTTCCCGTCTACCCAGTCCGGCTTCAGACAATTCCGCTCCACCACTGATCCCCTCCTGCTTCTCAGCCGAGACATACAGGATGCCTTCGACAATGGACAGTTCGTACTGTCAATTTTTTTCGACATCCAGAAGGCCTATGACACCACCCGTCGAGCAATGATCCTCGGTCAGCTCCGACATCTGGGCCTCGTCGGAGCCATGCCGACCTTCATCAGGGGCTTCCTTTCCTCCCGGACCTTTAAAGTCCGGGTGGGCTCAGTCCTCTCTGACACCTTCGTGCAGGAGGACGGGGTCCCACAGGGAAGCATCCTCAGTGTTCTCTGCTTCTCCGTCGTGATGAACACGGTCTCAAAATGCCTTCCACCCACCATCCGCTCTTCCATTTACGCGGATGACCTTGCGATCTACTTTCTTGGTCATCCTCATTTTGGGATTTCGGTGAAACGTTTGCTATTGCGCTTCACATATCAAAAGCTTTTGATAGAGTCTGGCACAAATCTTTAATTTCCAAACTGCCCTCCTTCAGTTTCTATCCTATCTGTGCCTTCATCTCTAATTTCCTTTCTGGCCGATCTATAGCTGCGGTTGTAGATGGCCACTGTTTTTCTCTTAAAGCGACTAACAGTGATATTCCTCAGGGTTGTGTCCTGTCACCCTCTTTTCCTTTTATTTATTAATAATCTCTTAATTCGCCCTTCCTGTCCTATTCACTCCTCTGCCGATGATTCCACTCTTCACTTCTTCACCCACTTCCCGAAAGAGTCCCTCACAGCAGTCGCACCATGATTCCCGTAGGACGGCTATAGAACACCTGACCTCTGATCTTTCTGCTATATCCGATTGGGGCAGAGAAAACCTTGTGGCTTTCAATGCCTCATAAACTCTAACGAGTAGACAGATGGAGGAACTATCTTCCACACAACTATCTCCTTACCTTCAACAACACAACTCAATCCTTCCTCTTCTCTTAGCATTCTTGGCGCTTCCTTTTCTCGTGATTTTCCATGAAAAGATCACGTATACTCTTTCTAAAATAACTTCCAAGAGGTTAGGTGTGTTGTACTGCCTCCGCGGTTTCTTCACCCCGACTCAGTTGCCGTCTCCGTACAGGGGTCTTGTAATACGTTTTCTCCAAATCCACAAATGTCGGACACTTATTTTTGCCATTGTTTCTCAGTTTCACTGCAATATTTAATTTGAGACGCTTAATTATAAACTCTTCTTTACATTTTTTCATCAGAAATGTTAAAATTTAAAGCCTAATTACCAGCTTCATAGTTTTTGCGTTGGTTGTTTTCACCTTAATTTTTATGTGGTGGTAATACTTACAGCTTTAGTCCAAATACCCGGAGCAACAAACCACCTTCACCCGCTTTTTGACAAGTTCCACAACCATTACAGCACAATTTTATCTACACAATCATTTGATCCTCAATGAAAATACTAAAAATTTCCCATTATAACATTGGGATTTATATTATTTTCGGTAATTTTTTACTATCACTCCGGTCTCTTCAATTCCTATAATTTATACATCAATGGATTCGTTATTACACCAGGAATGCGATATAGATAGTCTCAAGTGAGGGAACTGGCCCAAAACTAAGTTAGGACAGGAAGTTTGTTTTGGGGTATGTGTGAAAAAATACCCTAAAATGCGGGTAATTCCTTCAGTAGAGACTATCTAGGGCGCATTCACGATGTAAAAACGAATCCATTGATATATAAATTATGGAAATTGTAGAAACAGCCAACATGATTGACCTAAAAGGTATATACATACATTTATATATATGTAGTAAAACGAACACTATATATATATTCACTGTATATATTATATATACCGTAAAACTATACTAACCTAACCTAACCTAATTTTAGGTACTACTATTACCTGTATACTTATTACCACAAACAATACCTTCCTTGTTTTTCTTAGGGCATATAAATTCTTTTAGCAATACACCGTGTTCTACATAAAAATTAAATTCAGCCTCTTCATCATCAAAAAATTTGCATGAAGTTAAACACAGTGAATAATTACAACCATCGCAAACCGACGCCACCGTGACACTAAACTGTTATGAGTTCAGGTCAAACCACCCAATTTTGTTAGCAGTACCTTCCTAACCTTTGTGGGATCAGTCATTTTATCACTCACAAAACATGATCCGCGATTTTATCGCTCAAAAAAATAATTTCTTAACATTAATTTTACAGCTTTAATCGGCATTTGCCTTCATATTGTACTTAATAAAAGTTGCTTAAAAAAATATAGAGAGTCTTATGGTAAACTTTATTTTCAGTTTCCAGAGACCGGACTGATAGTAAAAAATTACCAAATTTTCATTTTGCATGAAACCATCTGATATGGAGTTGCCCGATATATCATTAGACTATGACTGTACAGTATTTGAATTGTACAAGAATACACCTTTAGAAAATGGAATCCACGCTATAGCCTAATATAAATTAGTCTTATACAAGTTCATTATTGCATATTACGCTTCTTACGATTGTAATAATGTCGAGATTAGAGGAAACAACAACGATAATTTTTCATTACGTTCCGAGATAGAAAGGAGTGTCGAGTATGGTAATCGTAAATAACAAGCGTTACGTCGTAAATTAGTGTAGTATATTCATTTCAGTTTGACAGATGGACGAGAGTTGCCTTGGAAATTATATTAGACCGATTTGTGCGGCTACATTAAAAGTCAAAAAGAAACGTTTCTATTACTAACAACTTTATTTGGTGTAATAAATACATTTTCATGCTTAACATTATATTAAAAATAGAATTTACAATTTCTAATCCTAAGGTTAAGTTTAGCATCACATTTTCAACCCTAATGTACCAATGAAAGATTGAATAACTGATAGCCGGAATGTAATACACGGTATGATTATATAACACTGACATACCAAATAAGAGTACACTGCTAAATTACTCAATTATTATACACATGATATGGATAATTGCCTAATGTGCACCGGTGATGTAGTCGAGATCATATGCAGTTTTTGCATTTATTAATATTGTGTAATGCATAATTCCTAAGATCTGTATTTCATTCAGAAATAAAGATTCTAAAGAGGTTATCAAGTAGCAATTGCAAAATTTACTCCTAATTTATTCTCAAATTCATGGTTTGTAAAAGTTTTCAGCAGTTATCTTGTTTTAAGGAGGCAGTTAAGTGTTCGTTGCACTTGAGGATCATCATTATACTCAGGTGATGTAGTCGAGAACGAGACCAGAAAAAAGGTCTCGAGCCCTACATCCCTGATGTCCACATTAGAACTTTGCCTTAGGTTAGGGGTAGGTTACATTGGTTTTGCTTCCGCCCGAATTGTTCATTCTGACAAAGGTCAATCCCATCACTCCACCTTAAACCTACAGTTTAACGTGGAATCCGAACTACACCCCACCAACATCACAGCGTCTTAACCAGTAGGCTACCCAGAGTACTCCTTTATCTACCAACCAATTTCTTTGTGTGGAAGGATGAACAACTGGGTTTTGCTGCGCGCTGCCTGTCGTCACCGGGTCTCGATCCTGGGGCCGATGGATTCGTAGTTACCGACGCTAACCACTACATCACCGACGTTAGGCGTTTTCCTGAAACACACAAACGCCTAACCTAAGGCAAAGTTCTAATGTGCACATTAGGCAATATCTTGCTTAATGTCAACATTAGGCAATTCTCCACATTACGCATAACATATATGTTACAGTCAAAGTGTGTAACCAGCCATTTCGCGTAATGCCTGAAACGTTTAGTCATTTCGCGAAATGGCTGTTTCACTTCGTCATTTCGCGAAATGACGAAAATCTTCAGCCATTACGCGAGATGGCTGAAATTCCTCCTTGGTCATTTCGTACAAGATCATTTGCCCGGTAGGTCAATTGTATGCCCTTGACAATTGGTTGTGTATTTTCGTTAGTTTTAACGAAAATAACACTACTTAACCTAACCAATTGTCAAGGGTATACAGTCGACCTAACCGGGCCTTCAATGGCGGACATTGGTTTTACATTGAAGGCCCGGTTAGTATTTGAAAACCTCTATATTGAAAATTCAAATTTGTTCAAATGTGTATTTGAAGTGTGTTTCTCACTTATTTGAACAGACCTGTGGATGTATATGTATGTATGTTTTAGCAGATTTAGTTAGTTAGTTAAATAAAGGTTTCAAATTTTATCGTGAGGTTTGTTATTTCTATGAATTCATGACAAAAGTCATTTTAACCATTTCACGAAATGATCAAGGTGGAATTTCAGCCATTTCGCGAAATAACAGTTTCAGCCATTACGCGAAATGGCCGGTTACACACTGACTAACATACAACAATACAGAGAGGAACTAAAGTACCTCCTGTAAAATTTGAGCATAATTTGGAATTTAATTATGTGGAAAACTTCAAATCTTACGCGAATATTTTCAATTACGAGATGCTAAATTAGAAAAGGCAAGGCACAATAAGAAATGGTTTATTAGAAATACATGCTTTCGACCTACAGTATATTGAGATCTTCACCGCACCTGATGAAAACCTTAATATAAACAAAGTTTGTGCTAATAAATCCATTTATTATTGTAGTTTTATTTCTTTTAAAATGTAATAATTCGAGTAATTTTAGCAGTTTCAAAGAATTTGATTTTATTCTGGACGTCAGAATCTTAGGAAGTTAAAGAAAAAAAAGTAGGTGGGAAAACAAATAATAATAGAATCCCAGAAAATAGAGGAATGTGATTCAACTGAAAGGGTCATACAAAAATAGAAAGTTATGCTGCTATTAATAATATAGGGTGGTCCAAAAAGGTATTAAATAGTTTGTAACTTTTTGATCACCCTGTAGAGTTGGGCCTCAAGAAATTTTAAACTAATAATTGTAAAAATCATTTTATATAAGAACTTCAAACAAAAAATTCCACAAAAAAACATTTTTAAAGTTAAAATACATTTTACAGGAAAATGTAATAAATTTCCCTTTAACTCTTACTTCATTACATTATAGTTGACATTACAGTTACAGTACCAAATGTACAGTAAAAAATTAGTACCGCTATCAGTTTAGGGTGCTGTAGGGTAATTGTGAAAAAGAAACTGTTCCACAAAATTCCTGAAGGTAACGGTAACTTAATTTTTATTAACGTAAATTTAAAAAATTAAAAGAAAAATTACCCTATTAACTACGATGAAATATTAAATTAAAAATTTATTGCAGTAAACCAAAAAGATGTTACAGTCAACTCTTCAGAGGAAAACAAACAGGAAATTGCGGGAAATCTTAAAAATCTAAAATATGGAGACTGGTCCACATACACCATGTGTATGTATGTGTGTGTGTGTGTGTGTGTGTGTGTGTGTGTGTGTGTCAAAAGTTTCGCAAGGGACCATTCTGAGTTGTATCACATACATATATACATAAAATAAGAGGCATTACTTTCGTACCGACCCTCGTATATATATAATCTTCGTATGAAGGTGAGGATACGGTATGCAAAACAACACACCTTCATCCTACCCTCTGCATGAAGGAAAGAACATTAATAAGGCCAGTCTGCAGACCAATCCTGAGTATTAAAATTAACACTAAACTTACGAAGGTGAATAACACGGGACAACATATCGTCACAAATAAAAATATTCTCTCGTACAAAACAAATCTGAAAAAGGTGCTAAAAATAAAGAAAAAAAATTCAATTTATTCATAAAATACAAAGAATAAAAAATGAAAAACAAATAAAATAATTTGAGAGAATGTAAGAGTATTTTTTTCATTTAGAATACGACTTCACAGCATTCTAAATGAAAAAAAAAATGCTCTTGTTCAAACAGACATTACATTTTTTTTATACTTTAACAGAAATAAAAATAAAATAAATCCCAGAGTTAATCAGATGCCAATTTAACATGCAGATCCTCTCTCTCTCAAATACACCTAAAATGTTAACAAAAATCATCCCAGACCAAATAGCCTATTTATTTATTTATTTATTTATTTATTTATTTATTATATATATATATATATATATATATATATATATATATATATATATATATATATATAGTGAAGGGTGATCTAAAAAAAAGGGTTCTTAAAAATAACCACAAAAATTTGGAAACCTTTTTTTTTTTTTTGATCACCCTGTATAATTTACTACAAATTCCCAAGATATTAAGAAAATAGTGTTTTCTAATTTTAAAATGTAGCACCGCCTTCTACTTGACTAAAAACCTTTCTGTAATTCATATAATTTCAATGAAGGAAGACACGTGTATTCGTTAATGTTCTCTCTTAATTCTAATCTAATAATTCATTAATTTTTAAAACTTGCTCCCACTGATGGAAGGGTAAAAGTGAAGTATCAGTAGTACCTACAGACCACCTTTGTCCTTTTGAAATATAAACAGTGTTAAATCTAACGAACATTGGGGGGGAGGGGAGGGGGTCGACTTTTAGGGCTATGCTATGAAATCAATTAGACGAGATACTCCTTCAACTAGATGAAAAATCTAATTCTAATAAATAATCACGAGTGATAGAGATATATAAATAAAATACAGTAGGTATAGAAAAACCACTTCTAAAAACCAAAGGTAAAACTTCCTTAAAATAGAGTTAATTTTAAACGTGAAAAACTACCGCAATTACAGTTTAACTTAGAATTTGATCGAAAAACTTGATCATTAAAAAGGAGAAGGTACATTAACCCGTCCAAAATAAATCTTCAACCTACTACATCACTTTTAAAACGGAAACCTACTTCCGTATTAATACTGTACTATTACCATTCAAAAAAGGATACCCTTATTATGGTATATAGTGGCTTTTAAAGTATTCAAAAAACGACCGGATAAAGAAAAGGATAAAGTATTAACTGATGTTATTCTGACTAGGAATATTTTATTTATTATAAACAGTGTACTGTATTCTTTCGCACTCATTAAAGTTTTCATAAAAGAACTCAAGTTTGAACGGCGTTTTCCTTCTTGATATACTCTTATATAAATGAACGTGGAATATGATTTTGAAGGTGGAACACTTTCTCCATGAACAAAAAATAAAACGCGTTCGATCATTTAGCCAAAAATAATTCAAAGATGTACACAAAAATTACATATACAAACTGTGACACAGTTTTAAATTACATTACAGAAAAATTAATAATAATAGCTGACGTAAACTTTATACCACCTTGAATTGATTCAATGAAGAATTAGTTAAACCGATATACCTAACACTTCCCTCTATTACGAAGAACACTAAAACAAAAGGTGGGCATAAATGCTTAAATCCTACTACGAATAAAGAATGCCCAAGTGCACTACAGAACCCTTTCACTAAAATTAAAATATTTAATCTTTACTATACATAGGCTATAATACTAAACCTAACTAAGCATCGTCTGGAGTATCGAGTTTGGACGAAAACTGAACTTGGGAGCTAAAATGTGTTCGTTCTATATACTGTAGTTTCGCTTGTGTCAATAAAAGAAACATTCTTTTACTTCTCTACTAGGAAAGGCTGTTAGATTAAATTAGTTTTTGAACTCACGCTTAGATTTATACCATATTAGAGCCTAAAAGAATTAACGCAATCGAAAGGCAAGTTTTGATACAAATCAAACCAACACAGTTTGATGCAAACACTACAGCACCATTTTGTCTTACCTCAAAATTTAGTTAAAGATCTAAAACAAATATGAAGTCAATCAGGAGACCTAAGACATGACAAACAAAAAGAAAAGGGCTACAAGTTCAAGACTAAAAACTTTTCTTTCACGCCTTGAAAAAGTTGTTTCACGTACGAGGGTTGAGGACAAAGTTTCCAGACACGCTGTATAAAATCTACCATCGTTATCCGCAAACTTTTAAAATAACGAAAATACTTTCGATTTAAAAGTAATAAAATACATATTAAAACATTCAACCTGCGTACAGTTTTATTTAAAAAATACAAAAACTTTTTTGCCATTAGTTAAACGTTTTGCCCTCAGAAGGTGAAGGGGGGAGAGACAAAATTGAATTATACAATTTTGTCAATTTAATCGTATCCATTAGAAGTTGAAAATTGGTGCAAAAGGCACACATACGAGTATGTAATTTTAAAATAAAACACTTCCGTAATTATATTAGAATCCCAACAAATGCAAAAAACCGTTATAAAAATAGACTCTCTCTTAACATCTATTTTCGGGACTGATGCATAGTATATATATATATATATATATATATATATATATATATATGAATTTCACAATTAAACACGTGAAATTAATGAATGATGCAAACCCATAAGGAAAAAGAAAAATAGTTCCAAGGCCTCTCGTGTATTCAGAAGTACACCTCGTCAGGGAATGAAGGGAGAAGGCGAGATGACAAAAATATATACCTATGTACAGCAGGACAGAAAAATAAAAAGATTAGCACATGATTAACAAGAGTTAATTAGATGAATAAGGTATTTTAACAGGATATTGTCAATTATATATGTTCCCGCACTGTTATTAAAATTATTTTTAAAATGGATAAATGCACATTCTAGAATATTCCTTTCAATTATATCTGTTTTTAACGAGCGCTTTTTATTTTTCTGTTCCGCTGTACATAGGTATATATTTTTGTCATTTCGCCTTCTCCCTTCATTCCCTGACGAGGTGTACTTCTGAATACACGAAAGGCCTTGGAATCATTTTTCTTTTTGCTTGTGGGTTTGCATCATATATATATATACACACACACGTACATATTTTCATAAACAATTACTTAAAACCTATCTGAAAATAAATATAGTTATGACTTGTAAAACCATGCATAAGTTTAGATACTGGTACTCTGATAAATATAAAAATTAAAATAAAAGAATTAAAAAATAATAAATATATATATATAAAATATCCTAAACTAAACTAATTTACCTTACATTCGTTGGAAGCAATATTATTATTAATATATATATTTAGATTAGTTACTGTATCCACTTCACATCGACAAAATATGTCAACATAGTAGTGCTACAGATGCCATTGTAGCAGTGCCAAACAGAAGTGAGAATAATTGTGCAGCGGAGTGAATGGGTCGTTCTTCTTGTAATAAATCCGGCAAAAGTGTCACCAAAGCAATATTCAAAAAGCCTCCTGCAGTGAACCCCAAAATATACACCTGGATACCACCTGTTATACATGCAAAAATAAGAGTACATTATATATATACACACGTGTGTGTGTGTGTGTGATTTCCGGTGTAATACACTAAAGTCAAAATATCTTATAGGTTAATTGAATCTATTATACAGAACTACTACTTTCAGTAAGTTGACTAAAAAGGCCACGACAAGTAGATACTGTTGCAACAAACTATTTGCAAAGATTTTGTTTCAAACTGAACGATGACACCAATCATGGACTAATAACTTTTTTAATGCGAGTCATGCTGTTATTTTACTACATACGGTACAGTATATCGTTAAAGAAAAAAAAATATCACACGATAATTACGCAACCTTAACTATTACCAAAGTCTACATTTCCTAAATTGAAATTTCCTACCATATTATCTCCACTATTTTAACATATTAAGTACTTTACCTTTTAATTACCCGCTACGTTCAAATTACGAAAGAAAAACTACTTACCCATAAATCCTGAAGTTCCTAAAAAGAGGGTAACGAGTGCCCCCACAAGACCGAGCGATGAGGTGTAGATTTGAGCCCTGGCCGCCTCCCATTTGTTGAACCCTGAATAAATAACGATGGTCAGTTTGACTATCGAAAGAAAACTAGTTATATTTTCTACCTAATAATATTTACGAAGGATTCGCACTTTCCGCAAAGCTTTTATATACAATAGTTTCAATGCGACGTAAAATAACACGTTCACGTAACGGCAAAGGTTACGTGAAAGAGGGGACCTACAGTTTTACGTGGGATCCGAACCATCTAGGGATTGGTACATCATGTGGTCGCGGAGAACGATCACCCATTCAACTATTACGCAGACCGAACATCATCATCATCATCGCCGCGGCGTTGCAATATGGCCACACCGAAGAAGACCGTAAAATAATAAAGAAAATGTCGAACCCATTCCCACGAGTAAATTTCGCTTCTTACCCGATTTGAGAAGAATCGCGAAGTCTCCAATTTCATGCGGGATCTCGTGGATCAAAATAGCCGTTGTGGTCAGGACCCCCGTCTTATAGGACACGAGGAATGAACCTGCCACCGCTAAGCCATGGGCGAAGTTGTCGATCCCATTTGCAACTAAATTCAGGTAACCGATTACCTGCAGTGGCAAATAGGCAAATCAGATAATTCATTACAATTACAGTAATGTAATAAAGCATTCAGAATAAACTTCATCCACAAACTTACAATTAAGAATGAAAAAAATTCATTCTAATAACTGGGTTTAAATTGCAAAAAATTGTTTCTTCAATTTTTGTAAAAATTTTACGAGTGACAACGAATTACGAAAGCTTTTCGAATATGCAATAATAAAAAAGGTAAATTTCCAATTAGAGAGATTTTTCTTAAAGGTTTACAATAATAGTCATTTGACAGTCAATTAACCCCTTCACTACGATGACGAGTATGCGTTCGTCATGACTAGTGTTGATTATTTAGAAGCAAATATTTCTCGTAGTGCGCTGCAAAGCTTCTTGTTTGATATTCGAAGTACAGACTGGGAGTTGATGAATGATGATGTCATTATGAAAGAAAATCACGTGTCAAGAGTCGTTCAGAAAGGGTTAATGTAATTACAATTGCGTAATATAGCCACTTTAGATCTCTCTCGATCTCTCTCTCTCGTTTATCATTTACATAAATGATATCGACGCTGGCATCGTCAGTAGGATCGCCAAATTCGCTGATGATACCAAGCTTGGGGCCAATGCTGGGACGCCAGAGGCGATCGAGCAACTGCGTGAGGACCTACGTAGGATAGGAGAATGGTCCGAAAAATGGCAAATGCCGTTTAATTTGGGTAAATGCATTGTCATGCACATTGGCTACGCCAATCCCAAGTCGGACTACTTCATGTTGGGGAGTAATATTGAGGCCACTGATTTGGAAAAGGACTTGGGTGTGCTAATTAGCAGCGACCTTAAGTTTACGAAACAGTGCGTAGAGGTGGAAAAGAAAGCCCAGGAGGCAATTTCGATTTCGGAACAAGGAGATTGTGCTCTCTCTGTACAATTCCCTGGTTCGGCCGCAGCTGGAGTATGCTGTGCAGTTCTGGTCGCCCACCCTCAGGAAAGATATCGACAGGCTGGAGCGAGTCCAGGCGAGGGCCACAAAGTTAATTCCTTCCGTTAGGCATATGGGCTACAATCGACGCTTACGCGCCCTGAATTTGTTTTTGCTGGAAACTCGGAGGCTGCGCGGTCAACTCATCGAGGTTTTCAAGCTCCTACGGGGTTCAACGATGTCGATTTTAGAAGCATGTTTAGTTTAAATGATAACCCAACTCGCAACAATGGTTGAAAGTTGGATTTGAAACGGTTTAGCACTAATGTGTGTGGGAATTACTTTACCTATAAGATCTATGACACGTGGAACAGGCTACCTTCAGAAGTTGTGAACAGTTCTTCTGTGGATCTGTTCAAGAAAAGGTTAGACCGAATCTTGCACACTATTTGAGGGTGTATGAATTTTTCCCTGGCACCCGTTGCCATTAGTACCTCCTCGGTATGGGCCGCAAGGCCTTTTGAAGTACTTCTTTTCCTTGTAACTAATATATTCCGGGTCTTCCCTTCGTCAGTCCCATTTGTGGTTAAAGTCTGTATGACCACGAGGTTAGACTAGTACTCACTTTAGTTTTATTCGGCTTAGTCTCTTCTTTACGACGCTTTTTGCTTCCTGAATAAGATTTGCCGACATTCCCATTCGCATTATCATTTATCGTCGTCATTGCCAGGTCCGCATCTGCAGCCATCATTTCTACGACGATGAAGACGAATATTCCCACTAACACGCACAAACCCACATCCGTGAACGCTTCGTGGGGACTCGAACCCCCTAAAAGAAAAAAAAATTACCGTAAATTTTTAAGAATGTAACTGATAACTACATTACTCAGGGATTTACTAGTTCATTTATGAAATACATACAACAATGAATTGTGGTCAAAGGCTACATTACTTTACTTTACTTTACTTCGTAGCCCCCGGGTTCTCTTATGCGAACCCGGCGGCACTCAGGTATCCCGCTACCACCGTGGGACGGGTCCATAGGTCTCGTAGAGAGGTAATGTTGGAGTTGTGTCTTTGTTGAGTGTGTGTGTGGCAGTGTAAGAGTAGGTGTTCTGTGTCCTCAGGGTGGAGGTAGCATTTTTGACAGGTGGAGGTGTCAGCTAGGTGGAGTCTGTCTGTATTGTTGGAGGGAGGGGTGGTGGCCTGAACGGAGCCTGGCCAGAGTAACTCTTGTTTTCCTTGGGAGGGTTTGTTCGCTCTGATGGACTACAGGGGGAGTATCGTGAAGGACAGTGTTATGTGGTTGGTCGAGTAGGTATTTCCGGGTAAATTCTGTGTGGAGATGTTTAATGGGGTTGATGTTTAGGGGAGGAGGGGGGATATTGTTCAGTAGCTGCGAATAGTGAGCAGCAGGAGTACGTTTTTTGTTGCGGGGTGGGGGATTGTGTAATGTGAGATGGTGACAGGGGTGGTCTGGGGCCAGTGCTCTGGAGAAGAATTGAGTCCCTGTCATGTGGTGTTCGATGGGGAGTATTTTCGTATCTGCATGTAGATGTGGGATGGGTGTGGTTCGGAGGCAGCCAGTAATGCTTCTGAGACCTCTGTTTTGTGTGGTCTGTATCTTTTTCTGGTTTGTGTGGGAGATGGACGGGGACCAGGCGGGGGCAGCGTAAGTTAGGGTAGTACGTACAAACTGTTTGTATAGGATACTAAGGGATTCCTTCTGCTGACCGAATGTTGTGGAGGTGAGTGTTCTGAGAGCGTTGAGTTTTTTTGTTGCTTTGGAGCAAATGTTTGATATGTGAGGGGAAAAGGACATGTGTGTGTCTAGGGTGAGGCCGAGGATTGTTGGGGTTTTGTTTAGAGGTAGGGGATGTCCCATGAGGGTGACTCTCGGGTGTGCTTGGGATTCGTGGCGGTCTGAGGTTAGGAGGGTGATGGAGGATTTTTGAGGGGATGCTGACATCCTATTATTAGTCAGCCAGAAAGTCGGCGTGGCCTATTCCAATAAAAGTACATTTGTTTCTCTGGAAATGATCTTTTATTGTACGGATGTAAATTTTTATTATTGTTTAGTAAAAACATAGTTTAATTCAACCTATAAATGTAATTTTCATTATGGGGTTACGTAGAACTAGAGGTGGAAAGAGTACCAAAATTATGGAGTTGAACGAGTACGATTACAGTATTTTTTGAGTGGTTGAGTACGAGTACGCGTGTAAGTGTGGTTTCAAACTTTAACTGGTGTTTGGCTGCTTGCATGAGCGAAGCTTATTAGACCATATGAACGCATTGCATTGAAAACGAGTACGACAAAAACCCGTACTCGAGTACTGATGTACTTTCCATCTCTACGTAGAACCCACACTGGCCTTCTAGGGTTAAAAGAAATTTTGCTTTCCTGGATGGTGTAGTGGTAAAAGTCGAACTCGGGAGGTAGCCCAGCGATGCAGGAACGAAACCACCTCTATGAGGCACATTTTACTTCAATCTCCATATTAAAATCAACCTACGGTTATTACAGTTCTCTACTGGCCCACTGGGTGTTCATTTGTAAAAGCATAATAGCTGGGAAAGGAAAAGGAAATCAAGTGGGAACTGCCGATTTCGCGTTCAGTTCTACGTTTAAGTTATAATGAGAGCGCAGAGTACACTAGACGAACCCGTATGTCGTGAAAACATGCCCCATTATAAGTGATATTATTTTCCCCGTGGTAGAGGTTTTTTTTTTTTTTCCTTCTCTGATTTACCGCTGATTCGTACCTAAAAGGAGTGGTACATATCTCGGCGAGGCATTGAGTGGGTGATGTTACTGTGCTGGGGGTGGTAGACTAGGGGAGTGAGTAAGGGTCAGTCGCTGGATAGTGGGTAGGAGGGGTACGGTTTTAGATGCGATGGAGCAGCTGGGAGTGAGTAAGGAAGAAGAGAATCGCTTCTGTTGAAAAGTGGGGGCGGTCGGCGAGTATGGATCGTAGGCGGTCGGGTATGGGATCTTCGGCCGAGAGAGGGAAACACCTGCGACGAAGAGCAGACAACTTTGGGCATTCCACCAGGTGTATGACAGTGATAGGGTATGGCAGGTAGGGCAAAGCGGGGCTGGCAATTTCGCCATAAGGTGTCCGTGGGTGATGCGGGTGTGGCCTAGGCGGAGACGGGCTAGGATTACTTCATTATGGCGGGACCGGTGGAATGAGGAGGCCCAGTATCCTATTTGTGGCTTGATCGTGTGGAGTTTATTTTGTGTGGCCTGGTCCCATTCCCGCTGCCATATGGAGCGGAAGTGGGAGCGGAAAGTCGGAGAAGGGGAGGGGTCGGGAGGAGGCCGGCAGTGAGCAGGCCGTCTTTGCTGTGCGATCCGCCGCCTCGTTACCCTGGATGCCGACATGAGCCGGGACCCAGCAGAAGGCGATTGTCTTGTGTTGGAAGGTCGTTAGAAAGTGGAAGCTTTGTTGGCTGGTACAGACGAGCGGGTGGGGGGAGTTAAATCTTTCCAGGGAGAGGAGTGCACTTTGGGAATCCGAATAAATGACGAAGGAGCTGGCACAATATCGAGGGCCTCCGTAATGGCGAAAAGTTCCGCCGAAAAAACGGAGGCCTCGCGGGGCAGGCCGACGCCCCGGGAAAGCGGCTGGGACAGAATCACCGCTGAGGAGGCCACACCGGCTTCCGAGCGGGAACCATCTGTGTAAATGGCGACTGCGTCCGGGTGTTGGGTTGCGTGTTCGCGGAAGAGTGACCTGTATATCATGGCGCTCGTGGTAGTCTTCGGCAGGGCACACAGATCTTTGCAAAATGTGATAGGGGTGAGGATCAAAGGGGGGTAAATGCTGAATGAGATGGGGATAACTGAGGGGGTGGGCATGTTGAAAAGATCAAGGAAAGAGCGGACCGCTTCAGTGAAGTGCCAGCTCCGTCCCTGAGGTGGTAGTTCTGAAACCGCCTTACCCAGAAGCGAAGGAGGTAGCCTCTGTGCACAGAGGTATGTCCATGAGAAGACCCCGTCGGAGGGCGAGAGGGAGATGATCGCATTCCACATGGAGGCTGGAGGCTGGGGAGGAGCGGAAGGCACCGGTGGCGAGGCGGAGGCCTCTATTAAGTACCGGATCCAGGATACGGAGGCGGGCGGTGGAGGCTGAACCGTAAACTGCACTACCATAGTCCAGCTTCGACTGCACTATGGAAGTGTAAAGGCGAAGAAGAGAGCGTCGATCTGCACCCCCATGTGGTGTGAGAGGTGATCCAGGAGAGCGAGGGGGCGTTGAAGGGATTGCTTCAGGTGCTTGAGATGGGGAACCCAATTGAGCCGTCGGTCTAGGGTCATGCCCAGAAAACGCGTGGAGGGTACCACCTCAAGAGGCCTGCCGTATAATGTGACAGAGGGTAGAGGAAGGGTTGTGGGTCTTCGTCTACTGAAGACCATACACTTGGACTTAGGGATGGAGAGGCGGAAACCCACCGACGTCGCCCAGCTTTCCACCCGGTAGATGGCGAGCTGCATCTGTCGTTGAACAACAGACGGTTCTCGCCCTGCGAAGTAGATTGCAAGGTCATCCGCGTAAATGGAAGAGCGGATGGTGGGTGGAAGACATTGTGAGACCGTGTTCATCACGACGGAGAAGCAGAGAACACTGAGGATGCTTCCCTGTGGGACCCCGTCCTCCTGCACAAAGGCATCAGAGAGGACTGAGCCCACCCAGACTTTAAAGGTCAGGGAAGAGAGGAAGCCCCTGATGAAGATCGGCATGGCTCCGACGAGGCCTAGATGTCGGAGCTGACCGAGGATCATTGCTCGACGGGTGGTGTCATAGGCCTTCTGGATGTCAAAAAAAATTGACAGTACGAACTGTCCATTGTCGAAGGCATCCTGTATGTCTCGGCTGATAAGCAGGAGGGGATCAGTGGTGGAGCGGAATTGTCTGAAGCCAGACTGGGTAGACGGGAAGGAATTGCTATTTTCAAGGACGAACGATAATCGCGTAGCAACCATTTTCTCGAGGATCTTGCAGGCACAACACGTCAGGGCGATTGGTCTGTAGTTTGTGGGATCCAGGGAATCTTCGCCGGGTTTGGGGATAGGGATGACGTGGGCCTCCTTCCTCCTGGAGGGGAAGGCGCCCTCTATCCATATACGATTTATAGATCTAGCAGGAAAATTTGTAAGGTAGAGTGAATGTGCTGGAGCATGCTGTACGGAATACCGTCCGGACCGGGACAAGGGGATCGTCGAGAGGCCAGTGCCGCCTGTAGTTCACGCATGGTAAACAATCGGTTGTAGGTGCTGTCTATGGACGGTGGAGAGGTGCTATCGTCGGGGGCGGGTATGGAATTGGCTGCAGAGGAAGAAACGGCGGCGAAGGTAGAAGCAAGGTGGTCTGCCACCGACTTGGGTTCACATAGGAGTCCGTCGTTAGTCCGGAGGACCGGGGGTCGGGAGGGGACATGTCGCCTCTCGACACCCCGCACCTTCTTCCAGATGGTAGCCGAAGGTGTGTTGGTGGTGATGCCGGACACAAAGGCACGCCAAGAGGCTCGGCGCGCTGTCTTCATTGTGCGGCGGGCGATGGCCCTGACCCGCTGCATCTCCGTGCGATGGATGGGGAGTCGCGTCCGGTAGAAGCGCCGAGTTGCCTTCTTCTTGGCGCGCACGGCCTCCGCGCACTCCGGGGTCCACCAAGGCACCCGTCGGGCGCGGGGGTAGGCGGAGGATTGTGGTACGCTAGTGCTTGCGGCCGCTAGAACGACGGACTCGAAGTATGCGATGCACTCGTCGATGGATGGGAAGTGGGCAGTTGTAAGGGTGGTATAGGTGTTGTCTGGTCAGGTCGATTGAGGGTGAGTTGTATGGGGAGATGGTCACTTCCATGGTCCTCTCGGAGGACTTGCCACGTGAAGTCTAGGAGGGCATCAGTTGAAACGAGGGACAGGTCTATACAGGATGGAGTGCAGGTGGTGGCATGGTAAAATGTAGGAGAGCCATCGTTGAGGCACTCTAAGGAGAGCTCGGTCATGACAGATATCAGGGTTAGGGCCATATAGGTGGTGTGTGTGTCGCCCCACAAGGGGTGGCGACTATTGAAATCGCCCAGTAGTAGGAAGGGCCTGGGAAGTTGTTCCAAGACTTCCACCAGGTCGTCGCGGGAGACTTGAGCGTGGGGGAGGGAAGTAGATGGAGCAGACGGTGTACTGTCTATCCAGGGAGAGCCGGACGGCAGTCACCTGTAGTGGGGACCGGATGGAGAGGTTGTAGAAGGGGACTGCGTGGTGTACGAGGATGGCAGCTCCCCTTCGAGTGCAGGTAGGAGGCGGGGTGGCGATGCAAAAATAACCAGTAGGGCAGGGCATGGGCCTGGTCCCCAGGATTAGCTCCTGGAGACAGACACACACCGGACGGGAAATGGCAATCAAGGAGTTAAGGCCTTCATAATTCGCAAATATTCCTCGACAGTTCCAGTGGACTATTGTGGTTTTCGGGGGATCCATTAGTTGATGAAGGGGGATGGGTAAAGGTGTAGGCGCTAGGAGGTTGGAGTGTGAAGGGAGATCTGGAGTTCGCGAAATTGAAGGCTGGGTCGGGGGCATGGCTGGCTATCTACCGTTCACCAGGGAAGGAATCGGTCGGCCTGTCGAACCCCGCGGAGGTTGCGGGGTCGAGTCGGCCGAGCGAGACCGGAGGCGTGGATCACGGCAGGCAGAGGAACATCGTGGGCTGAGAGGGTCAGAAGTGCTGTGACGGGCTTCTATGGTCGGACCAGGAGGGGGCACGTTAGCCCCAAAAGTGGCGCCACCCCGCCTGTCCGGGGTCTCACGGCGGACTCGAGGTGGTGACAAGCAGGGTTGGCACTAGTGGGCCAAGCCCGAAAAAACCCACCCGGTTTTTTTTTTTAAACCACTTGAAAAAACCCACTATTTTACCCACTTGTGGGTTTTTTCATGAAACTTAAGAAGTGCATATGCAATTATTTTTAAAAATTGTCATATAGGCGCCTATAATGATTTTACATGCAAAGCAAGCAAGCATGAGTCAACAAATAGACCTACAGGTATAACTCTTTGGGTGAGGTAGCAGGTTATAGTGTGTAGACATCAGCCAATCAGGGTGTTATACATCCTGATTCTTCAGTCAACTGCATCTTCAAGGAATTTTCTACTTCTTCATGGATTGTATTTAAAAGTGGACCAGACAAATTTCGACGGGAAGGTGGAGTGTAGCCTGGTCTTAGAGTCTCTATCATTTCAATAAAATACTTAGACTCTGCACATAGAAATGGAATATTATTTGCATAAAAGAATTTGGCTATTTTGTTATCAATGACATTTTTCTGCAAAGTTGTTGTTGTCATGCCAAAATCGCTTACTTTCTTTTGAATTTTTCTTTTTTTCATCTGTAATTGTGTCAGTGGTGGTGAGGATGAGTCTGGATCATCTGAGAGGTCTATGTCATGGCAGTATGAAGATGATGTACTGGCAGTATTGTCAGTCTTGTTTCTTGATTCCATGTGTTTCAAACATTTCATTAAATGCATTTTTATTCGCTCTATTTTATTACTTATTTCATTACTGCAATGTTTGCATCTAACTTTACTAGTCCCATCAATAATATTGACTTCACTCCATTCATGCCCTGATTTTCTTCCTGATCCAAAGGTCTTTGGCATTATTTAATGCAGTTATAACTTCAAACAGACTAATTCTGTAGGCTAGCAGTAAAGATAAATATGCTGTTGCCAGTTTGTTTTATTTAACTGTGAAATAAAAGAAAAATATTCAGTAATATGAATTAAATAGATATAACTAGCTGAATTAAGTTCCCTTTGGGAGCTGTAATTCATCTACTTCCAGCAGAAGACACAGGGGCCTGTCTTCCATAGGAAGTATAGCCTAACAAATAGGATAATTTACCACACCAAATTTAGTTCAAATTGGTCCATGTTTTCCAAATTTTGTTGTGAAGCTCAATCTGAGAAAATAATAACTTTTTATGCTTAATTGCCTGGAAGGCAACCTTTTTGCTAAAAACAAGACAAATGTTATATTAATAGTGTACGGTACAGTACAGTATTATTATAAAAATAAGAATAGGTAGGTCTAATATGAACTACCATATGGACATATGAAAAAACCCAATTTTACCCGGGGGTTTTCGGGTTTTAGGTGAAAAACCCGAAAAAACCCACCTGGGGTGGGCTTTTTAAAAAAAAAATGGGTTTCTTGCCAACCCTGGACTGACAAGGGGTACCAAAAGGACTGGGCGGGTGGGAGGGAGGGCGTACTCAGGGTAGCTGACAAGGAGGGGGCCGGGAATGTTGGGGGAGTAGGTACTATGGGGGTGGAAGGTGAACTATAGTAGTCTCGTGGAGGGGTGCAGAAAATGGCACCAGGAGGCAAGGGCAGATCCATGAGACTCGTGGGCGCGGGCGCGGCCAAGCTTCCCTCGGTCACACCGTGCAGCCGCGCCAGGGCCGCATCCACTGGATCCTCGGGGGAGAGGATATTGTTCGGGCTAGGTCCCGTCGTACGGGGCGGGTCGTGGATTTTAGCCACTATTGTCAGAGTCTGTGGGGGTAAAGTGGTGGGACTTCTGCGATGGGGAGAGATGGACATAGTAGACGTGGTGGGCGGAGTGAGGATCCGAGCCGTCTTCTTGGTCCGAGGGGAAGAGGGAGAGAGACGTTGGAAGGCCGGAGGGTCTGGCGACACGCTCCGGCGTCTCCTCCTCGACGGCTTGCTCCGGGCGGCAGGTTGGGGCGTGTGCAGGGGGTACTGGGAAGGCAGGGTTTGAGGTGGATGGGACCTGGGTGTCCTGGTCCCAGACATCTGGGGGATTCGTGGCAGGTGTGGTGTGGGAAGAGGAGGAATGGTGGGGGGACAGGAAATCGTCGGGTCCTGCGAGGGTTTTCTTTGGGGGGAACAGGGAGCAGTGGCTGGGGGGGGAGGGTTCAGCGGCAGGCCAGGGCGGCGTGCCGAGATGATAGAGCCGAGAGCAGCGGCATAGGACACCCCCGGCCTCACCTCCCGACTCCGCACCCTGTCTCGTGCCTCACGGAGGCTAAGGGAGTCCGTCACCTGTAGGCCTCGGACCTCCTTCTCGAACTTGAAGAAAAGGCATTCTCGGGATGAAGAGGGGTGTGCGCCTTCACAGTTGGAGCATTTGGGTGTGTTGGGGGCACCTGTCAGGGTGAGCGAGTCGTCCACAGTGGACACACAATTGATGCGGCTGTCGACAAGAGGAGCTAACGTGTCCAAACTTATTGCATTTAAAGCAACGGGTCGGGTCTGGGATGTATGAGCGGATAGAAAACTCGCATGACGCGCGGTCTCCCATACCCCATACAATGCGGCCGGGGAGGATTAGTGTATTGAAAGTAAGGAGCAGACGTGGGGTAGGGGAGGGGGTGCCTCCCTATCGGGATGTGAAACGATAGATCTTAGTGACTCCTTGGGGTGCGAGGTCCTCCAGGAGCTCGTTCACTGCGACCGACAATAGGCGGGTGGCGTAAATAGTGCCCTGACTCTGGTTCAGGCGAGAGAGTGGGGAAACGGACACCGAGCATCCAAGGACCTCAGTGACGGAGAGTAGGGCTTTCGTCTCTGCGGCTGAGTGTGATTTACGAGGAGGGAGCCATCCCTCTGTGGGCGTACGTCATAGCAGCTGGAGTTGCTGTGGGTTCGGATCGCCTGGAACGTCCGTTCAGAGTTGGTCGGGAGGGACCCAGATGTAGGCCGAATCATCAGGAATTTGTGGATACTTGGAAGGGAGAGGGAGGCTGTAGAGTCGAAATGGACTGGGATATTCAACGGTCGATAGGACGGCCGTGAATGCCGGCTCCCCCGTCCGCCGCGAGGCTCTCTCCGTGGGGAGGTGGGCTGACGGCGGGTGAGGGGGGCATATGGGGGGAGCAAGAAGCCGGGTTGTGGGGCAATTCCTCGGCGGAACTTGACTTGCCCGAAGGTGGCTGAAGTGGGCTGGGGCGAGACCCCTGCTCCAGAGTGTGTAGGTCCAAGGGCATAGTCGAGGGACGGACTGGGGTCGGCAACGGTAAAGGAGAGTGCAAGCGTTCCGCTTCCACAGGGGGGTCAACCCCATTAGGTTGCGGTCGGTCTTCCAGTGGTAAAGGACTCGAGGGCCTGGTTGCCCACCACCCGAGTGTTGGGAGTAGTAGTAGTAGTCCGGGAATGAGAAGCAGTAGTTGTAAACCGAGGGGGAGAAGTGTCCATAGCGAAACAAAAAAGAACTTCATCCCCCGCGCGCATCCAGCCACCATCGACTCCAACAAGGGAAAGGCGAAGCGTGGGCACACTTGGTCCCACCGCCGATAGATGTCACGCAGGGGAGATACACCCGTACCCAGTCCCAGTGCCTGAAACGCGGCCACTCTCATCCAACGCGCGGTGAAAAGTGGCAGGGACAGGGTTTGGGTTGGGTTGGGTTGGGTTGGGTTGGGTTGGAAAGCGACAAGGGTGCAGGGCAACCACCTCCCACACCCAAGGGCCAAGGAAAGGGTCAAAATCAAGGTCCAAAGAACGACACCAAAAAACAGAGAAGCCAGAAAGAATGGGTTAAAGGAAAAAGGAAGAAAAAGAAACAGGAGATCAGCCGGGTCCCCAAACGGGCCCAATGGTCCACGAGGGCAGAGAAAGCCCTTACACCGAAGAAAGGTGTATTCCCACATTCGCCACAGAGGGACGCGCCCTATCGCTCCGGACAAAGCAAAGGGCCGTGGTAGAGGTAAAAGAGAAAGCCAGATATCTCAAAATTTTGGGTTTGCGAATCGAACAGTTTTCAACATCATCGCGAGTCTTCGGCACTCTAGGTATACGAGGAATTTGATACAAATTAAGGGACTACTGGGTAGTCAGATCCAGATTTAACCTCTTTTGGACCACTGGGTCAAATTTGTACCGTTTCCAATACACGCATTCATAACTTAACCCTACAAAAACCTTGGTCGTTAAGAGGTTAAGTAATGAAGATGGTTTGGCCGCGGTATGAAATTGAAAACAAATTTGAATTCGACTAAAATGTTCGATTTGAGTCTTGGACTAAAGCACCAAACCAGAATGTAAACATTATTGGTTAAATCCCAAGCCGTAACTATCATTTTTTCCACCAACCACTATATTTGAGCCAAAAGGAGGCGAACAAACTTCGACACAGGACTCAAAAAGTAAAGGAAAAAAAAAGCTTGGTTTAAGTGCTGGACAAAAACATAAGCCTGAATAAAAAAGTTGCGTAACTAATTGTGAACTGTTGGAAGGAAATATGTCCCAATAGATATACAGGGTGTCCCAGGAGGAAATGTCAAGAATGCACCATTTGACTCTTTGGGTATTTCTAAGTAGAAAGTATTATATCGACATGTGCCCGATTCACAACCGTTACCGAGATACAGGCCTCTACATTTGGGCACCATCTCACTACGGCAGGGAGGTTACTACATACTTAAATAAACGGTTTCCGGGAAGGTGGATTGGACGTGGAGGACCTGTGGCATGGCCCCCTCGTTCGCCTGACTTATCTCCGCTAGATTTTTTTTGTCTGGGGGTTCTTGAAGAGTAACGTTTATCAGCGGGGTAAACCCGAAACTAGGGAGCAGTTGGTTGCACGTATACAGGATGCGTTCATAAACCTCAGAAATGAACTTCCGCGTTTTCCTTGGCAAGACTCGATGGATCGGAGGCTCGCCGCGTGCATTGAAGAAGGAGGGGGTCACTTTGAAACCATTCTGCAATAAGTGCAATAGTGTATTGTATATTTGTACTTTTTGTAAACCACAAGTGTCATTAAATAGTATTTAAGATCGCCTTTTTATTATGTTTTAATTACCCAAATGTAGAGGCCTGTATCTCGGTAACGGTTGGGAATGAGACCCATATCGATATAATACTTTCTACTTAGAAATACCCAGAGAGTGAAATGGTGCATTCTTGACATTTCCTCCTGGGACACCCTTACATATACTGGGCTTTTCGAGTTTTTAAATTTTTTGCTGGAAAACCTGATTACGTCATGTATACGCGCAGTTACCCATCATTTCGTATTAACTGAGTATTATACCATGTACCCAAACTCTCCGCATCTCATCTAATCTTAAATAGGACTCGTGACGGAGCTGCCCGTACCATTAATAGCGGAGGTCCAAGCCTCGGGAAGCAAATGAAGGAAGACATCGGCCAGGAGTCCACCGACGGCGAAACTAAGCATCAACTGGAGGAGGTTGAAATGAGACACTGCAAAAATAAATAAATACAGGTGAATAACTTATAAAATAACGATAAAAAATTACGAACGAAACCCAATATTTATAAAAGAAAACGGTATAGGTAGAAACACCGACTGTAAATATATAATGATCAAATATTAAAACAAATTAACCTACTACAAAATTACCCTCATCCTCAAAGCGAATAAATTAACTCATCTTTTGAAGCTATAACACGGCTAATTTACATTCTACTGACGGATGATGCGCGATGAATAAACCCCACTTTTATAAAAATATCCATTTCTCGAGTCTTTTCAATGTTATATGAAGACTTAATTACCCCTAAGAAAATAGGGCAAAAACCTAATTGAACTGGGCACTGGCCAATTTTTTAAGTTTTTTCTTAAAAGCACCTTAACAAATTTATATAAAAGCCAATTTCTAATCTACAACGTTAGTGTTAGTAAACAAGAAAACAAAGCAAGAATTTGAGAACATTTTATTATTTTCGTCACCTGCTCTTATTAGAGCACCTTTAGTTTTTTTTGTTTTTTTTTCATTGCAAAGACTCGTTCAATTTTATTTTCATTATTAAGAGATTGAAACTATAAAAGAAACTCGGTCATTGTTAACAGCAGTAGTGATGAACGAGTTACTGTACAGATGGTAGCGTGGTTTCATAGTAGCGAATAAAATAATAAATAATCGTACATCTTTATATATTAACTCGCGTGAAATAAATTTTTGGTAAACGTATTACATTCGCACGACGGGCCGAGCGATATGGGCAGGGAGGTAAGTACAGATATGCGCACAAAATAGTACAATATTTGTATCACATTAACGAAATACCAACAAGTAATAAAAACCAATCGTTAAGAATACACGTTTAAAACATTCAATGCAAAAACCTGCATTTCGAAAAGTGTAGTTTAAAAAATTAAAAAATAAATAAAATAAATAAAAAAATAAATCACCAAATATTAATTTCTCTCGTTATTGTTCATCTCTCTTGTCTAATATTGATTTCTTTGTATAATATTGAAATCATACCTTCATTAACAACTTCGTACTTGGTTTATAATAATAATAATAATTATTAATACATACTCTAATTAATAATTCTTATTCATGATTTATGTATTATTAATATTTGACATTTATTTGTTAAAACAAAAACAAATTTCAAAACTATTTATTTTAATCAATAAAAGTAATTAAATTGTTATATATATATATATATTAGTGGTGGACCGGATATCCGCATCCGCACTTCTGGCCCAGTCATGCACATTTCATGTAAAGTATTAATTATTAATGAATAAACAAATATATAAAGCTCAAAATATAAATACGTGGTAACAGAAAATTGAATGAAACTTGTTTCATTCAATTTTCTGTGGCTGAAACTCGAGAAAATTATTTTTATCATAATGAAAACATTAATATTAATTTTAATTCGTATGCATTGCCTGCCATAATAGTAATATCACGAAATTTGAAAAATTATGTCATATATTCATAATTCTATATTATATTGATAGATTAACTAAATATCCGCATATGTTGAGAAACTGACATCCGGTCCACCACTAATATAAAATTGTAATCTTACGGCTTGAGGATAAAATTAATAGGTTACTGTCATCTTTGAAAACTAAAAAAGCAATAGATGTGATAACTTATAACAAACTTTTTGCAACGGGATGTGATCTGGGACGATTATATAGTCTCCCTAAGATACACAAACCCGAAATTCCTTTGAGGCCTATTCTGGCTTCATATAGCTTGCCCTCGTATAATCTTGCCAAATTTTTGGTTAGTTTGCTTTCCCCTTTCTCCAAAAATGAGTATACTATTTCTGATTCCGCGTCTTTTCAAAGGGAACTCCTTGATAAGAAATTTAACTCAGACCATTACTTGGTAAGTTTTGACGTTAGTTCCCTGTTCACCAATATCCCTGTGGGCGAAACTCGTAAAATTATCCTTGACAAGGTTTTTAGTAATTCCCCCAAATTTCAAAGTTTTGATAAAAATTACCTTAATTCTATGTTAGAGCTAACTCTTAAAGGTAGTACTTTTATATTTAATGGAGATATATACCAGCAGACTGATGGCGTGGGCATGGGATCTCCGATCGGCCCATTGGCTGCAGATTTTTTCATGACTTTTTTTAGAAACCAAAATGTTTACCCAGCCTCCTACCCCTATAAGGCCTATTTTTTATAGACGATATGTTGATGATATTTTTGCAGTTTTTACTGATGCTAACAGTGCTCATAAATTTTTTATGTTTTTAAATAACTTACATCCAAACATAAAGTTTACTCTGGAGGAAGAATCAGATTCCAAGCTGCCTTTCTTGGATTACTGATTAGCAGAGTGACTATTATTACTTCAGTTTTTCGTAAGAAGACGTTCACCGGTCTTGGACTCAATTTTTTAAGTTATTGTGATTTTAAATACAAGCTGGCATCTGTTAACACCCTACTTAACCGAGCGTATAATTTATGTTCTAACTATCAGTCTCTGCATAATGAATTTGTTTTTTTAAGAAAATATTTTGTGAATAATGGTTATCCTTTGCAGATTGTAGAAAACGCTATTAATAGATTTTTAGCTAACATTTACAAACCAAAAATGTCTAATTTTAACGTTCCTAAAGATGTATATTATCTTGCGCTCCCAGAAATGGGATATCTGAATTCCTATTGCCGTAATAACCTTGTGCCACTTCTTAGTAAATTTTATTGTCAAAGAGATTTTAAACTAGTATTTGTTAACCGTCGTTCTATTGGCTCATATTTTAATGTTAAAGACCGTGTATCGGATGCTCTGCGCAGTGCTGTTGTTTATGAATTTAAGTGTCCCTGATGTGATCGATGCTATATTGGTAGCACTGTGCGGAGCCTCGAGTCGCGTTTCTGTGCCCATATGGGCATAAGCCATAAGAACTGACAAACCATTGAGAACTAAAGCTTCAGCTATACGCAGCCATATTATTCTATGCAAAGTGGATATAACTTTAGCTAATTTTAACATTTTAGATTCCGCTCCGTGTGCGCAAACTTTAAGACTTTTAGAATCCCTATATATTAAAACTCTCTCCCCTCGCTTAACTCTGATATTTCATCCGTTCCCCTCCGTCTAAACTGAACATCTTTAACAACCAACCTTTACTTGTTTTTAGATGCTTCTGTTTTATTAGTTTTGCCTCAGAATCTGTGCTGCTTAGACTTAAGGTGTGTTCCTTTTAAAAGTGTGGGTTTTTTAATTTTTTAGTGTTTTAAAAAAAAGCTTGTGAATTTTTAGTTTTTTGGGTTTTACATTTTGTATTTTATAACTGTTATTCATTGTTCTTTTTTTAGTGTCACTTTCATTGTTTTAAAGCTTGTGATTTTTTCCCTATTGTTTTATAATTGTCATTATGGTTTTAATTGTTTTTAACTTTTTAGAATTTTTTAGTGTGACTTTCATTGTTTTTAAAGCTTGTGAATTTTTTCCCTACTTTATTTTGTTTGTCATTATGGTTTTTAATATTCTGTTTTTAACTTTTTAGAATTTTTGCCTGAAGATGAGCATAGTTTGTGCTTGAAACGTTGAAATTGTACAAAATATAGTCCCTTTCCAACATGATGGATGTTTCTTTCCTTCTTGTCTGTGGCTTTCTGCTTAAATTGAAGTTTGCCAGAAGCGGCCTTCACCATATATATATATAATATATATATATATATATATATATATATATATATATATATATATACACATATATACATATATATATACACATATAATATATATACATATATATATTACACACACACGTCATCGAAATGTTTCATAAATTAGTATACATATTCAGGACGTCAAAATGAACAAAAAAGTTCCTATGAACATAAATCCGCAATCGCTTCGTTTCCGAGATACATTGCTTTTTTACCGATGCTATTCTCTGTACACCTATTCTATGCTTTCTAAATATATAAGAGAACGAAGTGTACTTCTGAATACACGAAAGGCCTTGGAATCATTTTTCTTTTTCCCCGTGGGTTTGCAGTATATATATATATATATATATATACACAGGGTTGGCCGAAAGTCTGGATCCATAGGAAAATATTTATTTTAATACATAAATTACAACAAATGGTAAATACTTAAAATGAATATCAACTTTAACTCGTAAATGCGTATCCGTGATACTGTACAGTAGTTCGTACTCCAGTATAAATACTCATACTTTTTTTATTTCAGCCCAGAAATGGCTTCGAATCTAACAACAGAAGACCGGGTAGAACTTGTGCTCATGTACGCAAGACAAGGCGCTACACACAGAGAACTTGCTACCGAATTCAATAGAAATCATCCTGATAAGCATCCAGTAACACATGCGACTGTTGGCAAGTTGTTTAAACGTTTCAAAGAAACAGGAAGTTTACATGATCGACGGCGTTCTGGTCGTCCAAAAACTGCAACTGATGAAAATACCTCTGCAATGGTATGTGAAACTTTAACGAATAGTCCAGTAAAGTCAACAAGAAGATTATCAAATGAAACACGCATCTCGAGAACGTCAATTCGAAGAATTATTAAAAATCAAATTCCATCCCTAAGTGTCTCGATGTCAGAGGCCGCCAATTTGAGCATTTGTTATAATTTGTTGTTTATACTGGAGTACGAACCACTGTACAGTATCACGGATACGCATTTACGAGTTAAAGTTGATATTCATTTTAAGTATTTACCATTTGTTGTAATTTATGTATTAAAATAAATATTTTCCTATGGATCCAGACTTTCGGCCCACCCTGTATATATATATATATATATAAATAGATGCTTCTATTTAGTCGCTGAAGATGGCCCCTGAGTGGACCGAAACGTTTGGCCAATAAATGTTGAGTCGTATCTCTTGTTTTCATATTCCTATTTTTTTAAATATATATATATATATATATATATAATATATATATTATATATATATATATTATACACACGGCGTCGCAAGTACAAAGGGTGAACTCGCCAAACCAGTTTTGAGATGGACGCGTTTAAACTTTGTGACTATTTTGTATGAGGGGTACATAGCGCAAATACACGCATTGAAAATAATTACATTTTGAGTGTACGAAGTGGGTATTTACATCAATTATATATGGCTTTTTTCTGGAAAAAAGGTTTCGAAACTGTTATAAATTTCCTACAACCTTTGCCATTTGCTGCTACCCATCCCAATCTATTCCCAAGATTTTGTCACGTTAACAACCCCCCACCCACCCAAAAAAGAAAAGAATTGGAAAATAAAAACACGAAATTTTTTTTTTCTGCATATTAAAAATACAAAATGTGCCGAAACGCCGTTCCGGCGCATTCCGCCAGAAAAAAAAGCCAATATAGAGGGTGTCCCAAAAGACTCGACTCGGAGAAAATAAACATTTTTAAAAGTAAAACAGGTTTCTAATGTCAGTTTTGCATATTTTACGAAAGAAAATACCCTGATGGCTCAGTATGCAGTCAAGAGAAGGTGAAACTGGTATTGCTACAGGTTTCCTGAAAAAACAGAGGGAGGAATGTTCATGAAATAACTGACATGCCTCCCTCTGCTTTTTCGGAAACATGCTGCAATACCAGTTCTACCTTCTCTTGACTGGTATACTGAGCCATCAGGGTATTTTCTTTTCAGAAATATGCAAAACTGACATTAGAAATCTGTTTCACACACACACAGTATATATATATATATATATATATAATATATATTTTTTTTTTTTTTGTTTCAAAGAATGACCGCTCATGGCCACCAAAAGAAAGGTGGATAGCAGAGCGAACACAGAACGAAGAGTATGGAACAACTAACGGAAATGAACAATAGACGGGGGGGGAGGAGGAGGAGGTGGGGGAAAAGCAAAAAGATCATAGTGGGGTCACAGCCGGTAAAGAAGTCGGGAGCGAAAGAGGAAGGAGAACAACCCGGTTATCGAAAAGTAGGAACCTTCAGACAGAAGAGCGCCAAGCCTATCACAAAGCCCAACGTTCTCCAAAAAGGGAAAATACTCTGCGCGCAGCGCAGAGTAAAGCGGACACTCCACCAGAAGGTGGGCAACTGTAAGGAGGACGTCACAATTGGGACATCGGGGCACCCGATCCCCGGCCATCAAATAGCCATGGGTCAGGTGGGTGTGGCCAATACGGAGGCGGGCCAGAGCCACCTCCTTATGGCGCGACCGATGGAAGGAAGAGGCCCAACATCCCAACTTGGGTTTAATCTTGCAAAGTTTGTTGTCCGTAGCGCCATCCCAGCGACTCTGCCACCGGGAGCGCAAAAACCTACGGAAGCCAGGGATATAATCAGAAAAAGGGAGGGACACAGGTGAAACCTGCAGTCGGCACACGGAACGGGCAGCTCGATCAGCAGCCTCATTTCCAGCCACGTTAACATGTGCTGGGACCCAGCAAAATACCACCTCCTTGCCACCGAAAGCGACAAGAGTATGGTACAGTAGCTGGATTCGTCGGACCAGCGGGTGGACAGAGTCAAACACTCCAGGCCATCCAGGGCACTGCGGGAATCCGAATGGATGACGAACGACCCATCCGGATGCTCCCGCACCACCTCCAGAGCGCTCAGAATGGCATAGAGCTCCGCCGTAAAAACGGAAGCCTCATCAGGGAGACGGTACATCGGGGAGCAAGGACAGACGACTGGGGAACAGCCGCGGATCCAACGCCCCCCGACGACCTCGAACCATCCGTGAAGATCGCAACACATGCAGAGTGACACGCCGCATGCTGCAGGAAAAGAGACCGAAGCAAGGCAGAGTCCGACTCGGTCTTGCGAACGGGCGCAACGCCCTACAGCACGCAACAGGGTGCTCTCCCAAGGTGCAACACCACTGAAAGAGACCGGTATAACGGATGGAGGGGGAGCGCCCATACCATCGAGGAGGGAGGTCACCGTGTCGGTGAAATACCAACCCCCATCCCGGCAGAACGCCCTCTCAACCACCTGGAACAGAGGAGAGGTGGGAAGACGGAGGATCCGGAGATAGTGCTTAGCAACGAGGAACGACCTCCGATCCTCCAAGGGAGGGATGTCGCACTCCACCTGCAGACTATCAACCGGAGAGGAGCGGAAGGCGCCAGATGACATGCGCAGTCCTCTAGAGAGGACCGGATCCAGTATCCGAAGGGCCGTGCGGGAGGCGGAGCCATACACCACACTCCCATAGTCTAACTTGGACTGTACCAGGGACACGTACAAACGGAGGAGCGTCCGCCTATCCGCGCCCCATGTAGTATGCGACAGATGCCCCAGCAAATCCAGGGTACGTCTCGCGGACACGCGCAGCCGGCGAAGGTGGGGAACCCAGCTCAAACGGCTGTCGAAAACCATACCCAAAAAGAGTACTGATGAAACGAGGGCCAGAGGCTGACCCCCGAGTGTAAGGTTAAAGGCCGGGATGGCGCCGGATCCCCGTCTCCTCGACGGAAGGAAGGCCACACACGAAGTCTTCGGAGAAGACAACGTAAGGCCCACCGACGACGCCCAGCGTTCAACCCGATTGACCGCGAGTTGGACTTGCCTCTCCACGAGGGGGGACTCGTCCCCGCGGCATAGACAGCCAGATCATCTGCATAGATGGAACAGCGCACCGAGGGCGGAAGAGCTCCCGGTAGCGCAGACATAACTAGGTTGAAGCATGAGACGCTCAACACACCCCTGGGGCACCCCCTCCTCCTGAACATACAGGCAGATAGGGCCGCCCCATTACGGACGCGGAAAGTGCGACGGCAGAGGAAGTTGCGAAGAAACGTGGGCAAAAAGCCCACAAAACCAAGAGACTTCAAACGGTCCATGACCACTCCCCGACGGGTCGTGTCATAGGCCTTTTGGACGTCAAAAAAGACGGCCAGAACAAGATTCCGGCGGGAAAATGCCTCCCGTACATCATGGCCAAGGAGGAGAAGGGGGTCCAGAGTACCCGAAATCGACGAAAACCATACTGGGTCGGGGGGCATAACCCAAGCGACTCCAGTGTAAAGGAAAGTCGGACGGCCACCATCTTTTCGAGGAGCTTGCATAAGCAGCTCGTCAAAGCAATAGGCCGATAGCTCGCCACCTCCGCCGGATCCTTCCCCGGCTTAGGTATCGGGACCACAATCGCCTCCCTCCAACGGGAAGGGAACGACCCCTCAACCCACATCCGGTTGAAAAGATCCAGCAAGAAGTGCAGGGCCATCGGGTGCAGATTCCGAAGAAAGTCATACGGAATGTCATCAGGGCCAGGAGCGGAAGAACGACGGGTTGCCAAAGCAGCCCGAAGTTCCCGCATCGGAAAGAGATGGTTATAGGGCTCGTTCCCAGGGGGCGGAACGTGACCTCCGATAAAGGGCGATTCGCAGCCGAAGGCGAACGGGAAACCGCAGCAAAAGCACCGGCCAGCCGATCAGCCACAGCAGCAGGATCCGAAAGGAAGCCATCCCCGTCCCGAAGGACAGGGCGACTAGCAGGGACCGTCCTCCCCTCGATACTACGTACCTTCCGCCACACAGCAGCAGAAGGGGTAGATGAGGAGATGCCGGACACAAAAGCACGCCAAGAGGCCCGACGGGCCAACTTGAGAGTCCGGCGGGCGAAAGCCTTCGCCCGCCGCATCTCAATCAAGTGGCCCGCCGCCGGGTGCGGTGGAAGCGGCGCGTTGCCCTCTTCCTCTCGCACACCGCCTGGTGACATGCTGGAGTCCACCACGGGACGCTACGAGTCCGCGGGTTACCGGAAGAACGAGGAATACAGTCTTCCGCGACGCCCATCACCACCCGCTCGAAGAACTCCAAGCTCTCATCCACCGAGCCAAAGCTCAACACCGAACGGACAATGACGGAACGAGCTCTGAAAGATGGCCAGTCAGCCCGCGCAAGGCACCACCTCGGTCGAGATGAAACGCCCGGCCGCGGACCGACCGGCTCAAGACAGACTGGGTAATGATCACTGCCATAAGAGTCCCCCAACACCTTCCACGAAAAATCGAGTAAGGCATCGAGGGACACCATGGAGAGATCAATACAGGTAAATGAACCCGTGGGTTCGTGGAAGTAAGTAGGTTCACCGGAATTGAGACACGCAAAGGAAAGTTCCTCCATTAAGGAGAGTAAAATCCCAGCAACATTAGTCGACCGAACATCACCCCAAGCCGGGTCGCGACTGTTAAAGTCCCCGAGGAGGAGAAACGGTCGGGGTAGTTGCAGCACCAATTCGCGAACCGCGTCGCGAGAAGGAGGGTCATGAGGAGGAATATAAACCGAGCAGGCAGTGTACTGGCGATCTAAAAAGAGCCGCACAGCCACAGCCTGCAAGGAAGTGCGAAGAGGCACACCACGCGATGGTAACGAATGATGCACGTAAATCGCCGCACCCCGCCGGCGTGTGCGCTCATCCGGGGTGCAAGGGAAACCAACATATCCAGAGAGACGAGGGAGTCCCCGCGCAGCCAGGATAGTCTCCTGGAGACAAACACAGGAAGGCCGCTCGCTCTCCAGCAGGGAGGCAAGGTTTTCCCAGTTAGCTAAAAGCCCCCTACAGTTCCAATGCAAGATGGAACTGTAAGGGGAAGCGGCATTATAAGAGGCAGAGAAAACAGCGAAATAGCCACGGACCAAGCTGAGCAGCAAACTCAACGGTCCGCAACCAGGGACGGAATCGGTTTCCCCGACTCACCCAGAACTGGGGGGGTAGGGGCCACCGACTCCGCATCTGCTGCACCCGTAGTAGGACGAGAAGTGGAGAGTAGAACAGGGAGGTCAGAGGGGGGCTCTCCCGGCGGGGGGAGAGACGACGAGTCGGGCCCAGCCGAAACCCCCAACTCCCCACAAGAGGGGGACCGGGGGGAACCAGCTGTTCGAGGGCTCGTCAAACCAGACAAGCACTGACGGGGGGGAGAGGAAAGGTCGACCACAGTGGGAGAGGTAGATCCAGGGGAGACCCGACCACTCTCAGCAGGAGCCGGAGAGAGAGAACTCCATGAAGGAGGGCCAGGCCCCTCTCGACCGGGTCTATCATGGGAACAGAGTCAGTAATCGAGGGTGTCATGGGGCAATGCCCTCGACCGACACCCGGACACTGGTCGGGGCACCGGGAGGTGACGCCCCACCAGCGCTCCGTATAGGGGGGGGGGGAAGTCCCGAGCGGATCAGGAACAGCGCGCCGCTTCCCCTCCGGTGAAGACGGGGAAGAAGGGGAAGCAAGGCGAGCAGCAATCAGGGTCGGGTCGGAAGGACTCCGACCACGGCGACGCTTCCTCCTCTCCTTCGGGGCATCCCCCTCCCCACCCGAGAGACGAGTAGGCAAGGATCCAGACCCCAAGGCCGGAGGGGGAGAAGGGGCACTTGTAGGCAGGGAAGCAGATGGGATGTCAGAAAGTGAGACAGAGGAACAAGAAGGACCCGCGGCGCCAGGAGGACCACCAACCCCCGGGACTTCCAGGGGGGGCACCACTCCAGTAGACGCCGGGTAGCACGGGAGGGGCCCGAGAGCCCGCCAGGGCCAAGAGCCGCAGCGTAGGACAACCCCCGCCGCGGCTCCCGGTCACGGATCTTATCGCGCGCCTCCCGCGCACTAAGGAATTCGGTAGTCCTTAAGGACCGCACCTCAAATTCAAACTTGAAAACGGGACAGTCCCGGGAAGAGGAAGGGTGGGCCCCCGAACAGTTTGAGCAACGCGGGGGCTTCGTGCACGGGGTAGGGTGCGCAGGCCCACCGCAGCGGACACATAGCTTACCCTCACGGCGGCACGCAGAGCTAACATGGCCGAATCGGTTGCAGCCAAAGCAGCGAACCGGGTCAGGCACATATGGTCGCACCGAAAAACTCACACGACCGGCGATCACCCATGCCCAGAACACCTGGGCCGGAGGCACAAGGGAGTCAAAGGTCAGGAGCAGACGAGGGGACGGGGTAAGAACACCATCCCGGCGCGACGAAAAGCGGAAGACCTTCGTTACCCCCTGGGGGGCAAGATCCTCCTGCAACTCGCCAACCGGGATTGACAGCAGACGGAAGCGAAAATGGTGCCTTGACAGCTATTCAATTGCGGATGGGGAGTCACAGAAACTCTGCAACCCAAGACATCCTGCAACTGTAGAAGGGACCCAGTCACCCCCGAAGAACGGGACTTCAAAAGAAGAGACCCTCCCTCAGAGGGCGGATATCATAACGACAGGGAACACCTATCGTCTTAAGGCGCTGAAACCCCGTTCCGAGTTGCCCGGAAGGGAGCCAGCGGAAGGGCGGAGAACAAGGAACCTGTCCACTGGACAGAAATTGACAGCAGAGACAGGTCCATGTGTAACGGTAACCGAGAGTGGGCGAGAGAACAAGGGCCGCGAAGACCCCGCCCTACGGCCACCACGAGTCCGGCCACGAGAGCCAGACACCGCAGAGGACGAGAGGGGGCCATACGGCTTGAGGGTCAATCCAGCGGAGGCAGAGGCCGCTGAACGACCAGAAGTAGTAGTCTGATCCAAATCCAAGGGCGGGCCAGAGTCGTCAACAAGAGGGGAGTGAAGTTTAGTAAGAGAACCCATAAACAGTATTTTTGTTGTTTCGCGCCCGGGGCCGCAGGGAACCGATTACCCGGGGCCCAAGGGGACCAAGCGCACGCCGGCGGGGGATGGGTGCCTCGTCCCATGCGGGTACCCCCGTTTCAAAAGGGGCCCTTACAGCCTCGAGAGTTCTCCCCCGCCGGCAGCAAAGACCAAGGCCCCCCAGGGTCCCAGGCCCGGGCACCCTACCAGCCACTTAGTCCGGCCCCGACCATGGGAGCGAGACCCCCAGCGATCAGCCCCGGCAGCCCACGGGGCGCGCGAAGTGAGAAGAGAAAGCAGAAAAAAAAACAAAAAACAGAGGGGGCAAGGAAGAGGGGAAAGAGGGGAAGACAGGAAAGGGGGACTGTAGAATAGCAGGGTATGTTAAAAATCTACTTCGCAACCGGGCGGGGACCCGGCAGGGCCCCCAGCCGCGGCTGACCCCCCTCGCCACATGGAGGCAGGAGCCCGCGGGCGATCCACCCCAGAAAGACCGCCCGCGGGAGGGGGTATATATATATATATATATATATATATATATATATATATATATATATATATATATACGCACTGCGTACCAGATTCTTTTGTGTAACAGAAGCGTATCACATTCTCCTTTCTCTTCAAAGCGAGTCATTTTGATAAAACTTTCAAAATAGAATTTACTTTGCGATCTGATAAACACACGCGGGCACTCTCTTTTCTCCTTTACTACTGTATTATGCTACACAATGCGTTGGCACACGCTACCACCAACATACATATATACATACACTTCTAGAGATTAACAAACATTGTGCTTTATTTTGGCGTACGGTAGAGCAGCTATTACAGCTGCCTACGCATAACCTTCCTTATACATTTTTTCTGAAGAAGTTACACCCTTCTGACAAGATGAACCAATTTTTATTATTAGTAGTATTAGTATACTGTTATCGTTGTTGAACTTCGGCTGGAGATAACGAGTACTACTTGTCGATGCCAGCTGAGTTTTTTTATCATATTCTTAATGCAACTGAAATGACTTCAAAAGAAAAAGTGACACGTGTTCAGAACTTGGTGGGGCTAAAAATGCCGTTTGGTCTTACTATTTATCACTAGTTTTCGAGTTTAAGAAGCAATAAAAACATTTATATTAATGATAATTCATTTACAAACATCCTACTTCAATCTTGCGCACACGTACAAAAAAAAATCTTTGGAACAATTATAAACAAAGATGATACATCAACAGTTTTTAAGATTTTCAGTAGGTACATTTAATGTTTATTCGACAAAAGTGCCATAATTTGTGGCTATGCTCAATACTTTCATTAAAAGTGAAATTCGGAAGAGTATCTTTTAAAATTTGTATACTTCATTCACGCTTCACAGCCACAACACAAAATTTTTTATATGCATGCATGCATGTATGTACATTGCCAAAAAAAAAAATCTCCTTTGATTTTTAAAATAATTTTCAACTCTAAATTGCATGGGTGTGTGGGTGTGTGTGTGTGTGTGTGTGTGTGTGTGTGAATACAGTTAATGCAAAGAATGAACCCTTTAAGCCCTGAATTTTTTGTAGGGTTAAGTTATGAATGCGTGTATTTGAAACGTTAGCAATTGGCATCTTCAGTCCTTAAAGGGTTAAGAAACCAACCAACCCGATTATCCAAGCTATTCATCAGTCCTGCCGTATGTCTTCCAAGCTATGGAATTTATGGTATGAAAAAGTGTCTGTAGCTTCACTTAACCTCGACATTACTGTACTATTTCTCGTTAATTGTATTTCTATTCTTAGACTTAGTATTTGAATTGTCATTGTACTCTATTGTCAGTTCACATTATTAATATTTGTCATATGGAGTATGGTCTGCCAATAAATATTTTCATTCATATGCAGTACATATACATATTATAGTGCCGTGCCAAAATTAAGAGAGCACCCTCCTAAAACAACGGACTGGACATGTGCCACCGTCCTCTTGAAACAATGTCCTCGGGTGAAGTATTCCATTCCGAAACAAAGGCGGGAGGTTCTCATCTAAGATGAATATATAACCTCGTAAATCGAGACGTCCCCTCTGTGAACACGAGGTCAACTTTTCCATAGTATCAAATGCTCATCCACCATAAAAGAACAATCACCGAATTTCACATTGGGTTGCACCCCCACTCAGTTGCTGTCTCTGTACGGGGGTTTGGAGTACGCTTCTCACGTGTGGGGTGGCTCAACCCACGCAGTCTCGCTTGATCGGATGGAATCAAAGGCTTTTCGTCTCATCAATTCCCCGCCTCTTACTGACTGTCTTCAATCCATCTCTTTTCGCCGAAATGTTGCCCCCCCCTCTCTCTTTATTATCGCTATTATAAAGGACATTGCTCTTCTGAACACCAATTGTATGGCTACTCAACCGTTCATCTATTCAACCGCTCAACTCCGCAACAACCTTCCTCAATCCACCTTCCCCCCTATGACCTCCAATCTTTCAAATGTAATGGAGTTGTTTAACCTCCTCCGCAACATCTAAGGTCATATGACGGAGACCTATAGTGGGATCCGAACCACGGGTCACTACATATTCTGGACGCACCGGTTTCCCATCCAATTACTATCCGACCCAATGTCGCTCTAATTTTTCAAACGTAGTGTCCAGGCATTTCGAAAGCTTTGGACCTTAATTTTGGTCTTTTCTTCTTCTTCTATGAGGTTGTGGGTGTTTTATGCGGGCGTTCGCAGTTTGCCCCTCCTTCTCGCATTGAGCATATCGCCAGTTTATCCATACCCAGATCTGTCCTCCTGCCTGAAACAAACTACCTTACTGGAATCTTGATTCATTTGAGAAAAACAGTGCCGAAACCAGGGTTGGCATTAATGGGCCCAACCCAGTTTTCCCCACCTAGGTTAAAAAAAAACCTTAAAAAAAACCAGCATTTTCCCCACTAGGAGGTTTCTCAATATTACTCTATAATTCACCCACATCCTAACAATGTACAGTTCTAAGCACAACGTTAACACACTAAGCCATTACTGTAATACCGATGGTAAGATTTACTGAATCTTATTGTAGAAAAGAAATTGGTAAGTCTATAATATAAATAGCCTTCAAAATCTTATTTTAATCTCGCAATTAATGAAATAAATTCGTGTAAAACAGTCTTTTATTTTGTTATAGCTAGACAAAATGGGTAAAATTTCTTTTAAATGCTCTGGCTCAATCAGAGAGAATAATTTGAAATACCCGTGAGATAAAAAACATTAAAGAAATAGCTAGCTTAAGTCTTTGGTAAGTTAGTAAAGTGATAACCAAAAAAGAATATTTTATTTCAAGTCTGAAACTATGATACAATAATGTCCGCACCACTCATGAGATCAAGCACTAAATAAAAAGAACTTACGGTATGTATCCAAATATTTCACATAGCTATAATAACTTACAACAGGTACTCATTAGATTAAAAAACAAACAGTTTATATCATTGTCTAACTGAAGAAGTAATATACATATCCATACCAGATTACCAACACAAATCAGCAACAAAATGAAAAAAAAAAATGGAGCCCTGTAATTAAACCTAAGCAGTAACTTTTAGTTATCAGATTCGGATTCATAAGGTATGGCCAAGCGAAGTTGCTTATGCATTTTTAACATTTTTTTTTTTAATTCTTTATTTTGATAAACCCAGGTTTTCCCGGATTTTATATAAAAAACCTGAAAAAAACTGAAAAACCCAGGTGGGTTGGTTTTGTATTTAAAAGTGGGTTTTTGTCAACCGTGGCCGAAACTGATCACAATTGTCCTCATCAGCATGAATCTCTCCCATCGTTTTCTCCTATTAGTCTCAGAAAGCGACCTACATACAACCTCCCACACGGAGTTGGGTACAGAGGACGTGTAGCTACACGGAAGACACTGCTTTCGAAGACTAATAAGTGGAAACTATACGCGTGGTTCATGCATATGAAGAACAAATCTAATCGGTTGTGGCACACTGTTTTCTTTTCAGATGAATGCCTGCAAGTGTCTGCTTGTAAGAATCGCTGACGAAGGTGAAGGTGCTGCTATACATACACACACACACACATATATATATATATATATATATATATATATATATAATTGCAAACCCACAAGGAAAGAAAAAACGATTCCAAGGCCTCTCGTGTATTCAAAGCTACACCTCGTCAGGGAATTCCCTGACGAGGTGTAGCTCTGAATACACGAGAGGCCTTGGAATCGTTTTTCTTTTCCTTGTGGGTTTGCAGCATTCATTCATTCATTTCACGTGTTTAATTGTGAAATTCATCCCATATATATATATACATATATATCACCTTCGTTAACCTTGGTTTTGTTTCCGGCCAAATTGTTCATTCTGACGAAGGTCAAGCTCATCACTCCACCTTAGACTTAAAGTTTAACGTGGAATCCGAACCACGCCCCACCAGTAGCCCAGCGTCTTAACCACTATGCTACCTAGGGTACCCATTTATCTACCAACCAATTTTTTTTGCGTGGAAGGATAAGCAGCTGGATTTTGCTGCGCGTCGCCTGCCGTCACCGGGTCTCGATCCCGGGGCCGATGAATTCGTAGTCACCACCGAGGCGCATTATATATATATATATATATATATATATATATATATATATATATATATATATATATATATATATGTGTGTGTGTATATATATACAGGGTGGGCCGTAAGTTTCCATACATAGGAAAATTTAAACGTTTGTTTTTATGTTTCAGATACCCTAAGAATATGCGTTTTAAGATCTTGTTTACTGATGAAGCAAATTTTTACGTCAATGGAGAGGTTAATCGGCAAAACATACGTTATTGGAGTAATGCTAACCCTAACTGGCTGAGTCCGACGAAGATGCAAGGTGCCGGTAAAGTGATGGTGTGGGCCGGGATATGGGGTGACAGAATTATTGGACCAATTTTTGTCAGTGGAAATCTTAATGCCGAAAGGTATCTTAACATGTTGCAAGAAGAGATTTTCCCATCCCTGCTAAACGAGGAAGGTAACTTCCCAGTTTACTTCCAGCAAGATGGAGCTCCACCTCATTATGGTCTTCACGTGCGTCGGTATTTGGATCAGCAGTTTCCGGATGCTTGGATTGGTCGGCGTGGTCCTGTGGAATGGCCTCCCAGATCCCCAGATCTCACCCCCCTTGATTTCTATCTTTGGGGGCACTTGAAGGCCATGGTGTATCAGGAAAAGATACGAGACATAAATCATCTAAAGGAACGTATCACCAACGACATTACAAGCATAACGTCAACTGTGCTAATGCGTGTTCATCAACAGTGGGGAACACGTATTGAAATGTGTTTTCAAAACAATGGCAACCATGTAGAGCATATTATATAAATAAAAATGGTTGTCCATAAAAAAATGTTTATTTTTCCTATGTATGGAAACTTACGGCCCACCCTGTATATATATATATATATATATATATATATAATATATATACTGATACATTGTGGTCTGATAGATAGATAAATAGATAAATTTGACACATGCCCAAAATAATATTACCAAAATAACGGCCGGACAACATTATCTACCCCAAATTCATATGCCTTCCCAACCAAAGCACTCTCCTGGGGGGGGGACATTTTACCCCTTGCATCAAATTTGATGGGTACGACCCGACAGTCGAGTATGGTAAAGTGACGTATGTGGTGAAACATATCCAGGAAAAGAAAACTTAGTTTATTCTTTCTTTCATGAAGGATATGATGTGACTGGTGACACGCATATATATATATATATATATATATATATATATATATATATATATATAATATATATACACAAAATTAATAATGGATAAGCGTTAATTTCCATTAAAGAGTAAATTGAAATAATTCAATCTATTATTTATATTAATTTAATAATAGAATGCGTGTGTAGATATAATATAATGGTTTACAAAACTAACAGCTATTGGCGCATTGTGCGAATAAGGGACAATCAATTGGCATTTAATACTCAAATACCAGTATGAGAAACGCTAAGTGATACTTCAGTGACGAAAAATCCTTTTGATCCCGAGAGCGAGTGTTGATATAAAATTAAAGGAAAATATATGTAAAGTAATTATTACATAGGGCATTGCAAATATCGTAACTTACTTATAATATTTAATTACTCAATGAATATGGTTCCCACTTAATAATTATCGGATTCCGTAAAAATAAAACAACTAAATTACAGGAACAGGAAATAACATCACTGAATACATCACAATTAAGCCAAGTAAAATCAACAATCACTGAAATACCACAAATCTTTTTTACTAGGGTAACACACACACACACACACACACTTTTAACTAATTTATGGCTTTAAAAAGGGCTTTGTTATGACTGGCCGAAATTAATTAGCCTTTTTAAGCAGTTTTATAATTTTTTCCCTGCGGGTTTGGGTGATCTTATATTGTTGCGGTAAATGCAATCAAAGTTTATATATTATATATTATATATATATATATATATATATATTATATATATATATATATTACTCTACGAGTAAATCTAAATTATCCTGTTTTTCCGGTCTTAATCTCCACACAATAGTTCACAGAACTCAACATACAAGAGAGTGGATGTAATTCAATGGCAAACAGCAACCAACCACTTCGGATTTGTGTCGTTACCATTCAGTAAAGTAGGTCGTGAAAACAATACAAAGCAGGGGGGGTTGGGGGATTAAAACCAAAATTGTAGAGAGTTCTTGCGCAGTACCAACCCTAAATTTAAAAATTTCCTCTCCAAACAAATTTACGAGGTGACTAAATTACGAGTGAAGACAAAAGCGCGAATACGAAGCAAATACGCCTAGTACCTTTTCCCTATTAACGTTTCAAACAAGTTTACTTCATTTATCTCGTAACACACACACACACACACACACACACTATTTACTAAATTTTATTGGCAAAGCACGAGGAATTACATTAAACGAATTAAAATATTCCTCACCAAACATGACGGACAAACTGAGAAATATTATCATATGAATCACTAAACAATTTTATATCGATTTTATGGCACGCACAAATGTTCAAATGTGTAAATCGGGTGAAATACCTATTTATTATACTATTTTCACTATGATTTTTAAGAAATAAAACCCTCAAGTCCCAACAATTTTTCAAATATTTTTTTTTTTTTTTTAAATTCCATCATGTTTAACTGCAAATTTATTACATTACAAGACACGTTAGAACAAAGTTTTCGGACCACCCTGTATATATATTAAACGCTCTGGTGTCCTGGTATGAGCGAAAAGAAGTCTCGCCAAAAAAGAAGAGGAGTAGCCACGTTTTTAGTTAGTTTTATTTCAAAGTTAAATTTATTTTGACAGTGTTTCGACATGTGTTAACTTAACTAGACGACTTATAATACGGAATCATCGTGAGCACTCATGCCCACACCTACACACACACACACACACACACATAATATAATATATATATATATATATATATATATATATATATATATATATATATATCTGTTAAAAGGACCTCATAAATAACTTTTAGGTATTACTGAATGACAAACAGAGGCACTGGCATCACCTCGTCAGGTGCCAAAATCAATTCATTTGTGTTTATATGCTTTGTCTATTACACATGTAAAACTGCACATATTGTGTAAATGTTGAGCGTAAAGTCTTACATACATAGGTTACCTGTATAAACATTCAATTTTTGGCACGACATCCGATTTACAAAAGGATTTACGATACGCGTCATTTTACAATTTACTATTCACAAATAAGTGAAAATGGGAAATTATTTACGTAATCAAATCCATTTACATTTAATGATGATGCGAAAGTGTCGTAGGCCCACTCACCACCGTGGTAGACACTCCATGATACTTAACTTGGGTTATGGGGTATGCGAGTGACTTAAAACACTAGAAATCTGTCTATTGACAGGCAGGCAGAATTTTCATGTGAATTTTCCAATTTGAATTTTGACTATATGATTCAATACTAGCTATAAAATTCCCTCCCCATGACCTTGACTTTAGTTTAAAATTTTCATTCAATTCTGAAATTGACTCGCAACTCAATGTTTTTGCGTTTGACTTCCGACTTTGAATTTTTACTAACATTTAACTTAGGAATTCGAATTTAGTCTGAATTTTGACCCTCAGTATGATTTGAATTCCGACTTGGGAACCTACTCTGATACCAAGTTTTTATTGACTCTTTTTTTTTTTTTTTTTTAAAAGTCAAACTGTAGTTGTCGTCAATGTATAAAAAGGTAAAATTCAAATTAGAATTCTGAAGTAAAAAAGTAAAAGGCAAGGTTGAATTTGGTCAAAATTCAAATATGAACCCTAAATTAAAAATCAAAGTAAAGACCACAACCTCCTTCACACAAAATCCCTAAACACCTCGGATGAAGAAACATAAATCGCGAAAACAAATCACCTTCGGATTTTTTCAAAATTTAATCACAAATTCTAGATTATATTTTCAATAAACGGAATGGTAGGTTATAATACTGATACGCCTTACTCCGACCACCACCACCAACCGCTAAAAAAAAAAAAGTATTTAATTAAATTTAGTTAGGAAAAGTTTTAATACGACACTGACAACGCAAAATTTAAAGGATAGTTCGCCTCCACCTTTGAATGGCTCACATTTTTCCGTCTCGTCTCTCGAGCCTCAAAATACACCCATTAAACGAAGGAGATTTTACCAAGTGGAAGTGAAAAATCTAGAATCTAAAACGGGGGTATCCAACCCTTTTCGGGAACCGAGTTACTCGTAAACTTTGGCCAGAAAGAATGATGTACCTAGTCCAGCCCGTACTCAACTGCCTTTCACACCTCCCATCCCCACTTCTTCCAACATTCATACCTTACAAATGGAATCATGGTCTTTATTTTTACTATAGCTACTAAAATGGAGAAAAGGGCAAAACTGCGAATTTTAGCTACTAAAATGGAGAAAAGGGCAAAACTGCGAATTTTAGCTACTAAAATGGAGAAAAGGGCAAAACTGCGAATTTTAGCTACTAAAATGGAGAAAAGGGCAAAACTGCGAATTTTAGCTACTAAAATGGAGAAAAGGGCAAAACTGCGAATTTTCCAAAAGATGCATTCGGAGTAATCATTTTTAAAATCTTGATAAAATAAATTAAGTAATTAAGCGAATCAAACTAAATTCAATATATTCTTTTCATCATTATTTTCTAGTTATTGCAATCTTTGGGAAATGCCCATTTCTACCTTGGTGGATCGACCAGTTGGCCAATAGGCACCCCTGATCTGGAGTCTCTTAAAGAATCCAAAGGGGGGACTTCGTGAAGCAAGTTGGGTATACGCAGGATGTACGCGACTTTAGTAACTCTTAAAAACTACTGGTATGGACCTATGATAGGGAATAGGACTTTTAAGCCGTACGATGAAACAGTCCGTCAATGACAATTAAAATATCAATTAAAGAAGTGTCCAATAGGACAATAGGTTAAAATGTATCAGCTTTTAAGGCCCCTTCACATCGCAAAAAACGGGTGGTGCAGCAGAGGAATTTCTTTAAATTTCCAAATGATCATTTATAAAGACCAAACCATATGAAACATTCACCCGTTAAATATTTTAAATGTAGCAACTACTAAAACATTTTATTCGTTAGTCACGTACCAGAGGCACTCCAAATACGACTATATACCTCCCATTACAATAATAACAGCCCAACATGTTTATATGCGGGACCGCCGACAGAAGTAGACAAAAGGTTTTGGGCCCGGGACAAATTTAAAGAACCAGATCCCCTATCATCTTCTCTAAAGGACGTGTGCCGGGGACCCCCTAACTCACTGGACATCTGTACAGGGTGTACCCCCGATGTCGGCGGCTCTGCCTATATGTACACGTAGAATAACTTTAATTCATGAAAAAAGAAACCCTAAAAAGTTTACTTACACAAGACAAATTTTAAATTACATAAAACATAATCGTTTTTGTCTTAATTTAAAGAATTAAATGAAATACAATTAACTGTGACAGTTTGATACGTATAAACAATGTCTGCCCGAATAGCAATATCGATAACCGACCCTGCAGGAAATCCAGCTGCGAGGGAACCGGAACTAAAACCAGTACAAGCGCTGATAATGAAAGATGAGGGACCAAAACCAGTGAAAGATTTGGTAAGGAAGGAAAGTATGCGAATATCACCGATTTTGGAAAAGAGAGGTAGCTTCTGCGACCCAGAAAGACTGCTTGGTTTAGAGAGAAAATTCTACACTGTGAGTAAACACGGAAAAATAGATGAAGTAGATACACGTGTTCAAAGTAGATCTTACTGTAAAAGGATTTGTTTTGATGTGACCGTCAATACGTCATAATTGTTGTATTACGTCATAGTAACTTACGTCAGAAAATAAGCCAAATTACCGTTTTCATGTTTTAGAGTTTTCTCGTGGATGGCTTAAAAAAAATTATATACGAGGCGTCGCGAGTACGATGGACGAACACGCCAAACCAGTTTTGATATAGACGCGTTTAAACTTCTTGACTATCGTGTACGAGTGGCGCACACCGCAAACACGCGTTGAAAATCTACATTTTGAGCGTACGAGGGGGGTATTTGATTATACCAAGTTGTCCGTGGATTGGGGAGGGTTGAATTATTCATTCGTGGAACAGTCGCAAAATCGTCAATATGACGAGTTTGTCCCCCGTACTCGCGACGCCTCATATTACTTCTACTTCTTTTGTGTCAGTCTTTGAAAATGATTGTAACGTTTGTAGGAGCAATATTCTAATGAAGAACCTCTCTCTCGTCTGAAGAATTTCTATGGGATATGATTAAAAGATCGTCGATGCTATACCCTAGTATAGGTTTGCGTAAGACCGGGTTATAGCAACAAATAAAAGTTTATTTTGTATTTATTTATTTTTTAATGCAGGAAGGAGGGGGTCGAGTGCGATATGTATATTTATTTAATCGGATTTTTTGTACAGTGAAACAATACTATTTTAATTGATATATACGGTTCCGAACCAATTACGTCGCCAATCTTCAGCCGCGTACCAACCACCAAAACACGTGGACTTGAGTAATATCCGGTGCCAGTGTCTTCAAGAATCTGATCAATACAATGTAGATTCGGACATATTCAAGCGCGCAAGATATGATTTTTAACTAACATATGTTTAAAAATCAAAGTCACTCCTTAATTACGATAATAAGAACGCTTTAAAAATACAAAATTCACTATTTCGTCCACCCGTTTCGAGGTACGTTGTTGAATACTAATGACGTTTTGGTCTGTGGTAGTACTAACACATTGGGAACATTGACGATAATTTGTATAAAAGTATATTATACTTACTTGCTGGTTAATTACTATTGGGTGATTATTGTTTTTAATGTAATTAATAAAGTATAATACCGGGAATAATTTCTTTTATAAAGTGTTAAATAATAATATGAGTTAAATAATTTGTGGTTAAGCTTAAAATATTAAAGTTTCCCTGTTAAATTGTGCGCAAGGAAGAAAACGCTTTTTAATGGCTAACAAAAGTTTTTAGTATTGTAAACTATTAAAAAAGTGATAAATTATAATAATAATAACGATATTGCTACTATTTACTAAGTTATCATGCTAAACAAAAATTTAAATATTTAAAACAACTCTGCCTTGCGACAAGTGCTTAGAATGTATAGACCCTAGAGGTGTATAAGTTAAGTGACCAGCTCGGGGTCAGAGCTGTGGGGTGTCGTCATGACTGATAAATATCTTTACAGATGGGGTGATGCGTGAAATGAAAGCGAAAATTCTAAAGTAGTAAACGAACTGAAAGAAAATAGTGACAACTATCGCCTCTGATGTATGCTGATAACGTGGTGCTTCTGCGTGAATCAGAAAATGAATTAAGGAGAGGTGACAGATTCTGTTGATACACTAGGGGCACTCAATATATTTTGCCCCACCCTTTTTTCTTAGCTAAATAATAGGCCATGGGCCTGAAATGTCTTTTGGGCCGTAAGTTTGAACTTTCTGCGCTTCACATAACCGATTTTTCCAGTTTGAACCTCCCCTCCTTGTATAAAACCACTTTTAAACGCCCTTGTATAAAACCAATGATTAACGCAATTTCGAAAAAGGGTCTGACAGTGATGTGCGTCGTAAACAGAGAGATGTTATCGAGTTTTTAACCGCAGAGAAGGAAACAGTTGGAAATATTCACAAACATCTACAAAATGTTTAAGGAGATGCTGTTGTTGATCGAAGCACAGTTGGACGCTGGTCTAAACGTGCGAGATCATCGGAGAGAGGGAGAGCCAGCCTCGATCATGAGCCACGCAGCAGTCGCCGGCATCGGCTGTGACATCTCACACTGTGCAACGTGCTTACAGTATCATTCGATCAAATCGGCGAGTCACATACAAGGAGCTAGGAATTAGTGAAGGAAGTGTGAATACGATAATTCAGCAACTGAGATACTCAAAAGTGTGTTCACGGTTTGTTCCTCGCGAACTGACTGAAGATCACAAAGCCCAAAGAAAAGAAATTGCTTCAGAGTCGTTAGTTCGATACGAGACAGAAGGGATAACTTCTTTTCACGAATTGTGACTGGGGATGAGACTTGGGTACACCACTTTGAACCTGAAACAAAACGCCAATCCATGGAGTGGCATATCACAGACTACCCACGCAAGAAAATGTTCAAAATGGTTCCCTCTGCAGGAAAGGTTATGGCCACCACCTCTGGGACATGAAAGGGGTGATTCTGGTGGACATTATGAAGAAAGAACAAACAATCAACTCACGAGGTATATATCGTTACCCTACAGAGATCCAGAGACGTATAAAGCGAGTTCGACTGGAGAGAAAACTGGAAGACGTCCTTCTTTTGCACGATAACGCAAGACCACACAACAGCTTGCAAACAAGAGACCATCACAAAAATGCGCTTGACGGTGTTACCACACCCTCCATACAGCCCGGATCTGGCACCTTCAGACTTCCATTTGTTTGGGCCAATGAAGAATAAAACTTTCTTCCACGAATAGCAGAGTAACGATGAGGTTGTTGAGGAGGTTAAGAGGTGGCTCTAGTGGAACCCAGAGGACTTTTACCAGCAAGGAATAAAGGCCCTTGTTTCGAGGTGGAGGAAAGCTGTAGAAAAGGATGGAGACCATGTGGAAAAATAAAAACTTGTAAAAAGGTATGTAACAACTTGTGTACAAATTTTTGGAACTTACAAGGAAACTTGGAAAGAAAAAAAAAGGTAGGGCACAATATATTGAGTGGCCATCGTATATATCAAGCAGTCTGACTGGAAAATGAAAGAAAGGTGAAGAATGACAAAGTTATGGGAGCGATAAAATCTCTGATAGAAAACACTTTATTCAGCAGCAGCATGAGATTTATACGAATAAAAGTATATTAGTGCCAACACAAGGCATATAAATATTGTTTGATTAACAGTTTGCTTCCTTAAGTCACAACAATTGAGATGAATACATTGATAAGAATGATATGAAACACTGACGGAATGAGAAAGGAAAGGTGTGGATGGTAAAGGTCACTGGATGTGAGAACATAAGTACGTACGTTGTGTTCGTATGGTCATGTAGGGAACAAGGATTGATAACTATAAAAATGGTGCATAATAGCGAGTGCGTAATTGTAAGCAATGAAGGAGAGAAAATTGTTGATAAAAAGATGTACTGTACCAGTAAAACGTGAAAAATTGTCAATATAAATGTGACAGAAGATTCCAACAAAAATCAGAAAGGAATGAAACAGATTTGAGGTGTGTGTGTGTGTGTGTGTGTGTGTGTGTGTGTGTGTGTGTGTGTGTGTGTGTGCCCTAAAATCGCGACGATATTTAGGACACACCGTTGCGACACAAACTCGCATATCCCGACATTAGCAGTGTCACGCTGAATTATTATCTTTATAAATGTTATCTTTTATCGTGAAAAAGGGGATACAATTAAGGTGAAGCAAGGTTAAATTAGGTTTGGTTACAGTTATTAGATTCTTAAAATTGGGCGAATGTCGCGAAACAATTGAATACACAAGTTTGAAAATGTTGCTGTTCTGTTGGTAAGCCAAACACACGTGTGTGTGTGTGTAAAGACCATGGTCTCACCGATGTACCACGAATGGCATGACCCTCGAACCTTTTTCATGAAAGGTAACACTGAATCCTTGAGACTGGGGTGGTACCTTATTTCTGATGGTGATCCTCACATATGTAAGTGATTTGAGTGCCTTTGGTTCCAAGTTGTTAAAAGATTTGTGCGTACCCCATGACTATCAAATAAATATTACAAAAATTATTAATTACATTTAGGGCCTACAATAACATTTCAAAGATGCATTAAGTTTTATGAAACCCAATTTCCAAACTAACTCTGACATGTGGTGATAAGATGATGAACACACAAAGCCTTTCTTGTAATTACAAGAGAAGCATATCAACAGATAAAAAAGTGATTGGTATGGCATTTTAATTTAAATGTAGCTGCTCAATGGCCCTAATAAGTATTATTAACTTTTGTTACCACCTTAAATGATTTGGTCATCATAATCAAAGAACATGATTTAGGCTTATAATTACGTATTATGGTTTGTTTAAGAAAGACTGCATGATCTATTGTTTTATTATATTAGTGTAAATGTATCCTCTGCAGGCCAGAACTAGCTAATTTTGCTTATCTGTACTGTTCACAGCTACTAAAACTTAAAAACCATACACTGTTCCATTTACTTATGAATAAATCAGAGGACTTAAAAAAATACTGAACTGATTTTTGTTATCACAGCAACATGGAATAATGACCAAAGCCTACTCTTTTTACGAACAAATAAAATGCTTTGTTATATTATGCATCGCCTACTATACCTTTTTTAACTAAGGCTAATTAAGTTATGGTACCATATAGCCCAGTGGTTCCCAATCTGGGGTCCCCGGAGGTAGTACTGGGGTCCGTGAGCTTTCAATATTTCGAGAGGTTCCAATAGAAATCGTACATTTACCCACGATAAGGGCGCTTAGGCTAAAATTTCAAGTTTCCTTGCTCTTGGCTGGAATTATTAATACTTTTTTAATACGCTGTATTTTAATTGCATACTCACTTATATGTCCTTTATTTGATAGTGAAAAATGAGAAAATGAGAAAATGAGTTAATTATTAGTTAATAAAAACAGTGTTTGGTAGACGGAATCTTTCAAAAACATGGGGTCCGTGGGAAAAAAATTAAAATAAAAGGGGTCCTTTGTGGTGAAAAGGTTGGGAACCACTGATATAGCCTATAAAATAAAGCATCAAGGTGGAGGTAAAGGGTTAGGTTAGTCCTAGGTTCACATTAAGTAGTCACCCACTAAAATCAAATATTTCCAACCTCAAAAGTAATTTAAGCATGTAGGGCCTACCATCTCTTTTCTTTTATCTTCATAATCAGCTGGAATGAAGACTAGAGGCATAATTCCAGCAATGCCAACAAGAAAAGCTGCCACAATTGAGTAGACCCATGGTTGATATTCAAGAGGAACAATGGAAAAGGAATTCATTGATTCAACATGAAACCAGTATGGAGTCCAAGGTGGGAATGAGATGTCGTGCAACATTCCCCACCTCAACCATTCTGCACTGGCATTTTCAAACTCCCTGTGAAAGAAAATAATTCAAAATACAGGTCTATATATATATGTATTCTACAAACCTGGATCCTTATTTTAAAGTCAAACAAAGGTTTGTATATTTTTCATAATACACTCAAACCTCGCTAATTCAACATCTTCAGGGCTCTACCCTCATCAAATTAAGTCAACAAGTTCAAATTACACATTGTGTTCAAAATTTGTCCTGGAATTCAAACAGTTTAGATTAGTGCATTCTTTGTTCAATGTCTGGCAGATAATTTGAACTGTTTTCATACAACCTCTGTACAAAAGCAGTAGGGACTAAAAATGATGCTACAAATTATTAAATAGAGTAAATATATAATGCTAGTAAATATACAAAACATTACTTTTTTCACACAATATACAACTGGTGCATGTGGAGTTATGCTAACATGAATGGTATTTATGTATGAAACCAAATTTAATTTTGCATATCAGCCTACGCATGACATCATTGGATGTCTCAGCATCATGCAGGTCTCCAGGTTATTATTCATTACATTTGCAATCTTCTCTAAAAATTAGGTACATTTAGTATTGGCTAGACTGTAATGAAAAATCACTAGAACTGAAGCAGTTAAAATTAACAAAATGTACACTAAATATGTATTGGTAGCAGGTAAATATATGAAACAAATGCTAAAAATGTTGGAATTGGCACATTAGAAGGACTACATAAAGGGAAACTGTGTTCCTATTTGCTAACTGATTGCACCACACGAGGAAAATTAATTCAAACAAAAACTGTTTACATTTTTTCTGTAATTCACCCTCACCAAAATTACGCAATTGTCGAATTAGAGGAGTTCAAATTAGCGAGGTTGTGTGTATTGTCTTCTAATTTTATTCTGTACACTTTTCTATCCCTATCTTCATTTTGTAGAGAGCCCAATTAATAAAATTTTCAGCTACTCAAGTTTGAAACTGAGCCAATTTTGTTGCTGTAAACTGCTAAATGCTGGTACTCTTGACCAAGGAATCTTTGGCCAGAAGTAAGAACATAAGCATAAAGATAGCTCAAAGCTACAGCCTTAAATACATACAGTGATGTTTTATTCCAAAACATAAGAACTGTACAAATTCCAGCTATTTACGAGGTTCCCCTCAAACCACTCATGATCCATGATACTGCATTATTCAAATTGATACAAGAACCTCAGTTATTACAAGATTCCCATTTTTTCCTAGTCATAAATTGATATTAATTACATCTGCATCCACTAGAGCAGGGTCCCCAACCTTTTTGTGCCGAAGAGCACATTCAAGACTACCGGTAGTGCGGCGGGCACCACTTACTTTTTCAAGGCAAATTTATAGTTGGACTTAATAATGAACATAGTACACAAAAAAACCATTTAATTCCTATGTAAAATAATGAACATAGGAATTAAATGTTTTTTTTGTGTACTATGTAAAATAATGAACATAATACACAAAAAAACATTTAATTCCTATGTAAAATAATGAACATAATACACAAAAAAAAACAAGGACATGACTCCAGATTTGAAAAAATTTACTGGAGCACAGCTCTGAATTTACTTTTTTCCTAATCATCTTCATCCTCAACAGCTATATCTACATCAGGCATATTAGTGTCACTATTTGCAATGTTTTCCATTATATCACTTGGTACTGAAAATGAATCATCAGCATGCCCTAGATCCTTCTTTTCCACCAATTTGAATGTAGATTTGAACAAATCATTGTTCAGGATTTCTTGTATTGATTTACACTTGCTTAAATGGGCTATGGAAATGTCAAATTTGTTGCTTTTGTTTTTGCTTTATTAGATTTGGATGCAACACTTGAACTTGAAGGCATATTTTGACTTCTCTTTATTAACCACAACAGCTTGGTGAGTTTCTTTTGTTAGGCGCAAAATTGCATTCAATGTCTTCTGGATTTGGGAATTTTCAAATTCCTCTAAAGCAGTTTTGTTAGTCTGATGCGCAGATTCCTCACTTACCTTTTGTTTCTTAGGTGGAGGAGAAGCACTTTCTTCAGTCTGTGAAACATCTAGTGAAAAAGTTTCATTTTCTAGATTAGCAGTTGATGAAGTTGGTTCATTTTTCTGAGGTCTAGCACTAGCACATTTTGTGAACAAACTAAATGACTGCTTTGCCGTATCTCTTTGCTGCACTTCATCCTGGTATTTCTTTACTGCAATATCTAAGCTGTGGGCCCACACTCTGGGACCTCTTGTATTGTAATAAATATTTTTTTTGGAATTAAAATGTTCCTCCCAGTTTTGCTTCTTTGAATATTTGTTCTTGCATTGACCACAAAAGTAACCCCTTTTAACACCCTCACTTTTCTCTCCAACTTCATCAATATTAGGATCCATTATTGATTATTGACTACCTGAAAAAATACAAAATAAGTAAAAGTTAGTAAATATAGTATGGTAAAAGTGAGTAAAAGTAAGTAAAAGTAAGTGCTTTAAACTTAGTAAAAGTAAGGAAGAGTAAGTAAAAGTAGGTAAGTTAAAGTAAGTAAAAGTAGGTAAGTTAAAGTAAGTAAAAGTGGAAGTAAAGTAAGTAAGTAGGTAAGTTAAAGTAAGTAAAGTAGGTAAGTTAAAGTAAGTAAAGTAAGTTTAAACTTAACTAAACTTTTCAATTCTAGTCATGGGGATTACTTAAAAACCGCACAAGTAATTATCTGGCCAATTATCAAACCTGGCCGAGATCAATGGAACATAGTCCAATCCTGATAATTTTATATTAAAAAAATATACGTTTTAATAAAATTTTAATTATCAAAACATTGAAGCTTAACAAAAAATAAAAATAATTGTTAAATATGGAATTACCAACTAAACTTAAATAACTAAATTTGTAATAGAACGTATACGCAAAAAAATTGCATAACATCTAGCGGATGAACAAAACCAAACCCAAATTTACTTTTCTCATGGTCAAATTTACTGGAGCAATGCTCCCAAGATCCCAGGAATCTGGAGTCATGAACAAGGATGGGCTAATTAAGAATCTTAGAAAATGATCAAAACGATAACTTAATTTATTTATAAAGAACTAATTTTTTTCAAATAAATGAGCATGTTTCTGTACTTAACTACTAAAATTTTATAAAATGTTAAGTCTGTTACATATTTATTAAAAAATTTAAATAAAAACTTATCAATTGTAGTCAGTCAGTGGCGGGCACATGCAAAAGGGTCAGTGGGCACCATGGTGCTCGCGGGCACAGGGTTGGGGACCCCTGCACTAGGTATGGTAGTAAGGTAGCTTACCCTACAAATTTAAATTAACATGTCATAACACAAATTATGCCATACATAGCACAAATACCTATAAAGATACTACTGTAATTACAGCACTTCATCAGTTAGGCTATAAGTTTACAGGAGTAATTGATAGGCCTAATCATAGAGGAAGGGTTATCTACCTAAATATGTGGAGTTCATTATGCCTATGTATGGATGTTAGCTACCTTATTAAATAAAGGCCTAAGAGAATACTGTATTGTAGGGGTTTTATTTACTAAGGGCACATTCACTAACTTGCATGCAGTTTCAATTCCTCTAAAAATTTTCATAGATAAACAAAAGGAGAATGGCTAAGTGAGCTACAGTACAATATGGCAGGATTATAAACTGTACCAGTATATTTAGGCATAATTCATTTATTTATGGTTGAACTACCTATATCTTGCCAAACTAGAGTGAATTCCTAAAATGCTATGTCAAGTACATTAACAGTATAATAGTAGTTTATTATGGATACTGTTCCATACTAGTCACAGATCAAGAGACTTACTTTACCTGCCAATTCTTTCTACTTGAAACTCTTCAAATATTAGGCCAAATACAAATATTTTCCTTAAAAAAAACTTTCATGCAACTACAAAAAATTAAATCACCTATGCCTAGCTATACCATATGTCAACTACTCTACAAAAATGATCACGACCTACAGGCACATTTCCACTAAAATGAATAATATAGTAGCTACCATAACAAGTTCATTTATGCCCTATACTAATCATTTTATCTAGACATCAAGCCCTCCACTTTTTTTTTTTAGAGATAAATGTGAACCTTCTAATCTTTTAGATAAGAATTACAAAAGATTCCTTACTTAGAGATCACTGCTCTCTTGTAATAACGTATACCAAAATAAATTACACGAATACAGATATGCCTAAAATGTATTTAATTTAGATATTGGAGTCCAATGTGTAAATTTTGGCTAGATACTGTACAGAGTTCAATAAATTCAACAATATATTACACTTATTAAATTTTGAATTAGGTAGCTACCTACATTACCAATAAGTTATATTAGCAATACCTCTTAATTTAAGTCCTAATAAATATGGGCCCAATGCTTTTAATGTAATGACCAGACTGTTAAAGATGAAAAAATGTTGTCAGGATGCTTTTGAAAATATCTGCAATTTGTGGCAGTAAAAGGGTCTCAAAATGAATTTATATTAAATTTAAGCACATACCCAACAACCTGTGGCAACTCTTCTAGACTGATTTTAAATTTAGATAAACAAATGCATGCTTTAAAAAAAAAATAAATAAAAAAAAATAAAAAAAATAAGCCAAAGGCCACTAGTACAAATATGCAAGACTATGATCCCTTAGTATGATTGCGCTTCCATACTAAAACTGTGGTACTTATTACAAAAATGAAGTAAATAGGAAGCAATAATTGTTTAAAAAGTATGCTGTAGGCCCAATAGTCTATAATCAAAGAAAATACACACAAACTCAGAATGGTTCCCTGAGAAAATATATGTTAAACACAGAACGTGCATGAACAAGGAAATTTTGGAAAATTAAATCCACTCCAGTCCGAATAAGTAATGGTAAATGACAAATACCATAGTTTTTCTTTTTCATGATGTAGCCGACGTGGGCAACGGGTCTCTCGCAAAGAGATCCCATAAATATAGCTTCCCTCACCAGCTATCTGCAAAGCAGACAGGATCCAGCTTTGGGACATGGATCTAGGGTTTTAAAGCAAGCCTAGACCCCCTACATTCAGAACCTCTATATAGTAAAAGACTCGTTGCATTCACGTCGGATTGAATAAATCAAAGAAAAAGGGGGTAACTATTGTATTTTAGCCAAAAAAACAAAAACTTAAACCTCAACCGGGACATTGAGCATCCACTTTCAAGGCACGTAAACATGTCCATTTAATATACAAACTCAGAATGGTTCCTGAGAAAAATTATATGTTAAACACAGACCATGCATGGAACAAGGAACTCTTCTGGGAAATTAAATCCATATAGTCCAAATAAGTAATGGTAAATGACAAATACCATTACTTATCGGACTATAGTGGATTGAAGAGTTTCAAGTAGAAAGAATGGCAGGTAAAGTAAGTCTCTTGATCTGTGACTAGTATGGACAGTATCCATAATAAACTACTATTTATACTGTTCCATGCGGTCTGTGGTTTAACATATAATTTCTCAGGGAACCATTCTGAGTTTGTGTATATTAAACGGACGTGTTACATGCCTGAAAAGTGGATGCTCAATGTCCCGGTTGAGGTTTAAGTTTTGTTTTTTGGCTAAAAATACAATAGTTACCCCTTTCTTTGATTTATTCAATCGACGGAATGCAACGAGTCTTGTACTATATAGAGGTTCTGAATGTAGGGGTCTAGCTTGCTTTAAACCCTAGATCCATGTCCCAAAGCTGGATCCTGTCTGCTTTGCAGATAGCTGGTGAGGAAGCTATATTTATGGGATCTCTTTGCGAGAGACCCATTGCCCACGTTGGGCTAAACATCAGAAAAAGAAAAACTATGGTATTTGTCATAGGTACAAACAAATCAATGAATCAGTACAGAATTTAAATTCTGTACCAATTCATCAATTTGTTGTACCTGGTATTCTATACATTCAAACTGAGCTCACCCCTTCATCTATTGTTAATTTCATGGCCATCCCCTACCTAAAATAAAAATATTATATAATCAACACTGAAAAACATTCTATGATGCACGACTTTTGCGGCCACCATATATATACAGGGTGTCGAGAATTATCTGTACAATTTTTGGCTGTTATTAAAAGTCAACCATGAAGTGTAGGAATTCCAGTGTTGTCCCATTTTTACAGAGAAACGCATTAAGTTTTTCTGATAACAAGTTTTGACAGTTTTTCTTTTACAATAACGCAGCTGAAGACATTGATGATTTAAAAGCAAGAATCACAGCTGCTATTGAGCGAATTGATGTGGATATGCTGCAGCGTACATGGCAACATTTGGATTATCGATTGGATGTTTTACGAATCACTGATGGTGCACATATGATGTTTGTAACAACGTTACTTTATAAAAGAAACTTTTGAAAATACAGATTCTAAATAATCTTGTTTAAGAATTTTACGTGTGTTATCAAGAATTTTATTAAAAAATGAAATTGTACAGATAATTTTCGGACACAGTGGAATTTCTAAAAAACTTGTCAAAACTTGGTATCAGAAAAAACTTAATGAGATTCTCTGTAAAATGGGACAACACTGGAATTTCTACACTTCATGGTTGACTTTTAATAACAGCCAAAAATTGTACAGATAATTCTCGGACACCCTGTATATATATATAAACTTTGAGAAATAAAGATTATATAGCCAGGATAGTGCTTGATAACCTTCCTCCAAGAAAACACTAGTAACCAATAACCAAAGATTTTTTGAAAACTATAAAGGACAGGTGGCCAAACAACTACTGTAGATAAGGTAATTATGCAGTAAATGCCACAACCTGCATTTCTAGCAAGAAATACATTTTTCTAGTGTAATTTGATGTGCTTTATTCAAATCTAAGCTTCATTTGTTATGCAAATTTGTGGAAAAATACATCAGCCAATTGAATCATATAAGTTAGGGTGGGTTCCATTTTGGAACATTTTCACAACAAATTAAGCTCAGATTTGAAAGGTATATAATTCTATATTGTTAAGTTAGGTTAGATAAGATTAGGTTCCCTTTTGGAACATTTGCACAAAAAATTAAGCTCAGATTTGAATAAAGTACATCAAATCACACTAGAAAAATATATTTCTTGCTAGAAATGCAGGTCATGGCATTTACTGCATAATTACCCTAGATAATAACTAGGATAGTTATGCATTTTGAGTTTGTAACAGATTAAAATTAAGCAATAAGGAAATACTTCAGTTATAAAATTTATATAAATTTTAAATTATAATCAATAGGCTAATATGAATTAGAATTATTGTATTTTATATTACTGAATAAAGAGGATACAATCTATTTTTTTACCAAGATAATATTAAAAAATATTTAGGCCTACTATTTTTTATAAAATAACAATTATTTAGATCTACCAATATTTCAGTTTTTATTATTGTAGGCTAATGTACTAGTGTCTATTGTTAGTCTATTTGTCCATTTTCTCATTGTACCAGTTTTTCAGAGATACTAGCACCAGACCACCTTAATTAAATACTAAACTATGCACAATAAGTTTTCTCATTCTCATTATTGCATTGACCTTTACTTAGGATTAAGAAAATTACCCTTCCTCTACAGGTAAAGATTTTTCTAGTACCAGTACGGTACTGTTTAAGGATCTTAAACCAAATACGGTATTTTATATTACTGAATAAAGAGGATACAATCTATTTTTTTTACCAAGATAATATTAAAAAATATATTTAGGCCTACTATTTTTTATAAAATAACAAAATCATTTAGATCTACCAATATTTCAGTTTTTATTATTGTAGGCTAATGTACTAGTGTCTATTGTTAGTCTATTTGTCCATTTTCTCATTGTACCAGTTTTTCAGAGATACTAGCACCAGACCACCTTAATTAAATACTAAACTATGCACAATAAGTTCTCATTATTGCATTGACCTTTACTTAGGATTAAGAAAATTACCCTTCCTCTACAGGTAAAGATTTTTCTAGTACCAGTACAGTACTGTTTAAGGATCTTAAACCAAATACGGTAGTCATTTAGGCCTACAGAATAAACCTGCCTAGTAGTTCACCATAAACTGTCAGAGGGGCCTGAGGATTGGATTGCTTAGGTTTGAGGAATTTATTTGGGAAATCTTTTAAATAATTTTTTCATGGGGGCATTAGGCCTACTTTCCTCCCAACAAAAACCTATAATTCAGTAAACATCATCATCTAGGTCTTCATCTAAATGCTTCCCACTTTCTTTACTTGACAAAATGCCAGTGAATGAGTTACTTAGCCTATTAGATGCTAACCTCTTATCACAGAACTCAAATTTTGGAACCAGTACCAACAGACAACTTCACAAACAAATGGCCCAATGCGGTATGCTAGTTCTGCATTAGGACCTAGTTCACTTTATAGACTTGAAACTAACCAATACTATAAGCTATTGATACTCGTAGACTTGGCCTTGGGCATTACTGTTTTAAATTATTGTAGGCTAGAAGTTGAGACTAGGACCTAATGATTTATAGTGGATTACGCAGCCTTTTTTTCGTTTCCATGCCATCCCGGTTCTCTCTACGTTACTTATAATAAAAGGTTTACCCTACGTAACCCTATCCTAGTAGGTTATTAGTATGAAAGTAGAATAGTAATCATAACCAGTAATAAACTACAGGCCTAATTAAGTATCGACGTACAGTACTCAAAAGTGCATTACTCTACGGTAAAACAATGCCAGAACTGGAGACAGGGACTAAAACAAGCCCTACCCAGCCGACGACAGCACAAGTTACATTTTGAACATAAACCTTTAGTCAAAATATACTTACTATTGATAAGACTTAGAAAATTTTTATTCTGGGTTTATTATTGCCACTGCACCATGAATGAAACCGTTAATACTTAATACAGTATACTAAAAACTTTGAAAAAGTAGCCTAGCTTAATAAACCAAACCTATACTAATTTATTCATAAAACAGTTACGCTAGACGAAGTTTAATTAATTTAAACTACCAGGCTAGATTAATAGGCCAAAGAATAATAAGAATGCACAAGAATAACGATTTGGATGACCAGATATCCCGTTTCCTTAAAAGTGTCCCAATTATCACAACAATATTGTATGGTATATTTTCACTGCTTTTATTTAGTAATTGTACCCAAAAAACTTCCTTCGGACACAAATCTACTACGCATTTCCCAGCAGCTGTTAATTTCATTAGTATCTAAAACTCTATAATCACGAGCTTTAATACTATGTATTTTGTGTTTTTTCTGTAAATTAAATAAAATGCACAACATATAAGTACCTAAAATACACACATTTATATAATATAAACTATATAATGAGTAAAATAAAAGTACAAAATAGAATTGTATGACAACTCGCTGATACATTTTTAATATGCTGAATAACATTCTCCTATTACACAATTTAAGAATTATCCTAATCGAGTCCTTCGTGCCCAGTCTCTGATTTGACTCTTCTCCATTATCCTTCCTCGTTGCCCGTTGTGTTCAAGCATTTTGAATTTTTCTTTAGTTTATCTTTTAGTAGTTCAAATATAATGATGCTGAAACTGCACAAATAAATATAACAATTAAAGTAAGCATTTTACAAATAAATTTTTCAGAAATAATTCAGTTCTTTACATAAATATACAGCCTATAAAGGAGGTTACAGACTATCAGAACAAAATAAATATGTAGTGCTCATAATAATGACTTGAAGAATACAAAACTCTTTGCATAGTACTATATAGAGTGATTCACTCGCTGGTAGCCCCAGAGTATTGCTAATATATCCGCTGGGGCTACCAGTGAGTGAATTAACCTGTATTTTACTGAAAAATTAGTTTAAAATAGGGTGACTATAATGATGTTACAGTAATAATGTTACCGATCTTCAAATGCAAAGGAAAACTAAATTAGTTACTGTAGCCGAAGCGTGAAATGTGCCTACAATACAATCAATTGCTTTCTATAACTTCACAAGTCTTAAAGAAATTGTACAGGGTGTAGGGCCGCCGAGAGGGCGGGGAAGCCGGGATAAATCCCCTGGGCCCGGAAAGAGGAGGAATAAAATCTGAAAATATTAATAAAGCAATTGATTAAATAACAGAGGAAATATAATTAATGAACATACATTTTAGAGAGATTATCATAGTCAAACTGAAACAGATAAAATATCTGCGGTCCACCAATGCCCAAAACCGACTGACAGATATGGGAACCATTGTAAGTGAAAGCCAGTTAGCCCGTACTTTAAATTTCATCAGAATCATTTACCACTTTGTTAGAGAGAAGGCAAAGAAAGTACACTTCTAATTATGAAAATCTTGCAGTAAACAATTGTCTTGCCTGCATGGACTGGTACTGCATTTGTAAATTGTATGGTGATAGAATTAATATAATTGATTTGAAAAATAAAATGGTCATTTTCTTCCGAGTTGTTTATTCATACTGTATGTTTTAAATAGTGACTAGGACATTAATCAGTTTGTTTGTTATGTACACAAAATCATTCATAATAAAATACCAATAATAAAATACCAATACCAATCCTTGCCAGGGGCCCGGAGCAGCTCTCGGCGGCCCTGACAGGGTGTCCCATAACTTCATAAGTGTCCTTACCCGCCCCCTTTATCTTCACCCTATTCTAGAAGGAAAAGGTTCAAGGGTAATGGGAGTTATGGGACACCTTGTATAGTAAATGTAAACTTCACAAACAATTTAAAAGTATTATGGATAACATTTCATTTATAAGTGAGGATAATAATCAAGGGATCCCGTTTGTAACGTAAGAATGGAATTCTCGCAGTGAACCATCATATACTCAAAGGTGGGCAGGACCGAGTTCCAAAAGGACCGAACTCCAGGAACTCGGTCCTTTTTAAGGACCGTGAGTCCTTTTTAAGGACCGTGAGCGGGAAAGTCTGTCCTTTTCTCAGTGAGGACCGAAATGAGGAGCGACGGTCCATTTTTAAGCAATTCCGGACGGTCTTTTTTAGTGATTTTAGTGTGTTTAGTGATTATTTGAAGTTCTAAAGAAGACTTGTTCATCAAGTTTAACACGCCTATCCCATCCAGTGCCGCCGTGGAGAGGCTCTTCTCTTTGAGGAAGGACGTCCTCAAGCCGAAAAGGTCAGGGCTCAGTGACAGCCATTTTGAAATGCTAGTCTTCTTGAAGGAAAACTCAAGCATTTAACTTAATAACTTTTTTTCATCATTTATGTATTGTATTAATTATAATTTACGTTAATAAAATTAAAGATTTCCGGTGTCTTTAATTTCATTTTTCATTTTAATCAAATTTTTCACTTATATTATATATAAGGACCGAGGACCGAGTCGTTCCTAGGTCCTATCTTCAGAAAGGACCGTGACCGGGACCGTCGGTCCAGTTTGAGGCAAGGACCGGGACCGTCGGTCCTTTTTGAGGCCCGGGTGCCCACCTTTGCATATACTGTACTATATATGTTGACCAGAAGTGAATTATTAATTACGGTACTAACTATATCATATTGGTACTGTAAAATCTCTCTCAATTTTATATGAAATAAATTTCTAAAAAATCAAATGAGAAAATAAAAATCAACCGGAAAACCTTCAGAAAATGAATTCCTCGGATTACTATTTGCGACTGTGATTGAAACAATGGATTGAATAAATTAATGATGAGAGAGAGAGAGAGAGAGAGAGAGAGATTGTTTCATACAAAACTCACTTGCAGCCTTCACTTTTAGATACAAATAAGAATAATACTTTCGACGAAGGTTTAAGCAACGTTGGTTTATCGAGTGCTCCAAAGACTTACGTACAGTGTCTCAGATTTCCGCTGTAGTCTACAAAGAATTCTTAGAAATTCTGAACACTATTATCAGTGTCAAACATTGATATATGCTGATGATAAATAATAATAGTTCAAAAAGGAATAATATATGTCATGCAAAATATCTTTTGAAACAGAAGAATTAAAGCAACAGACCCCGAAACAGAAAAACAAGCCTCACAAAATTTAAAATTATACCAGTCAACGACAGATCGAGACACCATTATAAATAAACTAAGAGGTGCTATTTCTTAATATTTCAAGACCGGAAGTTGTTCGGATTGATTATGACTTCGGTTCTTTTGCATTATCCTCCCAACACTAATTTTTTTATATAATGTTGGTTTGGTTTTGGTTATGGTACTTTATTTTCCTTCCATTATAAAAAAAATTAGTGTTGGGATTAGGTTAGGTTAGGTTAAAAACAGCCCGCCGCAGGCGTTAGCCGGCTTCAAGTTAGGTTAGGTTAAGAATATTTATTCATATAACTAATGATGTAATTTCAAATTAAAAGTGTTTTGCTGACGTACTTTATTTTCCTTCCATTATAAAAAAAAATTAGTGTTGGGAGGATAATGCAAAAGTACCATGACTTCTAACATGAGACCAACTCATCACACGAAAGGTGATAGGGGCAAACACACAGTTCAAAAAATGTTTGCAGTTCACTGATTCGACTACCAATGAAGTACCCGGCTTTTCCTTGACCTAAACTTGAGTTTCTTACAGTAACTTCTCTCTCTCTCTCTCTCTCTCTCTCTCTCTCTCTCTCTCTCTGCACAATATCCTCATAAGCGAGGTACCAACTTTTTTTTAAGTCCATAAAGATATAATTAACCAAACCTAATTTAACCAAACTTTAGTGCTGTCGAACCGACAAGGTCGTGATAAGTGTCTCGGACGCAGGTGAGAACTAGAAGGGTGGTTTCTAAGTCATTAAATAGCGAGGTACTAGCTAATCTACTTTAACCTAACCTAACCAAACCTTAACTACCCTAAACTAACCAGAACCAATATATGTTTTTTTTCGACAGTAAAAGTTTCTACATTTTTTTTTTTTATAAATTTTTTAATGTCCTGAGGTACCAAACGTGTTATCTCACGTGTTACCTCACAAAAAAATTACCCATACATCTGTATCTGTGAATTATCACACTTGACTTCACTTATGCCCGGTTGCATACGCACGGCAAACTGGTTGACATAATGTGTGTGTGTGTGTGTGTTCAGACTGGCTTCGACCATTTTTTATTTTGGACAAAGAGGACTGAAAGATGAAACAAGGCAGTAAAATGAATAAAGATAAATAATAAAATAAAATATATTTATAATCCCCTTGTTTTTCCAAAACCAAATTTGAAATTCACGCATAGAGATAGCTGTACAGCCTATATGTACTCGTATGTACGTATATACTATATAGGTCAGTACTGCAACGTTCCACAGACTTAAAAACATTACAAAATTTTTACTTTCTTTTGCCGTGCTTTCTTCTCTAGCTAAATGTGTGGATTGCTCGCCTGGGTTAAGCCTAATAATAATTAGGTGTTAACAGTTATCCAAACATAAGTGACGCTTATAATATGTTAAATGATTAAGTAAATAAAGGAAAAAGAAGTAAAGTATTAATTAAGTGTTAATTAAATATTTGTTAACCTAATTCAGAAATATTTAACAAAATTACGTTAAGGAATAGTTTCACAGTTTTAAATAGGAATAGTTTATAATTACTTTCAAAATTGAAATGATGAATGAAAATGAATTTAACATAGGTGAAAATAAACACTCTCATGAACAATTATTATCAGCAGTATGTATGCATATTATATACAGTATATATATATATATATTCAACCTTTCAAATGTTCCGTGCGATGATTCCTCATTTCACGAAGGTCAAGCTTGTTGCCCCTCCTCTTGAGTTGACATGGTGAAGTAAAGAGTTGGTTTCTTGCTCTCTCCACTTCCCATAGCCAGGTACGCCCGGCTCATCTGGAATTGTTCTGAGCCAGGCGTCTAGTCTTCTTTTGAAGATATCCACCACTACACCACTCTCGTTCCTTAGTTCCTTGGGCAGCTAGTTGAACAGTCTCGGTCCTCTCATGACAAAACTATTTTCCTTCAGGGTTGAGGATGTTCCCTGTCTAGCGTTTAATTTGGGAACACGACACATTCTCCCTTTCCTACTTTCCACTGTTGTTTGAGTGGTTATAGGGTTCAAAGTAAGATTAGGGACTAGTTCCTCCACTATTTTCCAAGTGTAAAGAATGGTGTACCTCTCTCTTTTTCTCTCCAGTGAATATAAGTTTAATTCACGTAACCCTTTCCAGCAATTTAGTTCTTTACATTAATTGATCTTGGCTGTGAAGCTTCTCTGAATCCCTTCTAGTTAACTAATGTCTTCTTTTTTATATAGGGATGGTTTATGGTTAAGACCGAACAGTATCCACTTTGGGTATCAGTGTTTTCAATAGAGGAATCATTATATTCCTATTCCTTCTTTTAAAGGTTCTCAGTATCTGTCGCGTTATTCTTTTTGCTCCGTTTATTGCTATTTTATTTTATGTTTCAAATTTCGCGTCATCAGTCATTACATATATTAGTAATTACAACATTAAATAGATTGTTACAAAACATTCTTTTAAAAATTACCTCTTTTTAATGTTTTTTCAATAGAATTTCACTAGATATCAGCTAAAAGGGAGAGCAGAACGTTTGAAGGTGAATTGTGTGAGAGAGAGAGAGAGAGAGAGAGAGAGATTTACATCAAAAAGCATAAAATAAGATCTGCAATGCAGTACACCCATTAAAGACAATTTTAACGAAGAATTATTGCAATCAATAAATAAATCAATAAATAATACTCATTTCTTTTTATTGAATTCTCGGCGATTTTTTAAACTTTGGAATTTAGTCGACAGATTGAATTCAATTTTGCCTGCAGTGTGACTTCATGCATGTATGAATGCAAGCACGCTGGTTCCAGGCACAAAGTGACTACTAGTTTTGTGATGACGTGTCTGTCGACTGTGTATGAAGTCGAAAGTGTATCTCTCTCTCAAGTGAGGTCTAGAGGAGGAGCCACCAGCTTAACCACCGTGGAAAGAGAGTCTGACGCACGGAACATCTACTAGACTGCAAGGTTACGAGGTATAAAACAACTTTCCAATGATGCAAGAAATAGGAAAGTCGCGCAACTACTTTCTACACTTCGATTATAAAATAACTTTGCCGAAAGCCGGAAATGAAATATTAAGAGCAATAACCTTCAATATCCTTTAACTGTATTGTATTTCTTTTTCTATTCATTCTCTAGAGAAGGATGTTGGGGTTGGAAAGAAAGATATTGGGGAGGGGGAAGGACTCTACTCTTGACCTATTCCAAACACAAAGTTGTCATTAACTTCTTGAGTGACCAACCAACCGGCTATTTCTTTTGATTTGTGATTATAATTTGGTTCATTTAACTCTTTAGAGAAAGGCCTTAACTAGCGTCAGAAATCGTAGCGAAAAGACCTTTCTAACGGGGAGTTTAAGTTTGTAGGGGAGAGTTTGTGCGTTTGTACTGTATACGTATACTAATTTTGTTTACATTCGTGAATGGAAGATCCAAATATTGAAGAATAATCTGGATACCTCAAGGCGGTATTAGACGATATAACCTCTACAGATTCTGAGATCTTTTAAACATTTGTCTGTCAACGAACGAGACCAAACGAGAGAAGAGATAATTAATAGAAGGTCAAAGACGTTTTGGGTAGGGTACAAAACCCCTCCTTAAAAATGACAGCCACTTAAAAACAAGCAAAAGGGGTCAAAAAGACACAAATCACGGATCTTTTCCAAATGGACGACCCCACGGGATTTAACTGAAAATTTGTATACTAATAAATTTTTATATTCTAATAACGAAAATGACATTATTTTCCTGCAGAAATATGAGCAACATACGAAAAAAATGGCATTTATGTGCGCAGTAGTTTGCATGGCGCATGACCGTTATCTAAATTATGTAGTGTTATGTAGTAGGCTTTACATAATAAAACGTAGAAAATATCCTTTATTTATTAAAATTTGCAATATTTAATAATATTTTAATAAATAAATCTTCATTTGCGTACCTTTTTCTCCATACGAATTCTCATAAACAGTAATTTTTGTTGCTGTTATTAATGTTCATTTGTTGCCTGCTTAGACCTAGTTTAGTGTGAATATTATTGTTGTAGTGTGAGTATATGATAATGCAGTGCTGTGATCTATCTACTTGCGAGTTGCCCCTGGTTAATTGAATGCCCAGTTAGGTCAACTGAATACCAGGTTAAGTCAATTGAATGCCCGGTTAGATCAACTGTACGCCCTTGACGATTGGTTAGCTGAAGTCATGATATTTTCGTTAGTTTTAACGAAAATATCAGTACTTAACCTAACTAATCGTCAAGGGCGTACAGTTGACCTAACCGGTCATTCAATTAACCGGGGCCACACAACAACCTCGTATCCGGGCGTCATGAGCGATGTAAACTAGGTAACGGCCATGCGCCATGCAAACTACTGCAAAGCTGGGCACTTGCGGTTTTTTTTGCGGTACTGCGGTACTACCGCACTACCAAACCGGTACCGCATAACGCAGTACCGCAAAAAATGCGGTAGCGGTACTGCTGTACTTTCAGCGATCCTTTGCGGTACTGCGTTATGCGGTACCGGTTTGGTAGTGCGGTAGTACCGCAGTAACGCAAAAAAAACCGCAAGTGCCCAGCTTTGCTCGGAAACTAGTGCCATATAAATGCAATTTTTTTCGTACGTTGCGCATATTTCTCCAGGAAAATAATGTCATTTTCGTTATTAGAATCTAAAAATTTATTAGTATACAAATTTTCAACTGAATCCCGTGGGGTTGTCCATTTGGAAAAGATCACAAATCACCTTCGCAAGAAAATTATATGTGTATATATATATATATATAAGTTCTGGCTTCATTGACAGTGAGAAAGCTGAAAGGAAGTAAGGATATTTTTAACTTCATGAAGGGTTCTTATTCTTGGCACTGATTATGCATATATACACACATTCATTTTCTCTCTCTCTCGCTCTCTCTCTCTCTCTCTCTCAAGAACAAATGCAGTCATCATGGGTTGTCCTTGAAATTCACACAATAAAATGTCATAAGAAAGAAGACTATTGAAGTGTATATATATATATATATATATATATATATATATATATGTGTGTGTGTGTGTGTGTGTACGAAATTATCCTTTTTAAAAATATAACTTTCCTTGTGTCAGACTATAAATAATCCATATTCTTCAAAGACTTTAACTGGAAATGTGGGGTCAAATACCCCAATGTAAGAAGCTGATATAGTAATATATACATGTATATACAGGGTGTCTCAGAAGTCGCGCACCATAGGCTTTATTCAGATTTACGAGGTTGATTAACGAAGTTAAGCGACATTGTGTCTGGGTAGTAGTTGGATGGGAGCCCGTCCTCCCCGCTCAGATTATGTAGCGACCCATGGTTCGGATCCCACGTAAAGCCGTAGGTCCCCTTAGTCATATGACGTTCGATGTTGCGAAAGAGGTTAAACAACCCCACTAAATAAAAAAAAATATTCTTGTGGCCCTTAAATCCTAAATACGTATATATCAAGTACTTGACTAAATTTTGTAGTTTAAAAATAATATGAAATGAAACATTAAGAATAATACGACACATCTGTTTCAAATGTTACTATTATTACTAATATAATATCATCATCATTATAATTATTATTTCTTTTTGGATCAAATGTAGAATTCGGACCCCAGCCTTCTTTAGTTAGCTTTATAAGGCTAACTAACGAAAATATCATGACCTAACCTAACCAATCGTCAAGGGCGTACAGTTAACCTAACGATTGGTTAGGTTAGGTCGTGATATTTTCGTTAGTTAGCCTTATAAAGCTAACTAAAGAAGGCTGGGGTCCGAATTCTACATTTGATCCTTCTTTTTTGTATTATCATTATTATTACAAGACGGACAATTCTTTAAATTAATTTATTAGTATCGGGTGATTTTTTAAACATCTGACATTTAAAAGGTTTGTATTTTTTTAGTAGCTGAAATAAAGGAATCAAATTTTTGCTGTACCTTTTCTACACATGGGAATTAGTCCCTTAATGCAAAACTTGTAATAAGCTGTTAAAGGTTCCCGACCCTCACCTAGGTCTAGTTTACCCTATCAACCTAATATAACGTACCTACATTACTTTCACAATGGCAATTTAGTGTTGGCCTATAGCTTTATTTCAGGTATAGATGACTCTCCGTGCTACTTCGTGGCCATTTCTCAACACCGTTGCCCTTTTGATCAGCGAAGTTAAGCAACATTGAGTTTGGGAAGTAGTTGGATGGAGAACCGTCCTCCGTGTCCAGATGATGTAAAGACCCGTGGTTCGGATCCCACGTAAAGTTATAGGTCCCCTTCATCAAATGACCTTTGTTGTTACGAAGGCGGTTAACCCTCATAAACATACACACGCATAAAATGGCACTCTGCTAGTCACACTTTCCTTAAACGTACTGAAATGACTAAAAACCACTGATTACAGATGGGAGTATGACATTAACACTAACTGTTAATAAACAAGTTGAACCACTATACGTAAATTACAGTTCTACTTACATTATTGTCTGTAAATGAACCAGATTTTTTTTTAACACTTCTTATATAATATTGTTAGTGACAAATTTCAATAAAAACTAGATGGAATAAAGCATCTTTTCTTTATATCCATAATAATAATAATTATTATTTAAAACAAAGTCTGTACAAGCTGTAAAAACATTAAAAATAATTTTTACATATCTCATACAAAAGAGACTTTTTAGAGAGTCTGTAATTTCACAGTCTTTCACTGGAAGAATTTGAGATAGACTGACGTGCGACTGAGTCGAGAAATTCAGTTTTCCAGCTGAAACAATAAATAGAAAATCCAGCGACATTTGGCAATGTTTACTTGCAATAATAATAATAATAATAATAATAATAATTTCTGCATTCGTACACCTCGTAAACGGTGGGTGGTGTAGTGAATGGCATCGCTGACTACGAATCCACCGGCCACGAGTTCGATTCCCGGCTATGGCCGCCGGTTCTCAGCTCACTCGCCTGTTCATCCTTCCATACAAAAACGAAGAACAACCTGGTGATCAGGCAGGTCATGAGATATCGAGTCCGAGCCAGAACTTTTCTAATTTCTGAACACCTGTGGTGGGTCGTGGTTCGGATTCCACGTTAAGCTGTAGGTCTAAGGTCGGGCAACAAGCTTGATCTTCGTCAGAATGAACAGAACAATTCGTCCGGAAGCAAAACCAATTTTTTGGTTATTGCAGTTTTATATAATCTCTCTCTCTCTCTCTCTCTCTCTCTCTCTCTCTCTCTCTCTCTCTCATATATGCTAATGATTACTATATTTAGGTGAGGCCCTTTGAATGGCATTCCTTTACACCTGTGTGAATTATGCGGGTGTAGAAATGAAGAGAGACTGAGATTGCCAATTAATAACAGTGTACGAGTGAAGTCGTTGTGCTTTACCTCATCCTGGGAATGGAGAAATGGTTTCTCATTGGGAATGACCATCCTCGTAACAGCTGTAAATTTCCAATACGGAAATACCCTAAAATGATGAGAAGGAAGGAAGAACAAATCGATCATTAGTGTTGATTACGTTAGCTTCTCCATGGGGTCATCAAAGGCAATAAAAGACAAATTTTGCCGTGTAACGGCAATGGCGTTTTGTGTCATGGCCTCAGAGTCAAGCTTTCTTTTCAGAGTAGATGGTCAAGGTGATTACAAATGTGTTTAAGAGGGTTCACCGTTCATGGTACCCTTCTAGGTACCCAGGAGTGAGTGGAGGTTTTGGAGGTGACACGTGGCACAGTTTTCTTTTGACATTTGTGTAATTAAGTTATAATACTCCAAGATCAGAATTTTGCATTACCCGTCTTTCATTTTGGTTCGACAATCCCGTCACCACGGTCAATAATGACATATCACAAACATCAGTCGTACAAAAGAGCTTTCACCATACATAAACTGGAGGCGCAGCGGACATTCTAGTGTACAGTGTATATATATATATATATATATATATATTATATGCGTGTGTGTGTGTGTGTGTGTGTGTGTGTGCGTGCGCGCGTTTACTCTTTTCCTAACTGCGGAAATGGAGGAGGAGGTGGGGTACAAGTGATTTGTGGTACTGAACATCTACGCTACTGAAGAAAGACGGCGTGATACCATATCTAATTGAATTTAATCACAGATTTTAAAAGTAGATTGAATGATTATATTAAAAAAAGTGTTCAAACTTGTTTTAACCACAATTATTCACTATCTACCTTAATATAAAAATACACTGCACATTGGAATATATGTAGACTGAAAAATAGAATACAGTTCTGCAATAGAAGTTAGAATACATACAATAGTTTTAAAATTTGACCTTGAAATTTTTTTTATTATTATTATCATTGAAGTGCCTCGCTCGATTCCATACGTGGCACTACTACTGTAATCGTTGTATGGAACATCCTGTAATTAAAAATCTAATGTATACAGTTTTATAGACATTCTACATGAACCTGCCATAACATCTGGGCTATTAAGAATTCGCGCAATTCAGTTCAGACTTAAAAAGGGTTATATATATAATATATATATATATCATACACACAGACCGTGCATGGAACAAGGAACTCTTCTGGGATAATTAATTTTCATGATGCAAGCCCGACGTGGGCTTGCATCATGAAAAAGAAAAACTATGGTATTTGTCATTTACCATTACTTATTCGGACTATAGTGGATTTAATTATCCCAGAAGAGTTCCTTGTTTCATGCACGGTCTGTGTATATCATAAAAAACTCAGGGAACCATTCTGAGTTCATTCCCATATATATATATATATTATATCATAGAAACCTATAATATAACCTTAATTAATATTACACAAAGAATAAAGTAAAACATAGACGCGAGGACGAACCCTCCTCTGCACTTCACGTGTTACTTGTCTTCGTATATATATACAGGGTGGGCGGAAAGTAGCTCCCTATTTTGGATTGGTAAAAAAATACGTATATTATCCATTTATTTCAGAAGAAATAATATGAAAAGGTAGGCATACATGGTAGGTTTTCTCTAAAATTCAATGTGGGCTCCAACTCTTTCCACCAGCTTCTGGAGCCGCCCAGGAATGGCGTCCACTGACTTTAGCAGGAACTCCGGCGGGATGGAGGACATGACTTCCCGAATTCGGTCCTCCAGTTCTTCCAATGTCCTCGGTTTGGTGCGGTAGACTTCTTCCTTTACCCACCCCCAAAGAAAGAAGTCGCACGGTTACCGCTGAAAAACGGCAGAATCGGTTCAGTGTAACGGTGTGGTGTGGTATGACCTCAGATCAGGTTGTGGGCCCGTTCCTTCTGCGCAACACCATGAATGCTGAGCGGTACCTTGCTATGTTGCGAAACGAGGTCTGGCCGGTTGTCAGCACATGGGAGAACATCGACGATCTGATATTTATGCAAGATGGCGCCCCTCCGCACTTCGCTCTTGTTGTCTGTGAGTGGCTGGATGCCCACTTCCCTGGGCGTTGGATGGGTCGTCGTGGTCCACATCAATGGCCAGCCAGGAGCCCCGACTTGACACCGTGCGACTTCTTTCTTTGGGGGTGGGTAAAGGAAGAAGTCTACCGCACCAAACCGAGGACATTGGAAGAACTGGAGGACCGAATTCGGGAAGTCATGTCCTCCATCCCGCCGGAGTTCCTGCTGAAGTCAGTGGACGCCATTCCTGGGCGGCTCCAGAAGCTGGTGGAAAGAGTTGGAGCCCACATTGAATTTCAGAGAAAACCTACCATGTATGCCTACCTTTTCATATTATTTCTTCTGAAATAAATGGATAATATACGTATTTTTTTACCAATCCAAAATAGGGAGCTACTTTCCGCCCACCCTGTATATATATATATATATATATATATATATATATATATATATATATATATATATATATATATATATATATATATCATACACACAGACCGTGCATGGAACAAGGAACTCTTCTGGGATAATTAATTTTCATGATGCAAGCCCGACGTGGGCTTGCATCATGAAAAAGAAAAACTATGGTATTTGTCATTTACCATTACTCATTCGGACTATAGTGGATTTAATTATCCCAGAAGAGTTCCTTGTTTCATGCACGGTCTGTGTATATCAT
>JAJOZX010001294.1:82500-172500 GCA_023014485.1 Bathynomus jamesi
TATTTATTATCTGCCATTAAAAAATTAAAATTATTATTTTCATAAGAGATAATTTGATGTACTTTTGGCGTTGCGACGTAAATTGCGTAACATTCTTACAAATATAGATTGAGTGTCAATTAATGCGCTTATATTCGTGTATTGCATTACGCGAATAGGGGTGCACCGGATATGAATTTTTCATATCCGGCCGGATACCGGATATTACCATATCTATCCGGCCGGATATATGTTATTAGCTACCGTATTATTTTTACACTCATATTGCTATGTTTTGTTTTGCATTGGGGGCAAGCGCCCCCCCAAATATAAGATAAATAATAATTTAAGTATATTCAGATGTTTAATTGTTTTGTTCTCTTTCGGTTCTTGTGTTGTATTAAACTATTAAGTATTAATCATGACAAGTTTTGTGTGGTCAGTATATACAATAAATGATCCTAGCGATATCAGTGCAAAGTGTAATATTTGTCAAAAAATTATCAAACGTGGGACGGAGAAAGGTGGCCAAATGTGTTTTAGCACACCTCTTCATAATCATTTGAAGATTAATCACCCAAAAGAGTATTATATGCTGAAGCCTAAAACGAAAATGACAAAAAAAGAATAGCTGCGACTGAATCAAAGGAAATAGGCATAGATAGAATACGGGCTAGACCATCAATTTCTACTGCTAGTACTCTGAAAGAAAAGAAAATGGACCAAATGAGTAAGCAGATCTCAATAGAGGAAAGCTTTTCATCTAAAAAATATGGGACATCAATGACTCCAGGTCTGTGATGATTCACCGTAAAATTGGCATGATGATGGCTTTGGACAACCAGCCATATACTTTAGTTGAAGATGATGGTTTTATTGATCTAATGGCCTACCTCCAACCCAGATATCTCTTACCAAGCAGAAGGTACTTCTCTGATACTATAATTCCTCGTCTTTATAATGAGTTCGAGTCTAAAATTGCTCAGAAGCTAGAAGAAATAAAGCATGTCAGCTTTTCTTCAGATATATGGACACGCACAACCTCTCAAGAAAGTTTTATATCATTATCGGGTCACTGGATAGGTAAAGATTTTGAAAGATACGATGCTGTGCTACATGCCTCTCATTTCTCAGGGTCGCATACTGGCAAGAATATATCTGAAAAGTTTCGCTCTATGCATGGGCGCCCGCAGGATTTTTTCCAAGGGGGGGCAAAATTTAATGTATTAATAGGTAGAGACCGGAGCAAGCAAAAAACTTTTGACCCCTTAGGAACCAGCAGGTTAATTCTAAGCAAGTTTAGTGTTGCATTTTCTGTAATGGAAAATGCAAATATATATTGTATATACAATACATACAATGCACATGATAACAATCATTTATTTTATTTATAACAGAAACATGATAGAATGAAGAAAAACGCACACTGAAGTAAATGTTGGACCTAATTTGAAAACGGTGTTTCGGGCATCACCTACACTGCTCATTTGAATAGGAATTGTACTTTAGTCGTCTGCGGTCACTACCAAAATTATGAACAACCTTTTCCATAAAATCAGTTTTGTTGGAGTTGATTTTCTCCCGGTGAACAAATAAAAAGGTAGCAACCTTTTATCATGCACACAAATAAAAATTTTCACCCTTTAGGAGGCAGTTGGATACTTTTCAGCAAGTTTAGGATATAAATATTTTCTTAGAAAATATTTAATATATTTTCTTGGCATTTCCAGGGGGGGGCAAGCGCCCCCCCTTGCCCCTACCTGCGGGCGCCCATGGCTCTATGTGGGATAGTTGGGATCTTGATGCAAATAAGAGAAATTTATTGGTGAGGGATGGAGCTAGTAATGTGGCTTTTGGTAGTGACCTGGCTGAAATACTTTCAATACACTGCAGCATTCATTTACTCCAACTGGTTATTAGTGATTCAATTATGGTTCAGAGGAGTGTAATTGATATCCTTGCAAAGAGTCGCCGCCTTGCAACTCACTTTAATCATTTTCCTTTGGCCTGTAACAATTTCAAACACATTCAAGTGCAGCAAAATCTTGAGCCTCTCCTATTGGTTCAAGATGTCCCAACACGTTGGAACAGTGCATATTTGATGCTAGAAAGATTATATAAATTAAAAATTCAAGTGCAACTGTATTTGGCTGATCGTAGTGAATTACCTACCATCACATCCTTCGAGTAGACACTGATATGAAATCTCCTTAAAATATTAAAACCATTCTTCCAACTAACTCAGGAAATGAGTTCGGAAAAACCAACTTTGTCTTCTGTAATCCCAAGCATTTGTATTTTACAAAAATTTCTTTCAAAGATTGACCATGATGACCAAGGTGTTCAAACGACAAAGAGAGAACTCCTGACTTCTCTTCGAGCGCGTTTCTTGTCGGAGAGTAATGATGGGAAATCTTTGAACATAATGAAAAACAGGGCTTATGTGACTGCGACTGCAATAGATCCGCGGTATAAGTTATCTTTCTTTCAACAATATCAAAAAGAGCAGGCTTAATCCTGGTTGATTGAAGAAGTCGTAGGTATTGAAAATGACGAAAGTGGTAATGATTCTAATGAAAATGAAGGTAAGGAAAGTGGAAGCGAAAAAAGCTCAAATTCCAGTTCTCCTATGCGAAAGAGGAAAGACGAAGAGGACATTCTTGAAGCGTGTTTTATGGAGATCACAAAAGGAGAGCAATCTGGGGAAGTAAGTTACGAGAGAAGAAAGGTTGAAAAAAGACTGCTCCTGTTCTACTGATTGCGGGAGAGTTAGACCGATATGCATCTGAACCTCTTGTAGATAAGAAATGCTGTCCAGTTCAAATTTGGAAGCAGGAGGACCGATTTCCTCTCCTTAAAACTACCGTATTGTTTAAAAGCTTCTCCGCACATTCGCATCCTCTGTATTTTCAGAGAGAATGTTTTCTGAATATGGAAACATCTATGAAGCAAGGCGATCCCGAATATTGCCTAAAAGAGGAGAAATGCTCTTGTTTCTGCACCACAACGGAAAAAAGTTCTAAATCACTGTTGTTGAGTTTTTTTTTTATTCTGAAGACCTCCAGGCTGAATGGCGGCATCTGACCTACACAATACTGCCCTCCATTCATTGATTTCATTCCAGGCATTTTATATTGTATTCAATGTATTGTTTTACATTTGTCAAGCTTGTAATGTTTTGTATTGTTTTGAAAATAAAGGAAAAAAAGGAGAAAAAAGAATGGAAAGCAAGTGCAAGGGTCTAGCAATATTTTACTCTTTTTAAAAAATTTAACGCCTACACGTTTTTATAAAAAGCTCTGATTATATTAATAGAACTGTAATCGTTAAGGATGGACAGATGTTTTATTTATTCTTGTCATCAGTATTGTGTTGATTTAATATAAAAAGTGTTGCTGGACTGGTTTAGGGGTGGGCCCTGGAGGACTTTCCATTTTTTTATATAAAATATTATTTGTAATGTGTTATTATCATATGGCAGATTTTCATACAGGTGTTAATTTTCTAATGTCTTGGCCTATATCCGGCATATCCAGCCGGATATGACCCATATCCTGTCGGATACCGGATATTTCGCAATATCTGGCGGAATATCCGGCCGGATATCATATCCGGTGCACCCATATACACGAATGCTTTAGAGGTAAAAACATGCAATCTAAAAGATATGCACTGGAATAAATGGATTTTAATGGCGAACTACTTCCTAGAAATTTCTATTCTGATTCAGCGAAAATGATGCAATACTTTTTGAGAGAAAGTACAAAACCGTTAAAAGAAAAGAATGAGTCATGGCATTGTTATTATTGGAACAATGGACTACAAAGTAATTGCTCAATGAGAAGTGTTGTAAAAAGAAGTTATTTTAAAGGCCTATTCAAAAAAGACCTATTATTTGACAACGATCGACTCTTTTACGGAGGAGAGAGTTAATCTGTAATTCGTATAGATGTTTCTGTAATAAATAAATAAATAGAGCGTTCATGATTAGTATTGATCACTGGATGTATTACATCAAGATGATTTAATGATGTTTTACAAATATCCTCCCTTCTTAAATATTGAGTCTATAATAGTATATACGATACTCGATTCACGTTCTGACATCGATAACGAAGTAACCGGCAATAGTATGGTAACATCCTTCGTTGATGATGCAAGATTAGCAGAAAAATTAGAAAGTCAGGTAATATAGAAGCTTTACGAACGGACACAAACAAAATATACAGATGGTCAGAAGCAGGGGCGTCGATTGCTCTAAAATAGTGGAGGGGGACACTTCGCCTTCCAACAGCGAATCAAACAATACTCTGAGTAGCTGTTGCGTGTAATATATCAGTCGTAATTTACCATTTACCCGTTTTTTTGTATTTTTCTCAGCATGTTGAAAAAAAACTCAATTGTATTTAATCATTTTATGTCTTTCTTTTTTAAACATTTTTTTGCAGAAATAAGAAACGTAATACAAACTATTTATAATATTTAACCTTTCATGTAACATAATATCACACATATTTTAACCGAAATAAATCTTTTATTACCTGTAGACAACAGAGGTCAATGTACATAAACTGATAAAATATGTTCGTGAAATATAAAACAAATAACTGACTGCTAAATTTCATGATAAATATACACTGGTGTTCATGACAATAATTTATAATATTGCTATTACATTTGCATATAATACGACATATAACTAGGGCATGGTTAATTAGTAATTTTTAGGAAAAAGTGATGAATGATAAACTTTTCTAATTAATCACTGATTAATTGATTAAATATTATTAAAAATTAAATACTTCTGAAAAGAGTAAGAAAGAACTTTGTTGTTTCTGTTGCGTGAGATAAGACCGAAGAAAACATTTTGCTCAAACATTTAGTTTGCTTTAGTTCAAGAAATCAGGCATGGGCGGATGTTTATACATGCAAAAAGGTGCCAAATTCAAATGATATATTAGAAAATTTAAGGTAAAATGATGGTGAAATTACGAGGAAAATTAATCATTTCCCATCATTTTCTAAAAATATATTTTGATTAATTAATGATTAAATTCGAAACAATGATTAACTGATTAATCAGAACCATGCCCTACATATAACGTCTTATTAGGTCCCATTAATAGTTAGCATTTATAGCAATTCATCCACGAAAGTGGGGGAGGACAACTGGTAGGTTGTTCCCCCCTTTGTAAAAAGTGTGGGGGGGGACATGTCCCCTGCGTGACGCCCATTGTCATGAAATTTAGCACCGAAAATCTTTAGTTTTGAAGATACGGAAAAGTGAGGATTTATAAAATTGATAGACTAAATGCCAAAAATGGAAAAGAAATTCAGAGAAACCCAAAAGCAAAAAATTTAGGAGTTACTATGACTGACAGTACGAAAATTGAGACACAAAATAAGATAATCAATAAACAAAGCAAAAATAATTAAGGGACAGATACTGAGCACCTTTAAAAGAAGGGATAGGAATATAAAGGATAGGAATATAATGATTCCTTTGCTGAAATCACTGATCATACCATACATATAGAATAAAGGAAATTTGTTACTTAGAAGAAATTTAGAGGAATTTTATAGCCAACATCAATGGATGCAAAGAGCTAAATTACTGGGAAAGGTTACGTAAATTAAATCTATATTCGTTGGTAAGAAGAGAGAGGTACACCATAATAGTGGAAAATAATAGAGAAACTAGTTTCTAATCTCAAACCGAACACTATAACCATCCAGGTAACACTGGGAAATAGGAAAGGTAGAATGTGTAGTATTCCTAAACTAAAGGTCAGACGAGGGACATCCTTAACTCTGAAGGAAAATAGTTTTGTTGTCAGAGAACGGACTATTTAACCAGTTATCCAAAGTAATTAGGAACACTACCGATGTAATGTCGGTGTGGAAATCTTCAAAAGATGAGTGGACACCTAGCTCACGACAATCCAAAATGAGCCGGATGTATCGGGCTATGTGAGACGGAGAGCTTAAGAAAAGCAATTCTGTTCTTCACCAAGCAAACTCTAGCGGTGGCCACGAGCCTGACCTCCGAATGGAGAGAGATCGACGAGGAAAATTTCTCCGTAGGTACAAAAAGTATATATATATATATATATATATATATATTGCCTTTTTTTTTCCAAAAATCTTATATAAAACGTTAGGATTTTTAAACAAAATTTTCCAGCTATACTGATTAGTTGGGTGTACGCGTGTTTTCACAACTTTTTCATTTAGCTTTGAGGATGGTGTCACAGATAAACAAAAAGTTTGCAAGCGAATTAAATGTTAATTCAAGAAGTGGGTTTTACATTTTCTTTTAAGACTGGTTCTTACACAAAAAAATATAATATTTAGTGGTTATGTACACACACACACACACACATATATATATATATATATATATATATAAATACATACACACTCGTATATATTACTCACGCGTTTATCTGTGAATCGAGTTAACCGTAATTTACAAATTGTTACTTCACTTATCCGTAATCATGACACCTAATTAACGGTGCTTATATCTGCGGCTCGCAATGTTAACAGAGGGAAGGGTTACAATCTTCACGTCTTGTGGTCAATACAGACTACTTTTAATTGTATATTATTTAAATGTGTATTACAGTGTAATAGAACAATGCTGTGTGTGGTGACGCGCGAGGTGGGAGGCCAGTCAGTGGTAATGGGCATAAACGGCTGCACCACCCCCACACACCGGGGATATACTGAATTAACCGTGAAATCGGATTATGATGATCATGAACTGCCTTTCAGTCACGGATAACTGAGTGAGTACTAATATATATATATATATATATAGGCATCATTAAAAGATTAAAATCTATGAAGGCGCATGATTCGTTACTGAAAATAAATAAACGCACCTGATTGGCTGAAAATGATATTTTTTATTTGTTTAAACTTGTTTACTTCGTTCAAAGAGTTCAGTGTTGGTCTTCGTTCTGTTTATTAGTAAAGCGAAGGTGACTCAGGAGGGAGTGTGCACTCTGCAATAAATATAAAAACAAAGTTTTAAAATAATTTACGCTGAAAGCATGTATTTCAGACATAGGGAATATATATTATATATATATTATATATATATATATAATTGGGAAAAAAGTTTATTTTGTATAGTACGCTATTAATGTGTATTTCAACACCTCATCAGGAAATATTGCATAAAAATATACTTGGAATTAATACTTTTTTAACTTTGTGTCTGTGTATGATATATATATATATAAGCAAGTGATATCTTATTCAGGCCACTCATATATACTATATAAGGAAAATCTTATTCTTTCAATAAGACTGAAAGAGTGAAGTGTGACGTGTATATAAAACCAGGTGGAGGGGGGGGGGAGGAATGTTCATAACGGTGGATGCAAAAATTTGGGATTCAGTGTGAAGAGAGGCATAATAAAGTGCGTGGCGCGTTTTTGGTGTAATAATAGGGATAAAATTGTTACCGTTATTATGTGGATTTTATTTATTTATTATTTTTTTTAAGTAAATTTTTTTTAACTTCATGCACTGTATACAGTTTTAAAAGTTGAAAATTAAATACTTATCACACATGCACATTATATACATATATATACATATATATATATATATATATATATATATATATATATATATATATATATATATATATATATTATTGTTATTATAAACCATTGATCCTTTTAGCAAAAGTAATATTAAAATTTTGCTCGTATGGAAATTATGCCATTCAATAGTTTTTTAAAATTATTAAAATAGGAAAGAAAATTTGTTTGCATTTTTTTTTTTTTACCGATAAAAATGCCAACAAAATTTAACTTAGTTTACCAACAATTTTTAGAGTAGAACATATGATTAATGAAATAAGCCAATTAAATTTTTATTAGGGGTAATTATTTAATTATTTATTTTGTAATTATTTTTATATTAAATTAAGTTAATTCATTTCTATAATAATAACTTAGGATTAATATATCAGAGTTTAGTTAGTTGTTTGAATTGCTATTGAAAATTAGTAATATCTACGAATACAATGACATATACAATATATATATATACATATATAGTGTCCATTGACATCTTATCTCGCAAAAAATTTTACTGATAAACGAAAATTGGGTAATATACACAGAAATTGCCAAGGAATTTGACAAATAGGATCGTAGAATAACATCTCATAAAATTAAATAATTTTATGAGTGTAGCAAACGAAGTAGGAAAATGAGTCTATAAATTCCTTAGAGAGCGTCAGCAAGTCATTACAATCCTAGGAATATAATGAGAATCAGAGGTACGTAGCTTAGAACCACAAGGAACAATATTAACTGCAGTACTATTCATTATCATGTTAACCGATAGAGATAACGAAGTAACCAACAATAATACAGAAACATTGTTTGCTGATGATACAAAAATTAAGAGAGAAATTAGAAATTCAGGTGATATATAAGCCTTACGAACGATCACAAACAAAATAGACGGATGGTCAGAAGACAACAACATGATATTTAAGATCAGAAATTTTTATCTTTTTAGATATGGAAAAAATAAACTAAAATTCATAGATTACACTGGGCAACACGTATTTTATTGAATGATATCTGACACTTGATTCTAGGTAATTTGGGTGCGCTGAATACGAATTTCAACTCGGTTTGGCTCTATCAGGTCCTGATTCTTGTCGACAGCCTATGTGCCATTTTCCAGATTTTTCAAATTAGGACTAAAAAATTAAGTCATGTGTTAAATTTTTTTTTCAAGTTTCATGAATACAAGCAGTTCAAACTACAGTAAAATTACATTATAACGATAGAAATGACTTAAAATAAAAAAACAAACAGATATGAAGCTTTCACTGTGGCAAAAATTTTCTTTTGTAAGACTTTCTAGCGTATTTGCTTGTTGATGGCAGGTCTCTTTTCAAGCACCAGCAGTAATCAGCCATCATGTGGGAATCCCAGCGGCCTTGGTACCGTTCCTCCATAATTTTTATATCTTGGTGGAATCTCTCCCCTTGTTCGTCACTTACATCACCTAAATTACTTGGAAATTGGTCAAGATGGCTATTCAAAAAATGCATTTTTATGCTCATATTGCAACCTAACTCTTTGTAGTCCCTTAAAAGTTTTTTTACGATTTCTTCGTAGTTATCTGCCCTATAATTGCCTAAAAAGTTTTCTATCAAGTCCACGAATGAGAACCAGCCATTTTTTTCGCGTTCATTCATGACATTAGGAAAATTGCTGTCTTTAATCATTGTTCTTATTTGTGGACCGTCGAAAATTCCCGCCTTGATTTTTTCATAACTTAAACTTGGAAATTTTGAAGTTATGTATTTGAAACACTCGCCGTTCGTATCTAAAGCTTTTACATATTGTTTAATGAGGCCTAGTTTTATATGCAGAGGAGGAAATATGATTTTATCTCTGCTCACTAAAGGTGGATTAATTACGTTTTTTTCTCCGACAGTAAGTGATGTTCGTGCTGGCCAGATTTGTTTGAAATAATGTTCTTCCTTGGCTCTGCTGTCCCATAAGCAAAGGAAGCAGGGATATTTAGTATACCCTCCTTGTTGTCCTAGCAGAAAATTAACCATTTTTAAGTCAACACATATGATCCACTCGTGCTCCCTATATTTGATAAGATTTAAAACCTTTTCTATATGTTCATACTTTTCTTTTAATTTTGTTGAGTGCCCAATCGGTATCGAGCCGTATAGATTGCCATTATGCAACAACACACACTTAAGACTTCTTTTCGAACTGTCTAAAAACAAGCGCCAATCATTTGCATCGTAAGACTCAACCCCCATCTTCTTTAACAAACCAACTATGTCGCAGCAATATACTAAACTATCCTCTGTTCTAAAATATTTAACAAGTTCTTCTTCTCTTTTTCTGTAAAATGAAATGTATGTGTTTGAAGTAAGCAAGTTTTTCTCTTTAAGTCTTGAAGCTAAAATTTCCGAAGCCTTTTTTGGCAAATTTAGATCCCTTACAAGATCATTCAACTCGGCCTGGTTAAACTTTTGCGGATCGTTTTGACTTTCAAATACGCTGGGGTCAAAATCGGTGTCTGACTCCTCAAAGTGCATAACAATATTTTCAGGAACATCTTCAACTAATTCTTGAGTTGGCAGACCCTTAAATTTTGGAATGGGGATCTCATTTGAATGTAGCACAGGTCGTATCGCGGTGTCGAAATTTGGGTACTCGATACAATGTTTATTTTTCTTAGTGAAGCCCGAAGTCTTGACAAAGCAAAGGTAGCAATCGGTCTCGTGGTTAGTAGGCTCTCGCCACACCTGATATGGAAAAAAAATTGTAAAGCGTTAACAAAAGCGACGAGAGACTTGTTTTTATGAATTTTATCAAAAGTTATCACCCAAACATTTAACATTTCTATGTGTTTCAACCTTATGCAATATTTGAGATTCTTATAAACATTTTCTGTAAATTTTTGTTTATGTACCTAAGTTACAATTACATTTAGGTAAGTTACAGTATACTAGTGATTAAATTACGTAGTTTTATGAAATCATAAACTTACCATCGGAACTCCAAAAGGTATTTTTGAATCCGAACCCTTCGTCCAATTTCGCAGTCTTTCAATGCATATAGTGCAGGCTTTATGTGGAGCCCACGATTTATCTTGGTCCCCCAGTTTTATGCCAAAATAAGCTAAGTAAGCTCTTTTTACGAAGTCAGTTATATTTGCTCGTTGATGTGGAAGTGTAAAATTTCCACATATATAACAGAAGGAATCAGGGTTGTTTTTGCATTTGAACTTTCTAGTGCTTGATGACATATTGCTTGATTGTTCTGCCAATTTGTAAAGGTATTTAAAGCCCTTAATTCAAATAAATTTAAGAAAATCTGAAATATAAACACAAAAATTAGTTTAAATAGGTACTTATTATGAAATAGGTACTTACAATCTATGAAATTAAACTAGAAACACGGATGAGTAGGTACAATATAAATTACGTCTAATTAAATCAACTATATTAAATCACGATGACAAAATTACTCACTAAATCATATGCCATTTCAAAATTATGTTAATGCCCAAACTTAATTAACTAACTCAACTGACTGATTGAATTGACTGATTAACTCTGGAAACGAGTCGCTTTTATATATTTTAGTTGTCCCTCTAGAATACTCTACAGAGAACAGGAACGCTCGAGAAAATTTTAGAATTCTATGATATTTTTAGCTTAATTTACTAATATTAAAATGGGTTAAAAATGACAAAATTAAAATATTTTTAGGGTGTTACATATAAAAATATACATAATACAACAATACCATAACAATAGGTACAAATACCTAGATAAAAACCTAGTTGCATAATGTGTAACTGCAAAAAGACTTAGCGAGTATTGAGAAAAAACCTTTTTATGAATACGACGAAAGAGGAGGGGTGTTGAGCAAAATCAGGACCTGATAGAGCAAAACCGAGTAAACATTCGTGCTCAGCGCACCCAAATTACTTAGAACTAACTGTCAAATCTAATTCAATAGACAAAAAGTTGAAATTTGTTCCCCAGTGTAATTTATGTAATCTTTCCCATGCAGTAATTTAGTTCTTTGCAGCCAGTGATTTGGATGTGAAATTTTTCTGAATTTATTCTAATTGGTTTTTCTTTCTATGTGGGAACTAGGGCATGGTTATGATTAATCAGTTAATCAGTTAATCATTGTTTCAAATTTAATCATTAATTAATCAAAAAATGTTTTTAGAAAATTATAGGAAATGATTAATTTTCCTCATGATTTCATCAGCATTTTACCTTAAAATTTTTAATGCATCATTTAAATTTGGCACCTTTTTGCGTGTATAAACTGTCTAATCCGCCCATGCCTGATTTCTTGAACTAAAGCAAATTAAATGTTTGAGCAAAATGTTTTCTTTGGTCTTATCTTACGCAACAGAACCAACAAAGTTCTTTCTTACTCTTTTCAGAAGTATTTAATTTTTAATAATTTTAATCAGTTAATCAGTGATTAATTAGAAAAGTTCATCATTCATCACTTTTTCCTAAAAATGATTAATTAACCATGCCCTAGTGGGAACATCAAGACTGACCAGTATCCCAATTTTGGTATATGTCTTCAGCAAAGGAATCATTACATTTTTCCCTTCTATTAAAGAATTTCAGTATCTGTCTCGTAATTGTTTTTGCTTTTTTTTATCACCATCTTATTTTGTCTAAAATTTCGCAACGTCGATCATTATAACTAATAAGCGTCCTTTGCTTTTTGTTTCTCTGAATTTCCTCTCCATTTGGTGCATAATAACTGGGGAACAAATTTCAACTTTTTGTCTATTGAATTAGATTTGACAGTTAGTTCTAGGTAATTTGGGTGCGCTGAGCACGAATTTTTATTCGGTTTTGCTCTATCAGGTCCTGATTTTGCTCAACACCCCTCCTCTTTCGTCGTATTCATAAAAAGGTTTTTTCTCAATACTCGCTAAGTCTTTTTGCAGTTACACATTATGCAACTAGGTTTTTATCTAGGTATTTGTACCTATTGTTATGGTATTGTTGTATTATGTATATTTTTATATGTAACACCCTAAAAATATTTTTAATTTTGTCATTTTTAACCCATTTTAATATTAGTAAATTAAGCTAAAAATATCATAGAATTCTAAAATTTTCTCGAGCGTTCCTGTTCTCTGTAGAGTATTCTAGAGGGACAACTAAAATATATAAAAGCGACTCGTTTCCAGAGTTAATCAGTCAATTCAATCAGTCAGTCAGTCAGTCAGTCAGTCAGTTGAGTTAGTTAATTAAGTTTGGGCATTAACATAATTTTGAAATGGCATATGATTTAGTGAGTAATTTTGTCATCGTGATTTAATATAGTTGATTTAATTAGACGTAATTTATATTGTACCTACTCATCCGTGTTTCTAGTTTAATTTCATAGATTGTAAGTACCTATTTCATAATAAGTACCTATTTAAACTAATTTTTGTGTTTATATTTCAGATTTTCTTAAATTTATTTGAATTAAGGGCTTTAAATACCTTTACAAATTGGCAGAACAATCAAGCAATATGTCATCAAGCACTAGAAAGTTCAAATGCAAAAACAACCCTGATTCCTTCTGTTATATATGTGGAAATTTTACACTTCCACATCAACGAGCAAATATAACTGACTTCGTAAAAAGAGCTTACTTAGCTTATTTTGGCATAAAACTGGGGGACCAAGATAAATCGTGGGCTCCACATAAAGCCTGCACTATATGCATTGAAAGACTGCGAATTGGACGAAGGGTTCGGATTCAAAAATACCTTTTGGAGTTCCGATGGTAAGTTTATGATTTCATAAAACTACGTAATTTAATCACTAGTATACTGTAACTTACCTAAATGTAATTGTAACTTAGGTACATAAACAAAAATTTACAGAAAATGTTTATAAGAATCTCAAATATTGCATAAGGTTGAAACACATAGAAATGTTAAATGTTTGGGTGATAACTTTTGATAAAATTCATAAAAACAAGTCTCTCGTCGCTTTTGTTAACGCTTTACAATTTTTTTTCCATATCAGGTGTGGCGAGAGCCTACTAACCACGAGACCGATTGCTACCTTTGCTTTGTCAAGACTTCGGGTTCACTAAGAAAAATAAACATTGTATCGAGTACCCAAATTTCGACACCGCGATACGACCTGTGCTACATTCAAATGAGATCCCCATTCCAAAATTTAAGGGTCTGCCAACTCAAGAATTAGTTGAAGATGTTCCTGAAAATATTGTTATGCACTTTGAGGAGTCAGACACCGATTTTGACCCCAGCGTATTTGAAAGTCAAAACGATCCGCAAAAGTTTAACCAGGCCGAGTTGAATGATCTTGTAAGGGATCTAAATTTGCCAAAAAAGGCTGCGGAAATTTTAGCTTCAAGACTTAAAGAGAAAAACTTGCTTACTTCAAACATACATTTCATTTTACAGAAAAAGAGAAGAAGAACTTGTTAAATATTTTAGAACAGAGGATAGTTTAGTATATTGCTGCGACATAGTTGGTTTGTTAAAGAAGATGGGGGTTGAGTCTTACGATGCAAATGATTGGCGCTTGTTTTTAGACAGTTCGAAAAGAAGTCTTAAGTGTGTGTTGTTGCATAATGGCAATCTATACGGCTCGATACCGATTGGGCACTCAACAAAATTAAAAGAAAAGTATGAACATATAGAAAAGGTTTTAAATCTTATCAAATATAGGGAGCACGAGTGGATCATATGTGTTGACTTAAAAATGGTTAATTTTCTGCTAGGACAACAAGGAGGGTATACTAAATATCCCTGCTTCCTTTGCTTATGGGACAGCAGAGCCAAGGAAGAACATTATTTCAAACAAATCTGGCCAGCACGAACATCACTTACTGTCGGAGAAAAAAACGTAATTAATCCACCTTTAGTGAGCAGAGATAAAATCATATTTCCTTCCTCTGCATATAAAACTAGGCCTCATTAAACAATATGTAAAAGCTTTAGATACGAACGGCGAGTGTTTCAAATACATAACTTCAAAATTTCCAAGTTTAAGTTATGAAAAAATCAAGGCGGGAATTTTCGACGGTCCACAAATAAGAACAATGATTAAAGACAGCAATTTTCCTAATGTCATGAATGAACGCGAAAAAAATGGCTGGTTCTCATTCGTGGACTTGATAGAAAACTTTTTAGGCAATTATAGGGCAGATAACTACGAAGAAATCGTAAAAAAACTTTTAAGGGACTACAAAGAGTTAGGTTGCAATATGAGCATAAAAATGCATTTTTTGAATAGCCATCTTGACCAATTTCCAAGTAATTTAGGTGATGTAAGTGACGAACAAGGGGAGAGATTCCACCAAGATATAAAAATTATGGAGGAACGGTACCAAGGCCGCTGGGATTCCCACATGATGGCTGATTACTGCTGGTGCTTGAAAAGAGACCTGCCATCAACAAGCAAATACGCTAGAAAGTCTTACAAAAGAAAATTTTTGCCACAGTGAAAGCTTCATATCTGTTTGTTTTTTTATTTTAAGTCATTTCTATCGTTATAATGTAATTTTACTGTAGTTTGAACTGCTTGTATTCATGAAACTTGAAAAAAAAATTTAACACATGACTTAATTTTTTAGTCCTAATTTGAAAAATCTGGAAAATGGCACATAGGCTGTCGACAAGAATCAGGACCTGATAGAGCCAAACCGAGTTGAAATTCGTATTCAGCGCACCCAAATTACCTAGAATCAAGTGTCAGATATCATTCAATAAAATACGTGTTGCCCAGTGAATTATCAACATATTTATCAACATATTAAATCTATACTTGGTGGAAAAAGAGAAAGATACACTAAAATATATACATTGAAAATAATAGAGAAACTAGTGGTTAACCTCGAACTGAGCCTGATTATCACCTAAACAACACTGGAAAATAAGAAAGGTAGAATGTGTAGCTTTTCCAAACTACACTAAAGGTGAGATAAGGGACATCCTCAGCCCTGAAGGAAAAAAAGCTTTGTTACCGGAGGACCAGGACTGCTTAACCAGTTAACAAAATAAATAAGAAATACGGCGGGTGTTCATGTAGACCCGTTCAAAAGAAGGCTAGACACCTGGCTCAGGACAATCCAAGATGAGCCGGGTGTGCCTAGCTATGTGAGATACAGAGCCCAAGAAAGCAATTCTCTCTTCCACCAAACCATCTACAGAGGTAGGGCTACGAGCCTGATCCCCGTGATGTGGTTCGTGCGGAACCACTTTAAAGTTACAATATATATAAACAACCAGGTAGCATAGTTTTAGCGCTATAAAGAAAAAACATCAATGAGTCGGCCTTTTAGTACTGAAACGAAAGTAACGTGGTAATTTCGAAATGGAGTTGAAATTGAATACAGATGTAGATTCATTATTCAGTAAATACAGAAACAACATTATATCCTCCTCTAGGGAAATATATTTTGTAAATGCTGATTGAACGTTATTCTAGCAACATATTGTTGCATCAACAATGCATTAACATTCATTTGTGAACTGTTACAAATATCAACTACATTTCAACGATATCAACCATGCATCAACAGTCGATCGATCACCCGGGCTACCCGAGTGTATATATATATATATATATATATTACTGAAATAAAAGTTAAAATTAAAAAAAATATAAAAGTTGGATATTTATATGAAAATAAACATTTAATTTCAATAATAATTGCATTCATGCATTCCCACAATCCATTCTAAGTTGTAAACGTAAAAAAATTTTGTAAATGAAAAGGTTATTATTTGTATAAGAAAAAGAATTTGTAAAATTTTATATATATTTGATGTGATTATTTCTAAAGAAAGATTCACTCTAAAAAATTTTAAATGTACTAAAGTACATTTCTTACGAGTAGAAAATCTATTAAAAAATAATTTGAAATAGAGACACATATTATGTTGACCATCTGGAATGCCTTTTAAAGCTTTAGAACAGTACATATTTTATAAAATTGTCCTTCCGAATACTTTCACAAATATTTGGGGAATTTTAACTGACTCGCAATTATTATTTTCAAAATTGCGTGCGTGTTTTTCTTCCTGTTTTCGCGTCTTTGCGGCCACCCTGTGCGCTGCACGCAAGTAAATATCTCGCTTTTTAATTTCAATGTGTGAAGTGAATGTTTACATTTTAAAATTTGTTGAACTTTAATTCAAACTCTCATCGCGTTCTTCTAATAGTGGTTAGCAATGAAATTTGCCTTATTTGGTTGTTACAATATGCAATATCTAGCGATATATATATATATATATATATATGGTGCCAAATTTATGAATCGACTATGATTTTTCGTAACAAAATTTGGAAGTTTTTGGGATTCGTTGCGTGAAAGAAAAAGCGACCGTAGTAAACCAAAAAGACTTTACGATTTCACTTCTTAAAACTGTAGAGTCCTTTTTACGGATGAGTTCAAAATAGATTCATTTGGCACACACACACACACACACACACACACACACACACAGAGCCTCCGAGAGGGCGGGGAAACCGGGTTAAATCCCCGGGCCCGGAAAGAGGGGGGATAAAATCTAAAAATATTAATAAAGCAATTGATTAAATAACAGAGAGGAAATATAATTAATGAACATACATTTTATAGAGATTATCATACTGTATGTTTTGAATGATGACTTCGACATATATAATCAGTTTGCTTGTTATGTACACAAAAAACATTCATAATAAAATACTGAGTAAACAGGGGGGCCCATATACCAATCCTTCCCCGAGGCCCGTGGCAGCTCTCGCCGGCCCTGCTGACACACATCAGGTGCAGACGCAATGAGAAATGTACGTTGCGGTGCACGAAAAATATGAAGCGTATATACGCTGGGGACTCCAAAGTGGGAATGAGGTTGCTTTTCTTGATACGAGATTCAAGACAATGTAAACATCAACGGTACCATGAATAAAGAACAACGTCACTTCATATTAATTCACCATGTCTCCCGAGTGATCAACGCCTCGTGAGTCAAAACTTCATTTTCCGACAAAATAACGATTCAGGACACGAATCCAACCTTCGCATAAATTATCTGAAGAACAGAATGGGGTGACCATTATGGACTAGTCTCCACAGTTTCCTTATTCGATTCAATTTGAGAATGTATGGCCACTATTCAAATCCAAAATGGAAAATCACAATCTTAACTTCACCGATTTGTGGGAAGTGATGTACAACAAAAGTTGGAACAATATCACCCAAGATGACACCAGTGCAATAAATTGACTGAATCAGTGGCACGAGAAGTGGCACGAGAAGTGGCACTAATGTATTTGGCTGCGAAAGGAAGACATACAGAATATGAGATTATATCATTAATTTATAATTCAGTTTTGTTTTCTTTTGATCTGCTTTTTATTTCCTTCAGTTTAATACCGTAATTTAGGAATTAATAAAGTTTCACCACATTTTTTTTAAAATTATTTACCATTGCTACGATCAATCAAAGTGATTCATAATTTTGGTATCCATTACACACACACACACACACACATATATATATATATATATTTTAGGTTCGGGAGGAACCGATTTACCTCTATTTAAAAGGGCATATCTCGGCGGAAAAACAAAGAAAAAGTGAGAGGAAAGACAGAGGAAAAAGAAAGGGTGGAGGGGACAGTCGAAGTGGAAAAAGACCAAGGATGACAAGGACTGCAGGGTCGAGCCCCATCATCCTTGGGTGCTAGGGCCGGGAGGGCGCACATATATATATATATATATATATATATATATATATATATATATATATATTTGGCCACACTGATGGAAGACAGATGCAGAAAGAATGAATCATAAAAAATAACGGAAATAAATCTGATGCAGAAAGAACCAGTTCTGTCACAATGACAAAATTTTCTGTCATGAAATGTCTGAAATGACGTGAATTGTTTGTCAGGTCTGGTTTATACAAAATATGTCATAGGGGAATAGCATACTATTTACTTATTTATTTCATTATCATCATTATTATTATTGCCCAGTAATCCTGGTGATTAAAGCATATACATAAATATTGGTGAAACGTGCTGCAGCCTGCAAAGCGTGATCAACAATGTTTTTCATGAACTAAGTTGTTGAAAGTTTATGCATTGGACCTATGTTCAGTCAGTTTGAAAAGTCCTGTCGTGAAACTCCATGTTTCTTAGTGCTAAATATCGCTACGAAACGTCAAGTTTCACTAATGTACTCTTTGAATTGATTGTACAGACAGTGGTGGGCGGAGACACGGTTAAACCAGATGTTTCGCAATATGTTTCATCAATAATAGCTTCAGCACACTTGGATCACGCACACACACTTGTGACTTGTCACACTTTCATATATTATTGCGTGATTATTATTTATGTTTGCGTTTATTTCATTTTATATGTAGGTTTAAAGGTTTAAAAGTAATTAAGGGATCACCTGAAGATCAGGGCCCCCAGCCTTCTTTAGTTAGCCTTATAAGGCTATCTAACGAAAGTATTACGACCTAACCTAACCAATCGTTAGGTCAACTGTACGCCCTTGACGATTGATTAGGTTAGATCGTGATATTTTCGTTAGTTAGCCTTATAAAGCTAACTAAAGAAGGCTGGGGGCCCTGATCTTCAGGTGATCCTAATTAAGTATATTTACAATGCGGAAACTGTAATTTCAGATCAAATACACTTAATAAATACATACATAAAACTTCTCGTTTGATGTTTGACTGATGAATTTCTGATTAGTGCGCGTGAGGGTTTAAATCCAAATTAACTATAAGGCTTAGTAGACTAAACTAATCTACTTACCTTTATTAAAGATGAAGGCTTACACCCAGTCCCGTAGCAACGACCTAGCCACTGCGCAGGGGGTTTGGAGTAGTTTAGAGAAGTCTGTGAAGTTTAAAAACAAATGGAATTTGTATTTACTAAGTGATGTTATATATTATAATATCACATAAAAAATTATAACTATGGTTACAGACAGGGGCGTCCACACGAGGGGGCACCAGGGGGCCAAGCCCCCCTCGTTTTTCAATGGTGCCCCCTCGTTTTTTCGTCAACTGCTTACAGATAGATTTTATCATAAACCCAAAATCCAGTCATAATATTTGAAGATCGTAATTGGTTACTATATATATTATTAATATTGTCTAATTTCCCATATTGTTGATATTTACTATATATATATATATATATATATATATATATATATATATATATATATATATATATATATATATATTAATATGTATAATTTCCCATATTGTTGATATGAAGAGAAAATCGTGTGATTAAAATTAAAACCTGTAAAATTTGTTGTGGAGAACGCGACTACGAGATCGTTAGGAAGGATATGTTGTACATTACTTAAAGAGCTGAATACTGTCTTCAATAACCTTCTCAGTCCCATGACAATTATTTATATGCGTATTATGTAAGAATAATAAACTTGTATATCTACCAAGTTATTGTGTATCTGGTTTCACCCTAATATCATGGACATACAAAGGATGTCTAAAAAAAATCCTTATTTTTCAGTATTTGAAACCCTATAATTTGCCCTCCTAACTGCCACCAGAAGGCAGGAAATGCTGTCCCAGACAACATAAATTTCAAAAATTCCCCGGGGGAGCATGCCCCCGGACCCCCCTAGAGCTCGCGGAGGTAGCAAATACTTGTGCCCCCCCCCTGTATTTGGAAGTGCCCCCCTTACTTAATTAATCCTATGGACGCCCCTGGTTACAGAAGTGGACCTAACTAACTATAAGGCTTAGTAGACTAGACTAATCTACCTACCTTTATTAAAGATAAGGGCTTAAACCTAAACTAATTATAAGGCTTAGTAGACTAGACGAATCTACCTACCTTTATTAAAGATTAAGCTCCAATAATAAGCTTGTTAAGCATAGTCTAATCTCTCTGATTCACAAACTGCATAAAGTCTTTATTTGGTTATAGGCAAATAACATGAGAAGTGTTCTTTGTTAAATATATATATTTAAGGTTAACTAAGATGTACTTAACTGCTCTTCACCTGTCTCTCATCACTCAGGCATAAATGCTAACTGAAACTCACAAGTGGCCAGGCACGATATATGCATATTATTCGCATACTGTTGCGCACGAATCACTGTATATTCTTTTTGTCCATAATTTTTATTGTAATAATACTCAATTTTGAAGCATTAATTACTGCGTTGAGGAAGTTATTGTACTAATTTAACTGCCTTCTGCGTTTATATAGTTTATTGATGATATATTTAGTTAAATTATATAAGACACAGTTCTCTCAGTTTGTAGTAAAAAATTAATGATGTCATTGTAACATAATAGTTAAGTCTATAATGTATTATGACCAGTGGTGTAGTGCTAAATAAAGAAGTGAGGGAACGCATTTTGAAAGTGTTACTCAGATGCGGGGGGAACAATGGCGAGCGCGGCGAGCCCATACAGCTGGGGGTCCGGGGGCACTGTAAGCCCCCCGGGAAATCTTTTGAAATCTGACCAATTTCAGGGATATTTTGAGGTTATATGCACTGGATATTAGGATATATTCCAAGGTTGAAGATGCAGTATTTCCAGTGTCATTAGATATATGACATCCAGTACGATCAATAAAAATAGCTAACAACTGGAATGATTAACTAAAAAAAAGTTAACAACTGGTACGCCGTGGTGACTGTTTCACCAGATCTTTATAGGCTAGCATTGCCTCAGTCGAAGCTAAAAGAAATGAAACAGTTAATGATTCTTTCTCATATTTCTTCTAGGGGTGGGAATTAAAATTTCATGACGTTAGAGATTTGTAAGTTCGGATTTATTTGAAATAGTGAGGGAACGCCGTTCCCACGCGTTCCCACAGCACTACACCACTGATTATGACCACTTATGTTCTGTCCCCACAGCAAAAGTTCTGGTTGCACTGAAACTTGCCTGGTGGCACCACCGTTGGTAATGCGAAATACTTTAACCCTGTGTGATATACAATATACAAGAATAACACTTTGGATGGTCGAAATGGCACCATATCCCCTTGAAAGGTTCTCTCACTCGTCTCACACTGGAAGAATGTGAACGGTATGTTCTCAACTTCCAATCTACAGTATGTACTCCTACAAGTTCTAAACAAGATTCATATTCAGGGCTTTGGGTTGGCCATGGAAGAAGTTCATGTCTTCTCTTCTACTATAGCCATAAGAGGATGTGGCACGGAGTTTGATCTTCCTGAAAAATGTACTGATCAAAATTAAGGATGACATGCTAACAGAGTGGACGCAGTGGCGGATTATCACTGAGGCTATTAAAGCTGAAGCCTCAGGCTCCCATGCTTGAGGGGGCCCCCAATCAACTGAGTTTCGATGATATAATTCGAGATTTCGCAAACTTCTTTGAGTAAATATGACAGAGTACACAAACTGACAAATTCCCTGTTTTATTTTATGTTTTATAGGCCCTAAAGTAAAGTTTGTTTAATACTGTTTGGTTTTGGCAAACGGCAAAATACACTGTGTTAAGGTTCTTTTAAGTTTGTTTCTCAATTAGCCTGAGCACCGTACATATAATTCGGTTAAATGTACTATGTACTGTACATGTACATGTATTGTTAATAAAAAGTTATAGAAAAGGGCCCCCATATTCTTCATCGCCCTGAGGCCCCGAGGTGTTTTTTCAAGATTTCCACGTGTTCAAACACCAAATCTGTTTTACCGTCACACTTATTCTTCCATATTTCACAATGTGCCTAAGGCCCTAAGACACCAAAATGGAAGACTTCAAGTGGACTTCTTTCTCCACACCCACATTCAGCCTCCATACATGAAATTTCTGAAATTTGGCATCATCGAAAAACACGATAAGTATATGATCCAAACATCAATAAGATTATATTTTCAGAAAGGAAGGGTTTCAAATGTGCTACGCGTCTTCTATAATTAAGACGGTTAATTCGGGCATGATGACCAAGGGCTCTCCTTTCACGGTGTCACTGCTGATGGTGTTCCTGGTCGCTTTGATTTAGCAGTTGCTTCCTTTGCGTTGAACTTTAGAAGCATATTGACAAAACATGCATATGAAATGCCCACAGCTTCAGTAATTTATCAGACTCGTCACATTCTGAGTGACTTACAATATGACTCACGGTGAACGAAGAAATAGCGCGAGATTTGTCTTCGCCATGCCAAAAACGAGAACATACTGTTTACAGCAAACGTCATCTGTAAGCATGTAAACTAAACTACAGGTTCCTGGAATATTCTGTTATGTTGAACTCAATGAACTGTACAGGAAACAGGGGTAGCAAAATTATATAGATAGATAGATAGATAGATAGAAGTGAGCAGAATGAATAGCAAAATTATATTATTATTTAAATTGAGAAAGGTGAGGAATTTCATCACAAAACTGGCATCTAATATGGTAACCGGAAGTATTTGGAGAGATTGATTCCGGGAAGATGCTGACTTCCGGACTTGAAGTTAATCTTTAACCCCAGAGAAAGTTTATTTATTCTAATAAGCGGTGCTTCCTTGAAAACCTTGGTAAGCAGTGTTTCAACATCTGAGCTGTTGAGTCCTTATTGGTGAATTCATTTGTACAGTATTTTTGTGTATATGAACAATCATAATCTTTGTATTTATAAGTTGCAATGAAAAGAATGCAGCAGTTATCTCGAAACGTTGGCATATATTAAAAAAAAAAAGCTTACTATCGCCATACTTTTTATTGCACATACACCCAAAAAAATAATAAACCGTATGTACAGAAAATAAAAACCCACTCTAATAGACAGAGTTTATTTCCACAACAGTTTCGATGCCCACTGGCATCCTCCTCGGATGCCACTGTTGTGGAAATAAACTCTGTCTATTAGAGTGGGCTTTTATTTTCATATTTTGACCTTCACGTAGAAAAAAGTGAAGTTTTTTGCATTCCGTATGTACAGTTTTAGAAAAGAGTTCGGGTCTTCTCGGTTTGAAGCACTGTGAAAAAACAAAAGAAAATAATATTTATAGGTAGAAAAAGTATATATTTGTTAACAAACGTACAGTTTATGGTGGAGAAATACATAATAGTTTAACTAGAATAAATTGAAAATTGGGAAATGTCTCGTAAAATTTTCTCAAATGTCTATTTGCGTTCTTTCGACGCCAAACAAATTCACAAAATGTTTCATCTATTTCAACTGTATAGTTTGGACCTCCGATTTTCATTGGATGTTTTAGAATTGTCTCGGCACAAACCTAGTACACGTAAGAAAGTTAGATTAGATTAGGTTAGGTTAGGTTGTATTCTAAATAACTTGCCTCTCTCAAATATCTATTATAATTTATTTTATAATTCATTTTAATCCGTAAATAAAAATATAATTTATAGCAAATACGTTCAAATAATATATTTGTCCAATGAGAAATATACTTTTCTTAACAATATACACATTTTCTACCTAAAAATAGTATTTTCTTGTTTTTTTCAGTGCTTCAAACCGAAAACGTTAAAAAAATTCGCATATAAAAACCTAAAAAAAAAATTTTAAAACACCAAAAAACTTACTTCTCAGCGACTGTTGTTTGTTTTGAAAATTTTATTATTGTAAACTCCCCCCCCCCCCCCCAAAAGACTAAAATATCTAAAGACAAAAAGAATATTACCAGTCTCTAATTTCTTATGCTTTTCGGAAATTTAGGTGTGTAGGGAAACTTTTTTGCGGAACTGTACCACATTGAATAGCGTGAAGGAATAGATTTAAGTCACGTTTTCTGCGGTGTCCTAACAGGAAGAGAGAATTGAATGGTTGTCTAAAGTACTTCCTCCATTTAGTAGATTAAAAACATGTCTGAAAATGTGAAGGAAAATCAAAGAAGATTTTCAATTTGGGAAGAGTTAGCGACCGAAGTCCAATTTAAATTTTCCCAAAGAGCAAATCTTTCGTTCGTACGAAACAAAAGAAGATCTCGTACGGTAATTTGGGCGTTGTAAATTTTGTATATTATCGTACATACGTTATATGTTAAAGAAAAAAGACTATATTTATTTAATAAATGCTTTAATTTATATATATGTTGTTTATTCGCTATAGGTTTACGATGTTCCAATGTTTAACTATAATAATTGTATTTTCTGTACATTTAATAACATTTTTTGCTTCGAATAATAATTAATAGTTGGGCGAATTTCAGAAATTTTATTTTGACTTCTCTGGCAACTATTTACTCTTTTTCCTTCTACATTTTCTTTATTTCTATTCCCTGTTTATTGTTTTCTTCTTTTCCTCTTCTTTGTCGATCCTTTGTCTGCCTATTTTTATGTGTTTGTATCATACACACACACAGGAATGAAACGTTTCTTGTAAATATTTCAATTTAACCATACACTTAATTTCAAATACTGAAAAGGAATGAAATCGAAGTAACTAACCAACTAATATATATATATTTGTTTTTTTTTCTGGTGTTCAGGGCCAGGTGTAAGTTTAGATACGACTATTTTTAAATTCAAGCCAAACCTGACAGCTTTCGCTCTTTTTTTTTCTTTTTTTAATAACTGTTAACTGATTACTAAAACCGAACTTAAATTAATAGTTTGCTCTAAATATATCGTAAATTATAATTAATCTATTAAAATTAATAGAACTATAATGTATTTACTAATTAAAACTTACAGATTTTGAACTACTTGATTTGAATTTAAAGAAATAGAAAATGGAAATAATTAGAAAAAGATTTAATTTAAGGAGAAACTACTCTAAATTTTCAAAAAAAAATTAAAAAAAGTATTTATAAGACTTATAATTGAACAGCTTTGTCCATTTTATGCTTTAGTTTTGGCTTTGGCCATGTAACGATGTGACTGTTCTGTTCTTATTGGGAAAACGTGAATACATATTAATACTTAATTTAAAAAGTGAATATATATATATATATATATATATATATATATATATATATATATATATATATGTATGTATGTGTGTAATTAATAATTCTTAAAATACAAAGTTATACATAAAATTTAAATTTCTAATTAAAAAAATTAAAAAATTTAAAATTTTCTTTTTAGTCTTGAAATATAGTTGTTAATTCATAAATAATACAATGGCTAATTGGGATCAGGTTGTCCAAAGTGCCCACGTTATTGATAATATTTCTGGCCCAAATGCCAAGAAAAGACTGAGAACCGTAAGTCTATATTAGAATACCATTTAGAAATTGTCATTTTTTTTTTTTTTGAGGGCCGGGGTATGTTTATTTCGCATTTTAATTTATTAATCATAAAAATGTATTTAAGATGTAATCAAAAGGGAATTTTCTTAATTTGTGGTATGAGGCTGGGTATATTTGCTACCATCGTTAATTAAGAATTTTATATTCCATCAATTTTATTCTTACCAGATAACCTTTCGGCTTTTTGGTTTTATATATATATATATATATATATATATATATATATATATATATATAACCAGAATTCTCTATATCTCCATTGAAGCGCTGTTTACATATGACTGACAGTCTTCTAAACTTAACGTTATACAAAAATCGATGCTCTGAAGTACAGTATATACCCTAAGTTCTATACCCTATACTCTATACTAAAAAGCATGGCACATTTGTTTACTTTTCCATCTCCGAATAGTCATGCACACATTCAATATCCACTTTTCATTCCAATTCTATTTATAATGCGTCGTCATCGTTGCCAGCTAAACAGTTTAATAGCTGAACAGAGAACAGTTGTATCTGCGAGAGGTTATTTCACTTTTTTCACGCGTGTAGTTGTCCTTTTATATAGAAATGCACACACACACACACACACACACACATATTAATATATATATATATATATATATAGTTCTTACACATGCCATTATTTATTGTAGTTGTCGTCTTATCATACCGAGCATCTCTCTCTCTCTCTCTCTCTCTCTCTCTCTCTCTCTCAGTCTTGCGGCTCTGCACACCCAGTTAAGAGCTAATAATTGTAATTTTATATAAATTATAACATACCTTTATTGTTTGTTATGTCTCATATGTTTCCTGAACAGACTACCCATGATCAAAGAAATCATCATTCACTGATTTGTTGTAGTGTCAGAAAAATTTACGTCATGTACGAAAAAACTTAAGTCGTTGAATGTATTGAAGACATGAAGAGAGAGAAAAACGTAAAAATGATTTAGTGAAGGAAAAACCAACCACAAAATGGGTTCTACTAAAAAAATAACAAAGTAAAACTCTCTTAAACAAAATATATTTATTAAAGTCCGAAAATATTCTGAGGGTTAGTTTCTGTAATAATTATTATTACACATTTAGAAATACAGTTTTTGCTTCTCTCTCTCTCTCTCTCTCTCTCTCTCTCTCTCTCTCTCTCTCTCTGTTCTATTTAAAGATAAACTAATGTATCAAACGACATTTATTTTAATCTATAACTTGAGTGTTGGGCTGAGACCCATTTTCGTCTCAAAGTTTCTGCTTTCTGTCGCGCAGTGAAAACGATTAGATTTTGATGTTCATTAACAGTAAATTCTGAAACTAGAGTGTCTTTGACTATAAAATGGATAACTGTAAAGTAGAGGAACTGAAAAATTGGTTTAATATAGTGGCATTCATAATTCTAACAATGGCTACAACCAGTAAAAAGTGAAGGAAATTGATATACTGTACAGGTATGTGACTGCGCAGTAACTAATAATTGTAGGACCAACATTAGCTTGCATAACCTCCTCCACGCAACTGGGCATGTTATCCACTAGGTGTCCGCAGATATCGAGCTTGACCTGTCCACTCCACGTTTATAGCATCGGCCAGTTGTCTAAGGCTGCTGGGCTTTGGAGTTCTCTTGGGAATTCTGCTCTGAAGATGGTCCAAAAGATTCCCAGTGAAATTAAGTGTGTGGGCAGGCCATAGCAGCGTGTTGATGTTGTTATCCGTAAACTGTGTTGTCGTATGGCAAGAGACATTGTTCTGCCGAAAGAATGTGTCGTATTGCTGATTGAAAAATGCTGAATGATGCAAGGAATGATCCATAGACCATGATTTCCCCATCATAATCCTTGACAGTGGGTTCTGCGGACAGGATTCCAAAGCATTCTTCCAGCAGGACAATGCCTCTGGCAATGAAGTAGCATGTGCAATGACCTAGTTTACGGTTAACGACACCAACGTGTTGTTATGGCTTACCCGGGACCTTTATTTTCTTTTGAACTATCTGGAGAGATAACTTTTTAAGAGAACTCCAAAGTTCAGTGGCCTTAGACAATTGGCCGATGCTATAAAGGAAGAATAGAAAGGTCATACCAGATGTCTGCAGAAACCTAGTGGTGGAGAGCATGCCCCATCTTGTGGGGTAGTTATACAAACAAGCTAACGGAGGTTCTACCATTACTTGATACTGCACAGTCGCATAGGTTGTCAATGCCCGACCAGATACTTTTCTGGGAAGGACATAATATATATATATATATATATATATATATATATATATATATATATATATATATATATATATATATATGGGATTAAACTCAGAATGGTCCCCCGAGGTTTTTTCATGATACACACAGATCGTGCATGGAACAAGGAACTCTTCTCGAAAAATTAAATCCACTATAGTCTGAATAAGTAATGGTAAATGACAAACACTATAGCCCACGTCGGGCTAACATCATGAAAAAGAAAAAACTATAGTGTTTGTCATTTACCATTACTTATTCGGACTATAGTGGATTAAATTTCCCCAGAAGAGTTCCTTGTTTCATGCACGGTCTGTGTGTATCATATATATACTGTATATATATATATACTGTATATATATATATATATATATATATATATATAATTCTATAAGCAGGGTAAAACTATCAAAATACAGTTTATATAAAGTTAGTCTCTAGTAAAAAAAGGTACGTGGATTTTTACATAGTGTTAAATCTAATATGTCAAACATACTTTCTGATCTATTTAATGTAATATATATATATATATCTTGTAGGGATTAAATTTTTAAATACAAATTTAATAATAAAATGGGCCCCAAAATGTGGCATCTGTTAATAAGAATATTGCAATATTTTAGGCCTACATATAATAAATGAATACTTAATACTTAACTAAAAATGATTTTATACAATTCCTAACCAATCTCTACTTCTATTTATCTATATCTGTACCTGTGTATCTATGTCGTATCTACGTTTCAACTTATCTGTCGGTCTGTCTTCTCATATATATGTAAAAAGCAGAAAGGAAAATGATGCAGTGGGATCAATTAGTGACTTCAGATACGGCCTTATTAACTCAGGCTCTCGGCACCACTGTTTTCAAAACGGTTAATACAGAGCGGTTTGTCTAAACCTCTTTTGGTTCGTTTGGGTTGTCAACATAACCACAACCGTGATTTCGTTTTGACATCTTGGTTGGTCCATTTTTCTTTTCCTTTGATTTTTTAACTTCTCTGTCCGCATCCAGCCACGGAGCATTGGCCATTCATTTCAGTATATACTGAGAAATTGTTTAATTTTGTATATATATATATATATATATATATATATATATAAGTGTTTTTGTTTTATGAAAGTAGCAAAACGATTTAGTTTTCGAAGGCAAATACATTTGTACAGTTTGGGAAAAAAGTTTGCCTACACTCATAAACATTTCTAAATTGCATAAAAAATTACTAATTGGTAATACCCTGTTTTTCTTTTGATATTTTATTCTTTTTGTAGCGGTAATAAAATAAAAAAAAATCATTACTAATTATTAGGGCGACCCAATTTTAACCTAAAAATTTGAAATTATTAACTTTATTCTTACCAATTATTAACTTTATTTAGCCTAAAAAATTCTTTACTCGCAACTTATTTGTGGATAAATATTAACGCTTAATAATAAATAAAACGCATCGCATTCATTTATTTATTAAATTATTAACGAACTTATTTAATTACGTTGTTGGAGTTTGGACAAATTCACCAGGATAGCTAGTAATAATTGCCTGGATTTTCTCAAAAGCTGATTTCTCAGTTTTAGGCATGTTTGAAATTTATATATTCTGCCAAAAAGATAAACAAAACTAATATAGTTAATTAAACATTTGATTTATGGTACAACTGAACTGATTTTAAACAACAAAAGCCAAAACATAATATTCACATATTGTATGAATGCACGCCTAACTACCAATGGAGAAAAGCTCTGAAAAACACTACTCGATAAATAACGAAAGAGTAATGTAGAAATAATACATAATCAGCTTTGTGTAATCATCATTAATCAATGTATAGATTCTACGTAAATAAGAATCCAGAATGCGTATTATAACATCATGTTAGAGAACCGGAAATCATTTATTTGTTTACGCAGTTTCACCCGACATTTTCGTTAATTTTGTTTTATTAATCCATTACGAAAGTTTTAACTTACAATAGCAAATTCTTAACTTTATTAATACTTTTATTAACGTTATTAACCATAACTAAAACATTAACTGTATTCACCTAATAGCAAATTTTTAACCTTATTATTAACTTTGGGTCACCCTGCTGATTAGTAATTTTTAGGGTGTTTAGAAATTTCACGTTTTCTAGGCGAACTTTATTCCGAAACTGTACAGTTTAGAAAAGAGAATGTCCATAATATATACTCTACGTTGTGGCCCATAACTCCTTCACAGAAAACGGAGCTGGTGTCCATATGTAAAGAATAGCGAGCGGTCAATGTTCCGTTGGTGGACAGAGTAAGTGATAAGCTGAGTTAATTATAGTCCAATTTTGAATAGATATTATTAATTTTTTATCATAGATACTGATTACCAAATAGATTTTATATAGTATGAATAACAAATAGTCTGAAATTGTATACCACAAAAGTAAATATATAAATTTATTATAGCTAAATTACTGGTTTATACTTTCTTTAGATTTATAACACTGCTGTTATCATGATAACATGATAGTTCGTACAGCGAAAGGAAGTGTTCAAGCATTTAACTGCGTGTGATCTTGGTCCGAAATAAATAAAAAAAAGAAACTCTTTGACTGAAACCAATTTGGTAAAGTATTTGTTCGATAACTGAATGGTTTATATAAAGATATTTTGAAGAACGAATTTACGTACTGTAGGCTAAATAATTATATAAAATTAAACTGTATAGGCTGTATTGTGATTTGTGAAATGAATATAACTGAAAAACTTCACTTACTTTGTAGTATATTAAATGTTTGAGAATGTCAATCAACCAAGAGTGATAAATGAGTTAATAAAACACTAAATTATCAATATTTTATAACCAAACCAAGTTTCCGATTATAAAAACGACTATAATTTTAAGTATATTAAATGGGTGTGATACGCTTGGTGTTATGCAAATACAGTCAACCCTCGCTATAACGGACCCCGTTAGAGCGGATATCGGATAAACCGGACACACCACTGGCGACGTTAACCAGGAAAAGAAGAAGCGTGTGACCCTGTCGGTGACCCAGAAGCTGGAATTAATCAAGAAGTTAGAGGCGAGTGCTTCGGTGGCCAAGGTGTGCGCGGAGTATGGCGTGAAAAAGCAAACTGTTTCCGACATTCGTAAGGCCAAGGACAAGCTAACTTTTATATTTTTATTATATTTCATTATTTTCTGTATCATTTATCATGTATTGTGTTCAGCAGACAGTGCACAGTACTGTATATAGTATCTCCATTACCGTATCGTATACGTATACCGTAGGTTACCAGTACCGTCGGTTATATCGGACAATCGGCTATAACGGACACCTTCTCCCCCCTATTAGTCCGTTATAACGAGGGTTGACTGTACTATACATGGGCATACTTATATAGCTTAAACAAACGTGTTATAAGTCTTTTCTAATATAATGAAGGTTTTGATGCAAAGAGATGCGCGGATAAATCACCAACTGCAAGTTAAAAATACAAAATATGAACAAAATTTCGAAACTCGTTAAGAGATTTGATTGTAACTTATTTGGGAGCAAGTGTAGTTTACGTCCCCCTGTGGTGCCTAGTGTATGTAGTTTACGTTTCCCTACATTATCCTACCGTAGTTTACGTTCCCCCTACATTATCCTAGTGTAGTTTGCGTTCCCAACTTTGTCTGCGTATACCTAATCAAATAAAACGTTAAAACTAACGAAAATATTACGACTTAACCTAACCAATCGTCAATATATACACACAGTATATATATATATATATATATATATATATATATATATATATATATATATAAATTGACGATTCGTTAGGTTAAGTCGTGATATTTTCATTAGTTTTAACGTTTTATTTGATGGATTCATTTAAAAAATGTCGGATCACCTGAAGATCAGGGCCCCCAGCCTCATCTGATTGTTTGTTTCGTTAAAACTAACGAAAATATCACGACTTAACCTACCCCATCGTCAAGGGCGTACAGTTGACCTAACCGAGCATTCAATTTAATAATTTATTATTATATTTGGTACTGTAAAGCAAAAAAAAATACATGGGGGCCCTGATCTTCAGGTGATCCAAAATGTCTCCTAAAGCTCCTAGTGTAGTTTACGTTCCCCAACTTTGACCTAGTGTAGTTTGTGTTCCCTTTTGCATCAGGGAGACGTAAACTACACTCGCTCCTTCATTTGTAACGCTTCATCGTAACCAACATCTATGTGAAAGACAAATATTGTACAGGGTATTACTTAGAAATAACAGTGAGTGAGGAATACCAAAATTGGCATAACGCTCAGACCAACTAATACTGCCCATTGCGCTAACTCCTTGATCATTATTACCAGCACCATTGGGAGTCGAAACCCCGACCTTAATGTGTTTCACACTATTTAGAAATGATAACTATTACTCAGAAACGTTATCTAGAAAGTAAGAGGAAATCATTTTGTATCTTTCAAAGACGTGACCGCAGAGAGAGAGGAGAGAGAGAGAGAGAGAGAGTATAAATGAATTTGAGGCCGGTGATGAATTAAGAAAACGTTTAGATCCGTCCAGGACTCATTCTTTTCCTATACTATTATTAAGCATATACTTGGATCCCAAGAAACGTTATGACGTAAATTAATCGTAAGATTTCACTATTTATTCTAAAACGTTTCTGATGTTTGAAAGCATAGTTTTCCTCTACAATTTATAAATTCTTCAAAAATTACTCTTAATATTCAAAATACTTTAGAAATTTTCTTTAAAAAAAAAAAGAAGAGAATTATGGAGAAATTCGTGTATACGAATGTATGTATGTTATGTATGTATGTACGTACGTATGTATGCATGGTAAATATTTTTTTTGTAAATTATTGAATTCATTTATATTTTTATTAAAGGAAAAAAAACATTATTTGCCAAAATTAATACGAAAAAGAACCGTTGACATACTACTTTATACAAAATATTTGATTCTTCAGCTTGTGATGAAATATAGACAACTATATAAAATCAGTTTTAGCCCATATAAATGGAATTCTACAGGGTGTCCACAATGTCGTGTCATTCCAGTAAAATATTAACTATCACACATTTCAAATGGGTCTGAAAGAAAAACGAAAATCAGTTAGTACAGTATTTTACTGGGGTGACAAGACACTGTGAACACCCTGTACTGTGGAAACTATATAGAAACATTTATTTGGCTTTCGATTTTGCAAAGAATTATATTTGTCGATGGGTCTTGAAAGAGAGAATGGGGGCCTGATTTCTTTTATTATTAACAGCATACAAGAATTTCTTACTCACAAAAAAATTATTCGTGCGTCTACCATTAATTTATAAATTACTACAAATTTATGGTAACACTATACACACACACACACACACACACGTTTACGTTATGCTTATATTTACAAATAGTCTATATCAGTGGTTCCCAACATTTTTGAAGCCACCACATCACCTTTCACAAAACAGCATTTTTTAACTTCATGGATATAAAACTTAGTAAACAAAACGATGATTAGTGAATGTATTTGAAATAATGACAAAAACTTAATAAATTTATATTTATTGCTCTAATAATAATCTAATTTTACATTACAATCGCTACAATGGAGTTAATACTTAAGTTTATATGTTATTTAGTTCTTTCTCCTGGCGTCCCCCTAACTCTCAACGTCCCCTTAACTTTACAGACTCCTACTGGGTGGCGGTACTGTCTCCATTGGGAACCACTGGTCTTTATACACAGATCTCCGACTAACCTATATAAATCTAAACAGAGACACGTATGAACAGGCTCTGGAACTACAAATAACTTATATAGGAAAAACGTACGGGCAACAACTCTAAAATTTAACATTAAAGGGTTATGAATGGTGTATATATAAGGGTTTTTAACACAAGTTCGTATCGAGGCAATTTGTGTTACTCGAATTTACTTTAAAATTATCAACGAGAGACGTTCTAAAAATTTCTCCATATTAAATCAATATCTTAAATTCCAAATAAAATGTGTAAGTCGGTATTTAAAAAAATATATATTGTAGTGATTTAACAGCATTATGGTTCAGTAGTAATTTTTTAGTATTTAGTTTTTTGTATTTAGAGCATTTAGCAATAGACTTTAGTACACTATTTAGCAGTTGTGTATAATTTTTTAAAATATGTAATGAAGTTTGCGTAATATTTCTTTGATGTTTGTTAAAGCTTAATTAACCTTAGAGCTATAGAGTATGCAACTTTGATAAAAGTAATTCTGTCATTAAGTTTTCAAAGAATAAAATTAGTATAAAGAATTTTAATATATCTATTAATTATTAAGAATTAAATATATTTATTATCAGTATTTCATTCTGGAACTTAAATCACAAAATATAATAATTAAGCCTAATTTTTATGTAGATTTAAACAATTTGAGAAGTATATTTTGCATTTCAGATGTAAATTTCTTTACTTAACGTTTATAATTTTGATTTAATTAAACTAAAACAACAGATTAAAACTCTTATACTTCCTCGAACTAATTTAATCATTCGTTTTTTTTCAACACAGACTATCGACAAACTTCCGGACAAAGTGTTGATGAGAATTTTCTCCTACTTGCCTCACAGAGAGATTTCACGGAATGCCGCAGTTTGCAAGAAATGGAGACAGTTCGCTTACGATACGAAACTTTGGGACTCGGTCTCCCTCCGACCAGAGATATCTGGACTACACGTGAACAGCATGGATCTTCTTTTAGCTCTTATAAGGTCTCTACTCTCTCCTCCCCCCCGTTTGAATTTTCTATTAGATTTAAATGATTCTCTCTCTCTCTCTCTCTCTCTCTCTCTCTCTCTATATATATATATATATATATATATATATATATATATTTTTTTTTTTCACTTCTTGAAGTTCTCTTAGCCCTTCATAATGTCCCCCTCTTCGGGGGAGGGATTTCTTTCAACCCTTATCAGGTCTCTCTATGTACTTTTTTCATAACTTTTCGTACTTGTCAGATTATTGTATTAATTCTGTTATTCGCATGTTTAATTTTTACTTTTTATTCTCTGGGGTCTAAACCAGCGCCGGCAGCTGAGCGGGTCACAGCGTTTCTCTATAAGCGAAGCGAAGACACTGAGGTCGGGGGTTCGATTCCGATGATGCTGGTTAATAATAAACTAGGAGTTAGCACGATGCGCCACATTCGTCAGGCTTCAGCGCTTTACCACTTTCTGGCCACTACCGATTAATTACATTTATTATAAGGCCTAATTAGCATTATCTACATCTGGGTATTAAAGTTTGCGATATTTTTTGCCTAATCAAATTATTTATTTATCAAAGCGTAAATCAACTTTGATTCTTTATATTTTTGAGTGCACTTATAAACCAATAATTTTAAAACTGTGTATGTATAGAACTATAGACGGTCGGTTATAAAAGTCATTCGTGTTTCTTACCGACAAATATTAGTTAGAAATAACGGAATTTAAATGATATAAAATTTACAAATACCTTCTTGCACTTTAGGAAAGTCCAATTTTGGCGAGCTCCATTCATTCATTTACGATCCTTTAATTGCGTTAATTACTTAAAATAAAATTTCTGTAATGAATAGAAAATATTTGTGAATGAAAATTTGCCACTTGAAAAGAATTAGATCTTTAATTTTGATAATAAGGCCCTCCTAGGAAGAAGTGGCTAAGCGACAAAAGTAAAAAATGTTAGAAAACTCAAAGTTGTACGAAATTTGAAAGTGAGGTGACACAATTTTTGAATTTTTAAAAGATATTTCGTCGAAAGTTTAAAAGTTACGTCACTTTCAAATTTGATACAACTTTAACTGCGTTTTCTGACGTTTTTTACTTTTGTCGTTTAGACACTTCTTCCTAGAAGGGCCTCATATACGAGAGGTGTTCTAAGATCTCATGGAAAGTTACGTGTTGTACCGAAGCTACAAATATCATAAATGAATTAGCGAATTTTGTAAAATTGATCATTAAAATGAAGTTGAAACTATTGCAGTAAAAATTAGAACGGGAGTAAGATTATGTGGTGATTAGAACTAACTGGGAAATAATTAAGATTCAGTAAAAAAATCTGATCTGTCCGTTTGACTAAATAATTGTTTCATTAAACATCCTTTACAGCGGCGGTTCCCAAATTGCGGGACGCGAGCTACTAATTTGTGGTACATAAATATATTAAAAAATAAACCTCATTGAACCATTAAATAAAAGAGAAGATAAATTTGTAGTTTGTAGAAATGAAAATGATAGTTTATCAATTTAATAAAAATCTTTACTTCCTTGTTGTCATACATAACAACTGGTAAAACAACCTTTTTTTTTTTTCCCAGTATGAGGTTTGCTTCCTCTTTGAGATACATCGAACTTCCCATGGAGTTGATAACGCATCCCGTTCTCCATGAACTCGCTAACAAGTGTCCTAACTTAACACACATCTTACTCGATTTCTCAACTGCGATGCAGTTGCACGATTTTAATGATATGCAGGTGGGTTATATAAAAAGTCTTTTCAGTTCATCACTTTTTTCTTAAGTCAAGTCAGTACATATATATTGTTTTCGTCCGCTGTTTTATGTGACTTCGTTTCTCGTAGTTTAAATGAAGCATCTTAAAATTGAAGTCTCATAAAAATCATGTGAAAATAGTTAAATAGTGATAAAACCGAAGGTTTTTTTTCATGTCCGAGCTGTCCAGAGAAGTGTTTGATTTATTATGCTCCTTTTTGGGGCTTAGCGGTGACATAGAATGGTCATTTCTGTTTCTATTTTTTTAAAAAGAACTGAAAATAAATCAAATTAAGTTTAGCTTCATACTTTCTGGATAACACTTTTATATATGAGGCTCTCCAAGGAAGAAGTGGCTAAGCGACAAAAGTAAAAAAAAACACCAGAAAACGCGGTTAAACTTTGTATTAATTTGAAAGCGACATAATTTTCTAACTTTTGAAGCTATTTCGTCGAAATATCTCCAAAAGTCAGGCCGAAGTCTAAAAGTTCAAAAGTTATGTCACTTTCAAATTGATACAACTTTAACTGCGTTTTCTGGCGTTTTTTATTTTTGTCGCTTAGCCACTTCTTCCTAGGAGGGCCTCGTATAAAGTTATTTATAATTTGTTTACAGTTTATGAAGACGACTATTTTTTCTTATTATTAACGATAATAAAACTATGATATCTTCTGCAATAGCGCGAAACCTGTCCTAGTTTTAACTGTTTATATAAGAATAAGAAACATTAAAAATAGTGACAAAATTTGAGAATAAAAGTAATAATAGACTCTGAACGTAATGCTAATGCTTTGCAATACTCTTTCTCTATAAACACTTTTAGCATTTAATATAAAACAGTTCAAAAGAGTTTTGTGTTTGTTTACACGGCGATAGAAGCAGGCTGATTGAGATAGATAAATTATATTTTAGCAAATGTGTTGCCAAAATCGATTGACCAATAAGGGCCCAATATTCAACAAATATTGAACCAATATCATTGGTCCAATATTGGAACAATATACTTTTTATTTTTGTTTATTAGCTTAATGAGCAATAGCAGCCGTGAGAAATTTGCTTTTAAAAATGAATTATGGTGATTTTTTGGGGCACTATACACCAGGGAAGAGGATTTCATTTCAAAATGCATCGAAAACGTATCTGAAAATCATGAATCCCAGTTTTGATTAATCTTATTACTACATAAAATTAGGAGAGTCTCTTCTGGAAATAATAACCTTCTAATCTCATCTAAATTCTATTCTATATAAATTTCTTTCAAAATATTTATTCGGCAATACTGGTGTACTTCTACTTTTTATGCTTTATTCTGTGGTTCAAAACTATCTTCCACTTTTAGGCTTTTCCAACGAAGTTGAGGACGATGTGTATCTGTCTTTCTGAAGTTATCTTCATGGAAGGCTTCATGAGAAAAATTTACAACTTCATCAATGGTCTCGAAGTGCTTCACCTGATTGGTAAAGTTTTAATAATTATTTACATATTTTCACGCAGTCAAAGTTTTTGATAAAGGAAGGTTCTTGAGCCAAGGTTTAAGCTACATTTGTATGCCTTCACTTTCTTAACAACAACAAACTTAACGTAGATTTCCCAACCACTTGGCATAGATAACATTTAACTATAATGTTAATTTTGTACTGTATAGCTAGATCCAACTAAACTAGCTTTTATACCTCAAGTCTGTCATCACATATTGATAACAAAGACTGATACAATTTATAGCCCGGATTATTGCTTCTGAATAATATATTACTTTAACAGCCATAATTTGGACAGAGAAACTAAAATTTTATAAAATTTCATTGCAAAAGATTTATTTTTTATTCCTTTTTATTTTATCATCTTTATTTCCATTTTACCTTTCGACGGTGAATAACTAACAGAAATTTCCTTAATTTTATCTTTAATTTTATCGTTATCGTTAATTTTATCGTCATTGGTAGTAAAAATCTCAAAATCTCTTTTCACATCATTGGTGTACGGGTAGAATTCTAACTGGATAAAACTAGTGGTGTGATTAATGACAAATAAACAATAAGAGTCAATCTTCGATTTTCCAAAAGGAACTTACGAAAAGGCTGACGAAGAAGAAGAAGAAATTTACGAAGTGATTAACGTCCACAAATTGAAATCTGCGACGCCTAATTTAAAGGTTGTTAACCTTTATGGGATAAACTTTGTTGACGATTCTCATATCGAAGCTTTTTCTTCAAACTGCATCCAAGTAAGTCCTCATTTCGTTAATTATATAATAAATATCAACGTTGGTGAGCTTATTTGGTATTCCTCTTATGGGTATGGGTCGTACGTAGTCCACATTAAGTTGTAGGCTTTTCTTCGGCGATATAACTCTTGTGCGGAGGATAGTTATATGTTGTTGATTTCACTACTGTCACCGTGTAGTAGATTTCCTTACACTAGTAGTTAAAACTTACGGCTATAAGGAGTTCACTTTTCAGCGTGTCCCTTACACACTTGTTACTCGTACATTATACGGGACGCTGTCCGAACACATAAAATACGGGCATTCGCAGCAGAATATGGGACATCTGGTAGCCATAATCAATGCCTACCTCTATGCGAAGTATTTAGAATAGAAATTCTCACGCCAGTAAAAGCTTAACATTGTTTTAAGCCCCCGAAGCACTTAAATGTAGCTTCAAAGATTTAGATTCACGCAGCACTGGCTTCGGGTGTGAAGTTCAAAATTCTGATGGCCGAGTTATTCTATAAATTTAGTGGGTGATTGTTTTTATCTGGATTTATAAAAATACATGAAATTTTGCAAAAGTGGGAAGGAACTCGTTTCAGTTGTGTAGACTTCGGTTGTATCTTCACGACATTATTTTTTACCAGTGAAAATGTCATGCGTGTAGGACGTAACTCATTATTAATCCATCTTTTACAGTTAGAATGTTTGGCAGTTAACTTTTGTGCCAAAGTCAATGGTTCTTCTCTCAAAATTTTGCTGAGCAGATGCAAAAAACTCAAATGTCTTTTGATGAATCAATGCAGTAAGTATAAAAATTGTATAGTGTTGATTATGAAGCGTATAAATGGGGTTTATGGCTAATCAACTCAAACCTACTGTATGTGGTTTAAATGATACAAAAATTGAACTTCTCATTGATGTAGGATGAAAAAAAATATATAACTAAAAGTACATGGGTAGGGACCTTAAGCCCCCACTATTATATGACAGTGATACCATAAATTTACCCCCTGAAAGATTACAATTACTCCTGAAACTAAGATTAATCCGTAGGTTTGGAGAATGATCAGGTAATGGCTGCAGAATGGGAGAAATCCGCGATTCAGGAATTGGACATCAGTGCCACGGATATCTCTGCGGAATGCATTATAGATCTCCTAACAAGACTCTCAAACGTTCGGTGGCTTAGTGCTGGGCAGCTCGATGCTTTCACAGATAATGTAGTAGTAATATATATATATATATATATATATATACACACCTCGTTAACCTCGTTTAGGTTCCGTGTGTTGGTCTCTCTTCACACAAAGGTCAAGCTGGTGGCCCCGCCTCTAGGCCTGGCTTGATAGAGGAGCGAGTTGCTCTCTTGGTACCGTCCTGAGCCAGGTATCTAGTCTTCTCTTGAAGACTTCAACTTTGACCCTGTAACGGTTCTGAGGTCCTTTGGAAGCTGGTTAAAAAGTCTTGGTCCCCTGACAACCAAGTTATTTTCCTTCAGTGTTGAGGAGGTCCCTTGTCGGGCCTTTAATTTGGGAACACTACACATTCTGCCTTTCCTATTTTCCAGCGTTGTTTGGATGGTAATTGGGTTTAGTCTGAGGTTTGGTACCAATTTTTCGATCATTTTCCATATGTAGATTATGGTGTACCTCTCTCTTCTTTCCAGGGAGTACAGATTTAGTTTACGTCTTTCCCAGTAGTTGAGTCTTTGCAGCCATCAATCTTGGCTGTGAAACATATATATATATATATATATTCCCTGACGAGGTGTACTTCTGAATACACGAAAGGCCTTGGAATCATTTTTCTTTTTCCTTGTGAGTTACATTATATATATATATATATATATATATATATATATATATATATATATATATATATATATATATATATGGACCTTTTCCAGTTTGTGTACCGTTTTTCATATAATTTATTTTTGCTTTATAAGGCTAACTAACGAAAATATCATGACCTAACCTAACCAATCGTCAAGGGCGTACAGTTAACCTAACGATTGGTTAGGTTAGGTCGTGATATTTTCGTTAGTTAGCCTTATAAGCCTAACTAAAGAGATTGATATTATCACTCATTTTTTATCTGAAAAGAAGCAAAAATAAATTATATGAAAAACGGTACACAAACTGGAAAAGGTCCATATATATATATACAAGCTCACAGTGCATCTTGCTCCTGAAGAGTCATGCACTCGGACCTATAAGAAAAAAGTGTTTGCAAGCAAACTAACGACATGGACGCGGAAATGACTCTGGAGCGGACTGTCCATTTAATTTTTGAGAACACGGAGCAATGACAGTCGGAGCATTGTTGCTTCTAGTGGTGATGAACCACGTATATGAGGTTCGTTAGTACGTTGACACTCTATGTACTTGGCAATGATGCTGCGAACTTACGTATACCCTGAGGAGCGGTGCTTTGTGCTAGTGAAACCTTTCTTCTGACTCACATTTAAGCTATTAACACGTGTGTATCGACTCTCAAGCATTGATTTTTTTTTGGTTTGACTGAGCGCATGATAAAATATTCACGGGCTAACTCATTGTCATAAGTTACTATTATTAAATACTTTTAATGAATACCGAATTAAGTTATTGACAGAACAAATTTAAATACCAATTTGACATCCATTAATGGAAAGCTGACAAGTCTGAATTTGGGGTTGGGGGGTTGGGGGGGATATCCCTTCTTTCTCTATTTGTACATCTAAAAATTGGCAAAACTTGTATTTTTATGTCATCATTTTTTCACCTCAGTAGTTGAAAATTCGAATTTTCTTTGGTTACCCTTCCTACTTTCTTTTACAGTACGATCACGCTAGTTTCGGTTCAACTATTAACCTAGTCGTGGTCTTTCCTTATTATTTCTTCCCGAAGGTCCTGAAAATGTGGGGAGAAAACGCTACTTTGAAGAACTTGATCTCTCTCAATTTAGAGATGTGTGATAATCTCTCGGAAGAAGCGCTTTACAAGTTCTTGGCACGATACGGTCAAAACTTGAGAGCACTCGTGTTAAGTGGAATTCCTACTGTCACAGATTCACTCATCGCCAATGTGATGCCCGTCTTCAAAAATCTCAAGTAAGTGTTTTATACTTTAGGTTGTAGTTTTTCTGCAGTATTTTATAACATGAATATTTATTGAATGAAGATAAAAACCTTTATTACAGAATTGAAATATTCTCAAACAAGTTTTTTTTTTTATCATCAGAATTCTGAAGATGGGAATGCCGTTGGACTGTTCTTCAAGAATGCAGAGCAAAGTACACGTAGACCAGTTGACAGATACCATAGCGACGTACGGTAAATACATGGAAAGACTGGAGTTATCCTGGGACAACGATACTCTCCGCTTCTCCGATAAGAGTCAAAAAGGAATTGATACTTTAAGAGTGCGATGCCTCAACCTCAAATGCCTCGTGCTTTGGTCAGTCAACATACCCATAATGGCTACATTCTATTTAACTAACATCTTTACATACCTATAACTTAGCTTACCCGAAAACTTAACCTATCTTATCCGTCTTTACTTAACATATTAACTTAGATATACCAAACTTAACCTAACCTTTGTCATACAGATATATAGTTTTTACCCGAAATTATTTTACCTCAAATGGGAATTTGCATAATACTCAATTTTATACTAAATTTGCAAGATCCTCAAATATTCATATTTACCTAATGTTTCTCTACATATTTCAGTACATTTTTTATATAATATTTACGGAGATTATTATTAACGGATGTTGGTTTTAGTCTTATTTATTTTCTATTTTACGAATTTATCTTGCTTAACTCATTAGTGCCCATTGGTAGAATTTCCTACCGCCAAAATTGTTTGTCATTATTGCGTCACTTTTTCTTGTATTCACGTGATCTTTGGTACGAGTCATAGATATGACGCAATCTAAAGGATTCTCAAATTTCATTCGTTTATGAACACTTCATGAATATCTCGATATTGTTAATACTATACATCCTAAATGCAAAAAAATTCACTTTTTTTTTACGTGAAAGTCAAAATATGATAATAAAAACCCACTCTAATAGACAAAGTTTATTTCCACAACAGTTTCGATGCCCACTGGCATCCTCTTCGGGTGGAAGAGGATGCCAGTGGGCATCGAAACTGTTGTGGAAATAAACTCTGTCTATTAGAGCGGGTTTTTATTATCATACTATACATCCTTTTTTGGAGAAGAATATAAAGTTTTTCTGTTTTTTTTTAAACTCACGAAACAGAAATGGAGATAAATAGTCAGAAAATAGTGTAACATCGTCGAATGAATTCAATATGAAAGAAATGATTTAAAATGGCTTTTACCAACCAACGGAATAGTTAAAAACAAAAATGTTCCAAAACTTGAATTCATGTAGAAGAAAAGTCTTCTAAAAATTTCACATAAAATTGTAATTAAGTAATTTTTTTTTTTAATTAAAAAATATTTATTTGGAGTTTGGAATTAATTCCTTCATCCATGATTCCAGTCATTAATTCCTAAGTTAATAGCTCCATCCTCGGCTGGATTCATCTATCACTGTATTCATATTGATATTTATCAATACCTCTCTTTCCATGCTGTAATCCATCAATTACCTATTCAATTTTCCATTCATCAGTCGTTAACAAATTAATCCATCCCTTCATTTATAGATATCCACCAGCAGCTCCATCTATGCATTAGAGCATTTATAAATCCATCCATAAATAATCATTATATATATATATATATATATATATATATATTGTATATCCTTACTGAATAGTAACGGAATGATGTCTGAAAATGTTTGTCACTTTTACATAAGTCTCTGCCTACGGAGGTGAGGCCTGTACAACTCTGTATATCTCTCACTAACGTGTATTCAGATCATGTTCGGTCACGGGCTGTATATGTCCAATCAGGGATTGCGTTTCATTTCTTCCACAGGTTGCCCAGTCAAAGGAAGAACATTTTTTTTATACTTTAAATCATATAATATTCCTTGGTTTTGCTTTCGCCCGAATTGTTCATTCTGACGAAGGTCAAGTTTGGATCACCTTGGACCTACAGCTTAACGTGGAATTCGAGCCACAACCCACCACGGCTGGTCAGAAACTACAAAGTCCTTCCCTGGACTCGATCTCACGATCAGCAGCCCAGCGTCTTAATCACTAGGCCACCCAGGGTACCCATTTATCTACCAACCTATTTTTTTAGGAAGGATGAACAGATGAGTAAGCTGCGCACCGCCTGCTTTCGCAGGGAATCGAACCCGGGGCCGGTGGATTCGTGGTCAGTGATGTTAACAACTACACCACCGAGGCGCATATATATAATTCTCTGAATTTTTTTATTCCAGCGATGGCAAGTATTATGAAATCGTCAAAGCAAACTTTGAGAGAGCGGACAGAATGACAGTGGTTCGAACCTCCAAGAACTGTACCATTTCCAGCGTGTACCTTCTTACTCATTACAGAGATCTTATTTTTAATTAATTTTGTAAATTTGGTATGCTCTAATTAAGTTTACAGTTTAAGTGAGGTTAAAAGTTAATTAGAAATTTATTCCTTTTAGAATTATTATATTATGTACCAATAAACCTCTGCTATAAAATTTAAGCTATATTCTTTTATTATAATAATTAATAAGTTATCCTTCTGTAAATATCTTAATACACTCAGAGGCGCCATTTTGCTTTTTAGAAATAGAAGGAAATTCCATAAGTAATGAAAGATTTGATTAAATGACGTATATTCTATTTCTTCACTATAATAAAGGTGTCCAGGAAGTCCCTGGCAATTCTATGTTTGGGTGCATACTTTGTCGAATTGCCAGGAACTTCCTGGACACCCTTTTATAGTAAAGAAATAGAGGAGGTCTTCTAAAAGTGGGAAATAAGGACGTAATTGATAGGAGTGAAAACCAAAGAGCTGACAAGAAACAAGGAACAATGAAAGCAGCTTTTCTCATGCAAGGAGGAGGTGACCAAGGGGGAATGCCTGTGAAAATGCCACCCCAAACAGAAGGAGAAGGAGAGGGCCGAAATCAAAGTTTCCGAGGCTCTTAAAAACAGTCTTTTCTTCCTTTTGAAAAGATTGTGTAGCGCGTAAGATATATGGATGTGTAGTGAGGAATAGAGGGGGATCTGTGTGTTTGAGAGGATGCTGGACTACTCACTGGGTAGATGAAACACGGAAAAAGACCAGCTAAGGAGGACAGTGACAGGAGAAACGGGAGTTCCAGCGCTCCCTTGACTCTCGTAAGTTTGTGAGAGATGCGTGAATGGAGAACTCATTCTGACCTGACAATTCACGAGATGTACTCTTTCAACCTTTTGAAAAAGAGCAACATCAGAATCTTTGAAGTTGGGAGAGTACATTATTTTCAGTAATGCTGTTGCTGCTGTGTGTGTATTTGGATTGCGTGGCTACGGTTTTCAGTTGTTCATGGCGTGCCTACCCATGGCATGGAGAATGGGAAGAACGTCACTGGGTAATGAAGGAATAATTGCAACCACTTTTACCCAAAATGAACACTTAAAATAGTTTTTTATGGGAGAAATATATGTTTAAATGTATATATGTTTAAAAAATTCTCATTAAAAAAAATAATAAACTTTCTAAAATTTAACAAAGTTCAGGTTTTTCACTCTAATTTCTTTGAAAAAACATTCCGAAGGTGTAGCAATTTGCAAAACTTTATTCTTCAAAAGTATTTGGCAAACAGATTTAAAACTTCAAATAAGAAAAACAGTCGTTTTTTCTCAAAACAGTTTTATTTTGTCTATATACTGTATATGGTAAAGAAATTATGGTCTAAAAAATATATAATTATTTGGTTTTGAATATCAGCAAAGATCGGGAAGTGGTTTAAATATAACTTACACACATTTTTTTATGGTTTGGAAACAACTAAACTCTTTAAATGGAATTAGCTTTTTTCAAAAAAAATTTCTGTTGGTCAATTTTTGGTGTTTTTTCCAGAAAGGTTTTTCAGTTTTAATTTTTCAGAGTCGTTTTCAGCTTCGTCTTTCATTAGTGAAATTATGCATAGTATAAGTTTAAATTATGTAGATGCTTATATTTCGGTATAAGATCTTTTATTCTACAACACTATTAATGGTCTTTAGTGGAGTTGGTAAATGTTATTCCCAGTATTTATTAATTTACACACTATATATATATATATATATATATATATATATATATATATATACCTTTCAACCTTTCAAATGTTCCACGCGATGATTTCTCATTTCAGGAACGTCAAGCTCTCTCTCTCTCTCTCTCTATATATATATATATTACAACTGAGAATGCCCCTGAGAAACTTTTATGTTGCACACAGACCATGCATGGAGGAAGGAACTCTTCTGGGAAAATTAAATTCACTATAGTCCGAATAAGTAATGGTAAATGACAACTACTATAGTTTTTCTTTTTATGATGGAAGCCCAACGTGGGCAACGGGTCATTCGAAAGAGGCCCCAAAATATAATTTTCTTCACCAGCTATCTGCCAAAGAAAAGAACTATAGTATTTGCCATTTACCATTACTTATTCGGATTATAGTGGATTTAATTTTCCCAGAAGAGTTCCTTCCTCCATGCAAGGTCTGTTTGTAAAATATATATATAGACACACATATATATATATATATTTATATATATATATATACATATATATACACAATTTATAGTGATGAATTCGTTTGGGAATCATTATTTTGTTTTTCTTTTGTCTATTTCGGTATTCATCAGTCATTCACTGCCGGAGAAATGGGAGATGCATATCTAGTACGAGGCAGCTGTTATAATTTCTTTGGCTTGATCAAATCGGTAACATTTTTAGGGGGGATTTCTGTCCTGTTGGTACCGTTTTGGAAGGGCATAACTAAATGAATACCCAATAAGAATATAACTGGGCATTGCATAAGTCAGTGGGTAACCTCGTTTCCCTATAAACGAAATGAAGATACTGAGATCGGGGCTTCGACTCCCGATGATGCTGGTAGTAAGAATAGGAGTTAGAGCAATGGGTCGCATTAGTTGGCCTGATCATTGTGCCAATTCCTGGTCCTTCTTACTGATTTACTATTACAAAATAAATTTTTTCTAATTTTTAAACGAATTTTGTTATACTTTTTAACATTAATTTTAATAACAAAACATTATTTAATATTTTAGAAGCTAAAAGAGCGAACAGATATTCCCAGCTGGAACGGTTAATAATAATAATAATAATAATAATAATAATAATAAATTCAAGTGCAATTTTCTTTATTTTGAATGAAGGATATCGTTCTTTTTAAAGTTGTTTTACAACTGTTAATGAGATTGAAAGTTGTGTATTTGCTGACCAATGGGTTTCTAGTGATTTTTTTTAAGGTAGAGTCTGTACAGTGTACAATCCCTTCCATATTATTGAAAATTTATTGAAAAATTATTTTATTATTTTTTGAGAGAGATTATTTTTATTTAGGTGCAATATTAAGGCTAAGTTTACTTTAAATAGACACAGTAATTATAGAAATAATAATGGCCCATTTAGACACTGTCAACATAGCTACAGACTTTTTCACTGTAGGCTGCAGTGGTTTTAAGGTTAAAATTTGGTCGGCAGCCAGATTACTAACTATGGTCAAGCTAAATTCATTAAAATTAATTTAGACTTACCAAAAATGAAGTTGCCAGTTGAACGTTACCCTTTCTGTTTCTAACTAATCCATAAGTTTCATTTAGTTTCCAGATTTTGAATTTTATTTGTTAAGTTACTATTTGGCACACTGCTAAGTTATTTATTTATAGGGGCTATTTCCCAGACCTAGGTTTTACAGTTTAAGTTAGGCTAGGGCTGTATTGCCCTTAAGTTTTTGTTTTTAAAGGTTTAAGAAGGTTTTTACTCAAGTTAGGGCTATATTGTCCTTAAGTTTTAATAGGGGCTATAACAGCCATTTAATTATTTAGTTAGGGCTGTTGTAGCCCGGTTCGAGTTTCTTCTATGTACCTAGTTTTAATCTCTTACCTTAGTTATGCATTTTAATTAAGTTACTTACACCTAGTTCTGGTAGGCCACTATTTAGTTAAACAGGGTTTTAGTTTAACTGCTGTGGTTAATATTGAGGTTTAAAGGTTGACTTTAAGTTGCCCGGTTAATTGGGGAACTGCGAGAATTTTTTAGGAAAAAAACTAGCCCACTTGATACAGTAATTTTTTGATGTAACAAAGAGCTCCGTTTTTCTTTGTCTCAGAAACTTTTTTCTTTCTTCTTTTTGTTAATTAGGGAAACCCAACTTCACTAGTTGGTTAGAAACGAGGGTTATTATTTTTATTCTATATTATTTTGTGGTAAATTTATTTTGTTTATATTTTATTTGGAAATATATGTGGTTATTTCAACCCACCCAACTTCTTTTTTTAACACATATAACAAAAACTTCCTCGATGGACACTTACACATGGCGTCTGAATTGAAAAATGCACACACTGATTTTACTGATAGTGTTTTGTGGTAATGAAAAGTATATTAATAATAAAGATATTTAATTCCTTTTCAAACCATTTGGATCAAAATTTCTCTTTGGCATGTCCACCATAAAACCCTTATTGTTCATTCATTATATACAAATTATTAACAAACTCATAAGTACAGAAGCTGAACACAATCAATTATCATCACTATGTCAACAACTCTGAAATCAAAATATGAGTTACTTCAGTGAGGTTTATATTAACCCATTAGTGCCCATTGGTAGAATTTCCTACTGACAAAATTGTTTATCATTATTGCATCACTTTTTCTTTTATTCACGTGATCTTCGGTATGAATCATTGATATGACGCAGTCTTTTAGATTGCGTCATATCAATGACTCATACCGAAGATCACGTGAATACAAGAAAAAGTGATGCAATAATGACAAACAATTTTGGCGGTAGGAAATTCTACCAGTAGACACTAATGGGTTAATGGTAACGAGGCTGTTCACTTCGGAGACAATAATTTTTTGATTACACTTCAACAACATAACTGTACGGAAGCTGACCGCATTCATCTGGAATTAATGTCAGAATCTCCGAAATCAAAATAAAATAATATGCGGTAATTCACTCGAGACCTATAATAATGGCAAAAAAAAAAAAAATTTGCTTTTTTTTATTTTTAGGGGTATCGAAAAAAAAAATTATATAAAAAAAAACAGGTGATTAAGAAAGTTTTGAATTTTCGTAACGGTTGTTTAAATTTACATTACAGGGTGTACCAAAATTGAATACACCAAACACGATTCTTAATTTCTTAATTATATATTTATTCATTCAGATAGCAACAAAACCCAAATGATATATTTTGAACGGTTATAAGTTTTATTCGGTTCAGTTAATAAACTTCTACATGTCTTCTATCATTAGTTATAAAATTTCAAATTTCAAAATTTCAAATTCTGAAAATACATTTTTCAACATAACTTCGAGGATGGACATGACAGCATCACTGATACGGTGATTTATCTCCTGATGATCCCTTGGTTTGTTATGGTTGAGGTTTACTTCCATAATGCCCCAAAGATAGAGGTCCAAGGGGGATAAATGGGGGAGTACGCGGGCCATTTTATAGGTTCCTCCCCTACCAATCCAACGCCCTAGAAATGTTTCGTTCAAAAATGTTGGAACGTTTCGAGTAAAATGTGGTGGTGCTCCATCTTGTTGGAAGGTTGTGCTTTGTAACAAGAGTTCCTCGCAACTGTTGGAATAAAAAACTCTTCTAGCACTTTTAGATAAGACCCGCCAGTTACAGTTCGTTTGTCAAACAAAAATAAAGTTCATAGATGCGAAAACGTGACAAAGCACACCAGACATTTACTTTAGAGGAATTCCTCTCATGTTCATAGATTTCTTGCGGTTTGTGTTCACCCCAAATCCTTATTATGGCGGTTTACTTTGCTGAAATATGGAATGTAGCCTCGTCGCTAAAATGATATGTAATGTAACTGTAAACAATTGTTAAGAAAATTGAAAAATCTCCTTAATCACAGGGTTTTTAAAGTTTTTCGATACCTCTAAAAATAAAACAGCAAACAATAGTTGTTTCTGGTATATTCATTTTGGGATATATATACACAAAAGGGGCACAACAGAAGACCAGGAGCAAGCAAAAATTAATTTATGTTAACACAGGAAATAACAGCTAACATCAGAAAAAAATAACTGCTTGGAGCTGGTATTCACGAATAACACCAAATTAATCAATGATATAAAAATAACACCACCAAATATCTCAGACCACAACATTATTGAGGTATTCACTAATATGGCGAGAATACGAAAAAATAAAAACCACTCGTACTGAAGAAAGAAGCAAATTTGAGATTTTTAATCTAAACTCCACGACTATAAATTGGGAAGAAATGAGATCTCATATGGCACAAATAGAGTGGAAAACAGTCCTAGAGGGTAAAACAACGGAAGAAATGCTAATAACCTTGGAAAATAAGACGCTGGAAATCTTCGAAAAATATGTTCCGAAAGTACAGCTAAAGGGAAAGAGGAACTATTGCGAGAGGCAAAAGCGAACACTGTTCCGGAAGAGAAGGAGAATAGCCACGTGATACAAGCAAATTGGAAAGTATAAAGAGGAAAATACAAGCCTTAATTAAGGGCCATTCAGAGGGAGAAGAGAAAGATGCGGTAAAAACAATAAAAGATAACCAAGAATACTTTTATAACTTCGCGAAAAGAAAAAAAATGGGGACCACTATCGCACCCTTAAGGAAAGAAAATAATGAGTTAAGTCAATTAACTAATGACCTAAAAGAAAATATATCTGAAATATTGAGAGCTCGATATGAACCAGCTTTCAGTACCTCAAAAAGAGACAAAGCAGTACCTGACAGAAATACCTTTTTTGTAGAGGAATTAATTGGAGAATGTATAACTGATTTTGAAATTACCGCAGAAGATATAGTGAAAACTATAGGACAAATGAAGTCACATTTAGCTGCAGGCCCGGACAAATGGAATGCCTTGTTGATTAAAAACTAAGAACAAAATAGCTACACCCTTTAATTGAATATGGAGAAGATCCTTGGACACGGGGTGAAATACCGAACATACTAAAATCAGTGAATATTGTTCCTTTATATAAAGGCGGGGGATAGATCTCAAAGAAAAAAATAAAGACTGGTGTCACTGGCATATCTCGCCAAAATATTTGAAAGAATAGTCAGGGGGAAAATATATGACTTTTTGGAGACAGGAAAAATTTAATGAGAACCAGCACGGATTCCGATCGGGAAGATCGTGTCTATCACAACTAATAGATAGGCTGACCATATTTCCTTGAGACAAAAACGGGACATTGGGATGGCAAAAAAGGGACGGGGGTTATGTAATATTCTGTATTCATGAAAAAGTAAGTACATAAACATATTGAGCTTACAATTATTCTTCAGTGACAGAACCCATACAGAACCCATAAAAAAAACGGTACTGTCCCGTTCAAAACGGTACGTATGGTCAGCCTACTAATAGAGCATTATAACAATATCATAGACGCACTTGAGAGCATTGATAAATACAATTTAATATACACGGGTTTTGCGAAAGCATTTGATGAGTGTGATCATGACATAATAGCACATAAAATTAAATATATGGGAATAATAGGCAAAGTGGGAAAATGGATCTACAACTTCCTCAGGGAACGGCAGCAAGCCATAAAAATCCAAGGTATATCATCATCAGAATCGAAAGTACGCAGCTCAGTTCCACAAGAAACAAGGAACAATATTAGCTCCACTGCTATTCATTATCATGCTGACAGACATAGACAATGAAGTAGACGACAACAGTATAGTAACATCCTTTACTGACGATACAAAGATCAGCAGAAAAATCGGCAATGCTGAAGAGGTGGAAGCCCTATAGAGGGACACAAACAGAATATACAAATGGTCAGAAGACAATAACATGAATTTTAACATCGAGAAATTTCAGCTCTTGAAATATGGAAGAAATGAAGAACTTGAACGGATACCATACTCTGCCCCAGTTAGACGGGAAATTCAGAGAAACACGAAAGCAAAAGATTTAGGGGTAATAATGACCGATCATCTAAAATCTGAAACAGAATCAGACAGCTACTGAAAAAGAACATTCAAAAGAAGGGACGAGAAGGTAATGATTCCCCTGCTGAAAAAACTGATCATACACTGACCATCATCACTGATTAAAACTTGAATACTGCTCTGTCTTGACGTCCATATAAAAAAAAGAAAAATTAGTAAACTAGAAGAAGTCCAAAGGAATTTCACAGCCAAGATTGATGGCTGCAAAGAACTCAGCTACCTGGAAAGACTACGTAAATTAAATCTGTATTCGCTGGAAAGAAGAAAGAGATACACCATAATTTACGTATGACGAGGGACACCCTCAACCCTAAAGGAAAATAGCTTGGTTGTCAGAGGGCCAAGACTTTTTTAACCAGCTTTCAAAGGACCTCAGGAACGTCACAGGTGTCAAAATTAAAATCTTCAAAGAAAACGAGATGCCTGGCTCAGGACGGTACCAACTGAGCCAGGTGTGCCTGGCTATGTATGATGGAGATCGCAAGAAAGCAACTCGCTCCTCCATCAGGTCAGGCCTAGAGGTGGGGTCACCAGTTTGACCACGTGAAGAGAGACCGATGCACGGAACTTTTACCAGGTTTACTGGTATATATATATATATATATATATATATATAAAACTTTGAAAAGCCCTCATGGCATTACCTTTCAAAGAGTGAATTATGAGATGAAGGTTTCTTGATAAAATCTACTTATGATATCGTTCATACTGTGGAATGTGAGGATGAAGCTTGGCTGTGTGTCTCCTCAAATTGCAAGACTGGGTTGTATTATACGGACAAAAGGAACATTGATGTCTTCTCTCTCCAGTGTGAGTTAAATAATGTCTGCGCAAAAGTGAGCGAGAATTTACACCACGAAATTCCCGCCCACAAATTCTGCAGGATTCAGCGATGCCAGTTCGTCTTTGATCAGAGTTGCTCGGCCAATTTGAATTCAAGTTGTCGTTCGTGTTGACATCTCCTCCGTCCTACAATACAGAAATTGACACATCAGTAAAAAATTAAAAGTTCCAACACATTTCGGGATGAACCTAACAAAATGATCTCTAATCTTGATTATTTATGATTACGTCTTTTGCATTTATTAAAGCAAATAATTTGCTTTCATTAGTGTTCATTTTAAAATTGTATCGTTCTTCACTCACCTTCATTAAAATAGAAATAGGTATAAAAAGTTTAGAAAAATCTTGATTTTAAACGATGCTCTCCTTTCCTATTGCTCACTCGACTTGTTTACGAATCAAAACTATATCCTTGATTGATTTATTGTTTATTGCTTTAAATTTTCATTTCTTGGACAAGAACTTCGTCACAAGCTTATAATAACGTATCAGCTTATATATTTTTCATTTATGTTATGTCGTTATAATGAACTTTTTTCATATTTTGTTTTATTCACTCGTACGATTATTTTACATCTGAAAGTTAATTTCTTCCATTAAGAGATGTGTGTGTGTGTGTGTGTGTGTGTGTGTCCATTGGAATAAAAAACATTTTTGATTTCAGATAATAAAAATTCCTTTCACAGCAAAATATTTTAATAGGTCCCCAGGAAAAACCAACTACATATCTAGTGGGACTGATTTCCGTCATGCAACTGGTTAATAGTAGTTTTATCACTTTTATTTGCAGGGTCATGCGATCTAGACCTTGACATTGCATACAGAGACATCTTGGCTCAATGGGTTTCATATCTGCCTTTCAGTCAAAAGGTTTATAGTTCGATTAACAAGTGTATGTGGTTCACAATCCTGTCAGAGTTCTCTTTGGGGATGCGTTCAGCTATGAATGAAATGTGATTCTGACATTTACATAACAATTAACTCAGATAACATTTAACTTTGTGGACATCAATGAGTTACTCATTTAAATTGCGACGGACTTTTGAAATAAATAGGACACACAATATCCATTAATATTTCCTTATGTTACTTGTTATATATATATATATATATATATATATGGATAGATAGATAGATAGATAGATAATATTACTTCATGTAAGGGATGTCACAAACTAAACTATTACTACTACTATTATACGTTACTCTCATATTGAAACCATTACTGAAGTACGTCAGTGGCTAATGAACTCCTTTGAAATCCTTTTGGGAATCAGCCCCAGCCCCTGCCCCAGCAGTGGGGGCGCCTGATCGTAATTAATGTAACTGAGGTGATTATTGGGATGCATTCTTGATGTGTCCTTTGAGATTGTCCTCTCTCTTCGTAGCGTGGAAGCAAAACGGGCAGACGAAAGGAAATTCCGAACTGTGGGTCATTACATGTCGGTCGAATTTCTGTTTAATGTTGCAACCCATGATCACTTTATTGCAAAATGGACATTTTTTATGGTCGTGGAAAGAGTTTGTTCGGCCATTGGCTCTTGTGTTCTGCAAGAAAAATTGGGTTTAGTACATGTTTTTTTTGTGTGTGAATATATATATATATATGGAATATCATGCATGAATGCTCACGATTTTGCATAATGGAAAAGCTGCCTCCACCAGACGGTGTTAACATTCATCCCTTCGTAGTGTAGTGGCTAATGCCTTCACCTTTTGTTTAAAGGGTGTTGGGTTCGAACCCTGATAGGGACAGTTTTCGCGTATGTATAAGAAACGTATATTTGTTGAGTAACATATGTTAAGAGAGACATGACTTTTACTACTTATTTTGAACAGAACGAAGTATTACATTTCATGGTGATAATAATTATGTGAGGAAGGCCAGAGACTGGTACAGCTCTCAAATCAGACTAATGCGGTCCATTGCGCTAAATTCTAAATTATTATTACCAGCACCATCGGGACTCGAACTCCCAACTTCAGCGTCTTCGTTTCGCTTACAGGAAAACGGTGTTTTCATTTGAGCTACGGGCGCTACTCACATTTTATGGCATGAAAGATAAAATAGTGAGGTGTCTCGCTAGACCAACTCTTAACCCATTAGTGCCCATTGGTAGAATTTCCTACCGACAAAATTGTTTGTCATTATTGCATAACTTTTTTTGTATTCACGTGATCTTCGGTATGAGTCATTGATATGACGCAATCTTTTAGATTGTGTCATATCAATGATTCATACCGAAGATCACGAGAATACAAGAATAAGTACTATTTAAATTCCATCACAAAAGTAACATATCCACTAATCATAACGTCAAAAACGTTGTACAGATTAATCTATTAGTTAACTGTCTATTATGTATCCTTAAAAACCGTAACTTCACATTAGACCAGTAGGATACTAACAGTAACAGCCAATTTGTTAAGCAGGGCATAATTATAGATACTTGAAAGTGGCTAAGGACTGACCAGTGATTTTGGTTCATTATACCCACTGGCAGTGGTTGTTTACTCAAAAATTAACAATTTCAATTTTGTACTTAACATTAAAACCTATTTGTGTTAGACAGAGCAAAAGGAGTAAACACAGTGCCTTGGTGCCAAAAAGAAACTGCATCCAGAAAAAATAAGAGCCACCTAATATATTAATATATATATATATTCAAGGAGGAGACTGTAGACACCACTCAACCGGGGAAGTACTCCGGGGAGGACGTTAGGAAGAAGACAAGGAAGTACTGGAATTCCAGTTTCTGTCCTCTTTGTCTGATCTTTTTCCGTGTCTCATCTACTCTGTGATTAGTCCAGCATGCTCTCAAACACACACTTCTCCCTCTATTTTTTACTACACATACATGCATTTTACACACTACACAATCTTTTCAAAATTTATAAAAAAAACAAACAAATAAAATGGCGTCGTGGACCTGAGAGACCTTGATTTTGGCTCTCTCCTTCTTATATAGGGTGTGGGGGGTGTGGGGCGTTTTTGCGGCTCCTCGCCCTTGCCCCTCCTTTCTACATAAAAAAAATACTTATATATTAGGTAGCTGCTTCATTTTGGCACCATAGGCACTGTGCCACTCCACACATATATATATATATAGAGAGAGATCACCAGTTAATTATAATTACCCATACATACGTTGCGTTGAGGTGAATGAAAAATGTATTAAATTTCTTTAAAGTATAAACATTTTTATATACATCATTTATTTTGTACGAATTTTATTTTACAAAACTTAAATTGCATTTTGCGTTATAACAAATTCAAAAGAACGTATAAAAATATAACAAAAAAAAGATTTAAAAATTAAATAAAGGAGCGAGTGTAGTTTACGTCCCCCCCCCCTAACGCAAAAGGAGACACAAACTACACTTGGTCAAAGTTGGGGAACGAAAACTACACTAGGATCTTTAGGAGACATTTTTAAATGAATCCATCAAATAAAACGTTAAAACTAACGGAAATATTACGACTTAACCCAACCAATCGTCAATTTATATATATATATATATATATATATATATATTATATATATATATATTATATATATATATATATATATATATATATATTGATGATTGGTTAGGTTAAGTCGTAATATTTTCGCTAGTTTTAACGTTTTATTTGATTAGGTATACGCGGACAAAGTTGGGGAACGCAAACTACACTAAGATGTTGTAGGGGAACGTAAACTACACTAGGCACCACAGGGGAACGTAAACTACACTTGCTCCAAAATAAATTACAGACATAGTTAAGCATTATATAATATCATAATAAACTTTTATATATATATATACTAATAATAATTTTAAAAATCTTCTGCTCAAACAAGTTACTATTGCACCAAAATATAGGGTAATATATATAATATATATATATAATTTATTTACACAAAAACTGGCCTTATTTAAGCAGCATTTAATTACAATAATTTCCAATTACACCTCTTAAGAAAACCCAACAACTATTGAACATATGACCTTTCCTAATTTAACCTTAAAAAAAAAAATTAATCTAACATTTGGGGGGGGGGCATTTCTTTTTAATCTAATTTCTTTTTTAAAATATTCGTTTCCTTTCAATTTAATTTTTTTTTTAATTTTAAAATTTTACAGGTAAAAATTATATATTTTTTGAAAGTTCTTTTCATATTTACCTGTATGAAATATAATATTTGTATTTATCCAAATCTTTGGTGTTTCCAATTCAATGTAGGTTTAAATCAGAGGTAAAATAAAGGGGGTATGTTTTTTAGAGAATTAGGTATAGGTATAGAAATTAATAGCGCTATAGGTATAATAAGTATAGAAATGCATTCTAGTACCTATCCCTGCATTAAATATTAATGTCCCGGTATCGTATAAATTCAGTACACTGTATATAATATTTCATAGATCTGATTGTCTATTTCTTTTAAAATAAGTTCGTTTTTTTTTCTGTACAGAATCACGCACGATGAAAAATTGATGGTTTTTATAAGTGAAAATGCCATTGTCAGAAGCCATACCCAAAATGCCATATGCGGAATACCTACATACCTTTAATAAATATATTGGATCCTTTTAAAACGATAAATACAATTCTTTTTGAAAGAGTTTATAAAGTAAAGGTGACGGCCAGAAAGTTCATTTCCCCACGATGTGGGATAAGTGTGCCCTAAGGGTCACCTTTGGCCCGAGCAGTAATAGGGTGAGCGGCCAACTCAACCTAACTCAGGAGCAGTGTTGGGCACAAAAGCGTTAATCCGATAACAGTTAATTAACGAAGTTAACTTTTTTTAACGGACTATTAACGGAAGTTAATTTCCATTTATCGTTATCGGACCAGTTAACTTCCGATAACTCGATATTTAGTCTGTTAAAGTCCGTTAACACGTTAACTGCGAGGAGTCATTCACGGAAGATCACCGCTCCGCGAATGAATTCAAACCGCCATAACTTCAGTCTGCCAATTCCGTCCTCTGCCGCAGTGGAACGGCTCTTCTCTCTCGGCAAGGACATCCTGAGGCCCAAGAGGTCAAGACTGGCAGTTGGGCCTAACTTTGAGAAGTTGGTCTTTCTGAAGGGCAACCAGCACATTGTGTCATAGTCTTTAATAAATGTGCCTAAAATTTAATTTTACCTTTCAGTTCCCGCCATAATAATTCTCTGGTAAATTAAAATTTAGTTAATGGTTAGTGGTTACAAGGGTTTCAAAACATGTAATCAGTACATTTTTTATTAAAAATAAAAAAAAAGTTATTAAGCAAAAAAGTTGCAAAACTTGATAAAAAATACAGTTAAATACCTATTTATTGTTGGATTTTGCATAAATAAACATTTTCTATGGGTTTTAAAGCTTTTTTCCTTGATTTTTTTAAATGTTAGTAAAGAAATAGTTATCGTTAACGGATTATCGTTAACTTCCGTTAACTTTGTAGTAAAATTATCGGATTATCGTTATCGGAGTTAAAAATTGGGTTAACGGATTATCGTTATCGAAGTTAACTTTTTGGTTAACGGTGCCCACCACTGCTCAGGAGCCAGCAGGCGGAAGCGAACCAGAGCTACAGGGCGCCCTTTTAGAAAAAAAAAATCTAATAATAAAAACTTTGGCTATAATTTTCGCCATAAGCATCTTTTACAACATAAAAACATTTTGACGAATCACTCATACCAACAGTGGTTCTCAACCCTTTGAGGTTCAAGTACCACTTTTGCCACTATACTTTTCTAAGTACCACCATTAAGTAAAAAAAGGTGGTACCACCTAACCAAAACAGTAGGGAGGGGACTACTAATATCACCTTTGAAAACATCACCACGTAATTAATTATCAATTAACAAGCTGCTTATTTATAACCCTTTGGCGTATCACCTAAAACAGTTCTGTGTACCATCCATGGTACGCATACCACAGGTTCCAAATTAATCACTTAGTATTATTATAATATTACTAGCTTCTCGACCTGTTAAAAAGTGACGAGTTGGGGTTTTGTGCCTCCCCTCTCGGGTCCCGCCCTTCATATATATATATATATATATATATATATATATGGCATTATACACTCATGCTACTGGTAAGCGTTATCAAAAGACAGACACTGGCTTTAATTACTATTCATTATTTAACAACAAAAAGAGCTGCAGCATCTCAAGCTCTATATATGAAATGAAGATGGACTAAAATAATGCAGAAGTGCAATAATCGCACACAAAAAAATCTTATTGAGGATTTGATCTTTTCTTCTTATGACTGAAAAGCGAAATGGAGAGGATGTTTGAGTCGTATATGCAGACGAAGATTTTCTGATCTGTTGGTTCGATGGGGGCAGTATGGGCAAGCGTGGGGCTTTATGCCCGAATGGGTAATCATGTGCCTTCTTAGGTGGGGTTTACGATTAATACCATAAAATTCTTTTCCGCACACGGAACAAACTAGGCTTTCATTCTCTGACGAAGTTTCGCAGCCAGGAAGAGAGAGCTTGGGCATGAAAGCCCTAGGGTTATTACTTTTCGCCCGTTCATGATGGTGGGACGTGGGAAGCCCAAACAAAGCCCGAGTCTGAAACACAAAGTCTATTATTAGCATTGAGTATATTTCCTCATAGTTTTTGCCATCACTAAAATAGTCCAAAAAGGAAATAGAAGAAGACAGGTAACCCCATTATTTATATATTTAAAATAAACAGTATACATCGACGTCTCATTCGCATAAACACAATATATTAAACTTATAAAAACACGTTCTTAAAAAGCACAAACACTGTTACATTAAATGCTAGGCGTAGCGCAGCCAACTAAAGTTATTGCGCGAGTTGTTAACATGGTTACAAGAGTAGTGTGACAGTTGTTATTATTAAGACATAAACTTATTTTTGTCGTTTCATTTTTGTGGAATTTTTTACAAATTATCTTCCGGGACAGAATTCAATTTATATTCACGTAATTTTTTTTTTAATCTTTATATTTATACGCGTTTAAGAAAATATTAATAAATCGCCTTTTTAAAAAAGTAAATATAAACGTTTATTCTACTCGTGGTACACATCGAAATCGAGTCAGTATTCATTATAATTTCTAGTTTGAAAGGTAACTATGCACCGATACTAATTAAGAATTGAAGTTCATTTAAACAAGTCAAAACTATTTCCAAAAATGTCAAGGTCAAACTTCAAATTTAGTGAAGTTATTAAGGTTTTTCGTTCGGTGAAAAAGCAGAAACATTGTCTCTAAATATTTTGTGAACATTTTGAATATGACTCCGGAGGTTGAAGGATCTGTTGGATCGGTGCGGACAAAATGGACACCGGTATGGCTTCTCTCCGGTATGAATCATCAGATGTCGCTGAAGATCTTGGCGCCAGTTACGACTGGTAAAACTCTTTCCGCAGAAGGAACAAAACCGGTTTATACCGCCGGTTAACTGGCTATGACCAGGATCCAGGTTATAATTATCTCGATACAGAGAAAGTGGGTTAAAATTTGACAGTAGTTCAGCAGCTGAAAACCTTCTTCTTGACGTTGAATCACTGTCCAAATCCTGTAAGGGAAAGCGTACTGCTGTAGAAAATTTTAGGAAAGCAGAAGTTACCTTTTATTATTATTATTATTATTATTATTGTTGTAAAGGAAATAAATTTACTTCACTTCAGATATTAAGTTCTCAGATGGTGATACAAATTTCATTCTTTTTAAAATATAGCAAAAGCAAATTCCCATCTGCTTCCATATCTCAACTATCAACTCAAAATTCAAACACATTTTTTTTTTTTAATTTGGAATCCAAAATGGGGACACCAGTACTGTCTTTAAGGATTTTATCTTCGTGCAACAGTTATTTGGGGTATCAAACTTAAAATAATTTCGGTTTTTATCAACCACCCTTAAATTACTCAAGAAATCTCAGTCTGTATATGCAGTATATATTATCGTATTGTTTATTACCTTCAAAAACAGCGTACTATTTTATGGGATTTTTACTGCTAATAAAGTTTATTATATATATATTTTAATACAATGTTATTGCTAAATAACGTAAATTTATAGCTTCATTTATCTTCAGGATTATGTTGTTCGGTAATTATTGTTCAATGGATTTATTGATTTTCCTCAAGTATAAATACTAACACCTTTTTCTGTATCTCAAAAGTCGTACATTTGCGTGGCACTCAGTTTTATGTTAGTAAGCCCCTTCCCCTCGTTTTAAATGCCTTGTATTACACTGACATTAAAAGAAACCAGGATTTTATATATAAAAACACTCTCATCCAGAAGTATATATATATAAGGGAGTAATGAAATAGATGTCATGATAATTTTTATTTCTTAAATTAATGTTTTTAGTAAAATAAAAATATATTTGTTTAAAAATAAAAATAAAAGCGCAAGGGTTTAATTATATATATATATATACACACAACAAATCATCGTCCAACGCGTGTTTGTCCAGGGCGAATTTGCCTATACACGGAAAAATAAATGCGAACAATTATTTGCCGAAAGCTGAAAATTTGATTATACACGGTCCTCCAAACACGTTCTAATACAGTAATACTGTACGCGTGCCAATGCGCGTTCTAGCGTTTTCTCCTACACTCCCCAACATTCCCGCATCTCCCTTCCTCTCACGTCACCCCTCGCATCACCCTTTGTCTCAGTCCCGCTACCGCGTTAAGTTCAGTGAAGTTGTGTTGGATTGTTTTTGTCGTATTTTGTCGTTGTTTTGTTGTTACCCTTAGACAACAGTATGTCACTAAAACGTAAAGCATCCGCGAGTGATAGTGAAGAGAAGAAAAGTCGTAAGGTTATGACATTAGCCGAAAAAATAAAGATTCTAGATAAGTTGCGTGGTGGTATGAGCATAACATCACTTGGCCGCGAGTATCACGTGAATGAGTCTACCATACGCACCATCCGAAAGAGTGAAGAAAAGATGCGCGCTATTTTCATTTAATATATTTTTATTTATCATATGTAAATATCATTATGTTCATGATTTTATTATGTTCTTATTTCATATGCAATAGAGGTAGGGAAATTCATTTATGTGTGAATAAAAAATCTATGTATCTAAGTATTAATGGGAGACTTTACGCGGCCGCGTTCACGTATCCCCATTATCCCATAAGGCAGGGGTTCCCAAATTGGTGTTCCGCGGAACACTTGTATACCGTGAGAACAATTTGGGAACCCCTGCCATAAGGTATTAAGTTTGTCCAACACGGATTTACCTAACGCGCCGTTCTCGAAGAACCTAACCCCCGCGTTGGACGAGGGTTTACTATATATATAATGATTGATATTAATATAAAATCAAAAACCCAATTTTTTTTAAATCTACAAATATAAGCTTGTATAACTAAATCATTATTTAATATTTAATGTAATAATATTAATAACTGTACTGTTGTGAGTTGTTCAAAATTTATATTGTAGTTTCATGTACAGTATCACTTTGTAAACCACGTTATACAACTGACACACTGACATTACCAATTACGCATTATTTTTATAATGTAGAGAAATTACGACAAGTTTTTCGCTTCCTTTAATCTTAATACATCAAGAATTTTGAAAAGCTCCTTTTAAAAAACCTGATTAAAAAACATAAACAGAGTTGTTTATTTAGACCCGTTTATTACCATCATATATATATATGTATATACACATATATATATATACTGTATATATATATTAGATAGATTAAAGTTCAACGTCAGGATGTCTAGAAAAAATGTGTTTCCTAAGACTAGTTTTGTGGTTAGTTCTGTGTGGGCAATGTGGACAGGTAAAGGGTTTTTCTCCGGTGTGGGTCATCGTATGTCGGGCAAGATCCTGCTTCCAGTTCCGGCCTGGAAACTCCTTAAAACAAACGGAACAATGGCGTTCCGAGTTGTAACTTGAGACTCTATCCGGGCCAAAAAAGTAGCTTAGACTAAGAGCCGTTTTCATACTGTGAGAGCGGTCTGGTCCGGGATGCGGGGTACATAACATGCCCTGCAATATAGAAAAATCTATTCACTTATGGGGATCACCAGACCACTGCATATATATATATATATATATATATATATATATATATATATATATATATATAGCTGGGATTAAGATAAATATATATTTTGGAAGTTTTGTTTAATATTTTTTTTAATTTAATTTCAAAACCGAATTTTTTTTTTAATTTTAACATTAGAAACATTGCCAAAACGTTTCTATAAAGGAGTTACGCATGTTTAATATTCAAAATGTTTCCCCTTTAATTACTCATTAGGTTAGGTTACGTTACGTTAAGTGCAAAATGAACACTAAAGGGGTTAATATCTTTAAAAGACATATTTATTACGATAAATAATGCTTTCATAAATATACTGTATATATACAGACAACTCGCGAATCGTCGCACATCCGTTTCTTCGCATTAACCCCCTCTCTACAGGGTGATTCAAAAGTCAGGTTACATAGGGCTTTTCTGTTTCTTTGCAGGTAAATAAGTTATGAGATGTTATCGAAGGAGGAGCGCATTAATGTGATATTCCTAGCTGGCTGCACAAGTGTATTGCCGTTAACGGTGGCCATATCGAACATGTGATGTAACTATTCCCCTGTATCATTACATAATACAGTATATCCCTATGTAACCTGACTTTTGAATCACCCTGTATATATCTACTATATAAAAGCAAGTTGTGTGTCTTTCTGTCTGTCTGTCTGTTTGTTGTTAAATTTTTGGGGCTCTCTAAAAGAGAGCTGAATTAGCTAAACAGGGGCCCTACGGGCGGTGCTGCCAGTAATTGGAATGGGGGAAGGCTGGGCCCAGTAATTTCTGGAGGGTCCAGTAATTGGAGGACCGCAGGGCCTCCGAATTACTGTCAGTTCAATTATTTGGTCAATAAAACTATCGAAAAGAACTCAGCCATGAAAATCTTGAGCTTCAAATTTAGTACAATCAGCCCACCCCAAGCGAGTGCTGGGCATAACAGCTATAGAAATGGCTTTACAAAGCTAAAATTACCTCCAGGAAAAACAAAAATACTAAAAACAACTTGATTATCTAGCATATAAACCTAGCAGCGCTGGCAAAAACAGCTAGTGTATATAATATATATAATCTCGGAATCAACGTACATCATCTCCACATCATCGCATCACTCGCATTTTCCAGCCTTTTTGAGTTGGTTTGAGTTTCAATAAGTTTAGTTAGTCTTAAAGTTTGTGAGAAATGAAATTCATTTAATGTTAAATTTTAGTGTTAAATTTAGATGTTAAGCTTTGATGATGGCATTCACTGATTAAATCCAGCCGGAAGATAACATGTGTTTAGAGTAACTTAACTTTATAAGGCAATATCCTTTCAGTCATAATGATGAACCAAACCAGGGGCATATTAAGGTCAGGACACTTAAGGCACTTGCCCTGGGCCCCGATCGTTTTTTCAGTTGTTACTGAAAAATTCATGATTATTCCTCAATAAGAGTCTTGGGAAGATATTTTGGTTAAAAAATAAAGTTTGTTTTCGTACGAGGATCTCTCTTATTATTACTAAATAAAGCGTTACAATTTTTTAGGTACTTTCCATTACGTCGTATTTTCGAGGCAAGATATTTTGAAACATAAATTCTTACGTCGTAAAATATTTCGCACGATTATTATTGGATGTAAACCCCAGCGTGCTATCACAGCTCCTCTAAAACTTGTATATACATAGTTTACCGTCATGTATTTCATTTGAGTTTGAGGAAGTGAAGGGCCCGCGCGAGCTTAACACGCCTCTGAACCCAACCATGTTTTACTAAGCTTGCATTACATACAATCTCGTCCACAATTATATACACCTTAATTAATGTACATGTCAAGTGTTGAGGTAAGTACACTGTACATTATTTTATATTATACTGGACCTCCGCACTTTTCCTTTCGTCGTACACCTCGACTGCCCCATTAGTGCGACGACTCGCGAGTTGTGTATATATATATATATATATATATATATAAATAAAAGATATTAAATAAAAAGAAATAACTTATTAGCATATTTATTTTATAAAGTACAATATTTACATTACCATAATTACAAGGACAAAGTATTGTAATGTACGATCAGTCTAAAAAATTCTGTGGTGGAATTCCATTTTTTCTTAACAATATTTAGCAGTAAGAAACATGGATTTCAGGGCAGGATTTTTTTTAACTGACTGTACATTTTTCATGTTATTTCAATAAATTTGGTTTTGCATAGTCTAAATAGCAGTTTCGGAAAAACAGTCGACTTAGAGAAATGAGATATTTTAAAAAACGAACAAAATCACTAATATTCGGTTTGGATCACCTGAAGATCAGGGCCCCCAGCCTTCTTCAGTTAGCCTTATAAGGCTAACTAACGAAGGCTGGGGGCCCTGATCTTCAGGTGATCCTTCGGTTTTGTTATTGAAATTTTATTAGACACCAAAAAGAATAAAGTACCTAAAAACAGATTATTACCAATTAGTAATTTTTTTATGAGTTTTTGAAAAATTTTCTTAGTCGAACTTTCTTCCGAAACTGTACATTAAATAACTATCATAACAGTTTTGTCTGGTTGATGATGCGTAAGTTTAAGTCTTCAAAACGATACTTTTTTCAAAATAAATTGATTTAATCATTTATTTTATTCAAACACATCTACAGTCGATTAAGAAAGTCCATTAGTGAAACTCCATGATAAATATCGGTAAGAAATCGGAAATTTTAAGAAAAGACTTTCTGGACTGATTGTAGTTCGTATTTGGCGTATTTTATATAACGCGAGACTTAGTTTTATTATAGACACACGCCAGTAACGCGTTTAAACACGTCAGTCACAAATTAATAAAACGTGTTTTAAGAGAGAAATTTCAGTTTTCCGCCTGAAGTATTTAAGATCGATTGTATATAAATGATTAGGTTCTTATAGATAAGAAAGTCACTTCCGTTTCTGTTGATGAATTCCCCGTATGTGAACGAGGAGGCTGAAGGAACGGTTAGTTCGATGCGGGCAATAGGGGCAGCGGTAAGGTTTTTCTCCAGTATGGGTCATTACGTGACGATCAAGGTCTTGTTTCCAGTTCCGTCCTTGGAATACTTTGCCGCAGTAGATGCAACCGCGGTTAGATTGTAACGAATCGTCATTGGGCATGCAAACGTTCGAGTAAGGACGAGAAATTGATGGAAGACGCAAAGCCATTAAGTTTTGAAGACTTAGGGCGTTGTTTTCCGTTGCCTGGAATAGGGAAAATCAGCCTTAGGCTCGTGCACAATGTTCATCTTTCGATGAGGTATACAACTTAAATGGTTTAATCATTGTATCAAAGTGCCATACTAGAATACTATCAAAAGATGGTGGAAAAAAAAGTTTTGGGGAATATGACATCAGAATATTTAAACTGTTGAAGTTTTAATTTTGGTTTGTAAGTTAAAAAAAAATTATGAACACTCAAAAATATTCTTATTTCATAAAAAAAAATAATGTTCACATTTTAGACAAAATAGCGTGTTCAAAATTATGATGAGCAGTTTTGTTAACATTTAATTAACTAAATTATGTAACTTCAAAATAAATATGGTTTAAATTAAAAACATATAAGGCTATATTTACTCTGAAATAATGCTTTTCAAATTTTCTACATAATAAAATCAACCCCCAATTCCAAATAAATATACACCATTCTTACATCTGGGTAATGTACGCAAAATTGATTTTCGAGTAACACCGTTTATTTAGTACAAACTGAACAAAGGTCGGCCTCATAATTTTAAACATATTTTTGAATTAAATAAGCTTTTTGAGTGTACCATATAGAAAAAAATCTTCCGCAACTTTCTATAAATAGAAATATTATCTACTTTCCAAATTCACGCAAAAACGAAGTATTAAAGACCATATCTTCTACCAAGAGTAGTTAGGTATCATTAAAAGACGTTATTCTTCATCTGAAAAGAAGCTTTGATACCGAAAAGAAGGAAAAACTTCTTCCCCTAGAATGCACCATCAAAAAGAAGTTATCAGTTCTAAATTAAGAAAGTTTTGAGTGATATAAACAATGACACTACGTAAATATTTAGTCTATCCTTCCGGTAACGTTGACCAAGTCAAGTGAATATTTACTTAATAATTATATACAATAACTGAACAAATGTAGCTTTGTTTTATTAAAAAAAGTAAAAAGAATCCAATTATTTTCAAAACTTAAATAAAACTTAAGATACTTGGTACTAATATAATTTTTTATCTTTAATCTCAAGATAATTTGAACCTAGTTCAGTATTTCAAAACAAAAATTCTTCAACTAACTTCATTATTCCAATATACGATATTACAAAGTTCCAAATTACACGTAAAAATTTGTACTGGTCGCCCCCTACCCAGCCCAAAAAAGCTCATCATCCAACGAAAGTGATTTATAAAATTTTTTTTTTGAAAAATCTGTACTGTACTTTATGTCACGTGATATATAATAATGTACATTAACAAAATCCAAGTTCAAATCGTATAAACGCAAAAGGATTTAAAAAATGCGAGATTTCTACCGTTTTATACAGTATAACAGTGGATAAGTACTACATACAGTATACGTGTCAATAAGCAATAAAATAAAACAAGTACAAAACTTAATAAATCACTTAAAAAAAAGAACTTTCACTATAATCTTATAGAGACCGAATAATATTATAAAAGTGCTTCATTATTTTCAAAGTAAATTCTAGAGTTTTAACCTTCAAAGTGATTATGATAAATGTAAAAACATTGAAACTTCCAATATACACACATTGTGCAAACAATACTCCTTTTATACAGTTCAATAATGATTAACCTTATATATATATATATATATATATATATATATATATATATATATATATATATATATATATATGGGATGTTTAACCTCCTCCTTAAAACAAAGTTTATGTGATGGAGGGGACCTACAGCGGATCACTTGAAGATCAGGGCCCCCAGCTTCATCTGGGGGCCCTGATCTTCAGGTGGAAAAAATTGGGGGGGCCTTGAACTTCGGGTAGCAAAATTTATTTTATTTTTATGCTAAATTTTTAGGTTAAGGTTACACCGATAAGAGTCGTACTGGTTATGTTTAATTCCCTCTATCATCATTGTGACAAATAAAACAAACAATTCATTCTATGGATATAATGCCCGGTTAGGTTAATTGAATGCCCGGTTAGGTCAACTGTATGCCCTTGACGATTGGTTAGGTTAAGTTGTGATATTTTCGATAAAACTAACGAAAATATCACGACTTAACCTAACCAATTATTTATCAAGGGCGTACAGTTGACCTAACTGGGCATTCAGTTAACCTAACCTGGTATTCAGTTGACCTAACCTGGCATTCAATTAACCTAACCGGGCATATACTGTATGTCTGTCTATATATATATATATATAGGATCACCTGAAGATTATCCCCCCCAGCCAGTTCCACCTTTATGTTTCTCATAAATTGTTTTTTTTTATCACAATAAAATTTTTCTGGTCTTATTACTTTTATCTTCCTTTTATTTGGGGGCCCTGATCTTCAGGTGGGGAAAAGTGGGGGCCTTGATCTTCAGGTGGGAAAATTGGGGGCCCTGATCTTCAGGTGATCGCCTACAGCTTTACGTGGGATCCGAACCATCTACCGGTCATTACATCATCTGAACGTAGAGGACGGTCCCCCATCCAACTACTGATCAGACCCAACGTCGCTTAACCTCGCTGATCTGATGGGAAGTAATGTTGCGACGTGGTCACAAAGTAGATCGGCTGACCAACCATTAACTACTGGGTGATCAACTTAAAAGTGTGCATTGCAAAATATATAACATTTTGCAGTGCGCTCTTTTTAAGTTGATCACCCTGTACATTACGGTTATAAATTTTAAAGTTGCAGTCAATATAAACTTTATATGAGAGTTCACCAACAATAAACAAACCATAATACACCCTTTAAAAGGCTGAGTCAACACCTCAAAAGCAAACTCTCTATCGTCGTCGTTATCGGTGAACCTTTAAATCGGGAGGTACTTCGAGACGTCTAAATCAATGTTTGGAATAGGTGATGTTGGATGATAGCGCTTAACATGTTGGTGAAACTTTTCTTTAAAGGAACAGTTGTAAATACAGTACGGACATTGAAAAGGTTTAAAATTTAAGTGAATCGCTAGATGACGTTTAAGACTCCAATATCTTGAAAAAATCTTTGAGCAAATTGTACAACGGAAAAACCCTTCCGCACACACTACTGAAGAGGTAGAAGAAGGAGAAGAAGAATGGGAATTCGAGACGTTTTCTGGGATGTTGAAAGGTTCCTGGAAACAGAAAAATGAAAAAAATGACACCAACTGAATATACCCAAGAAAAAAAATCTCGCAAAAACCCAGCCAGGAAAGTTATATGACACGTAATTTCACATATATTTCTGCATTGTATAAGAAGCTACTCTGCTAATAAGACGTCAGTTTACACGTACCTTAGTACCAATGGAACACAATGCACTTTTATTAATAATACTCAAGTATACAATATATATATATATATTATATATATATATATATATATATATATATATGGGATGAATTTCACAATAAAACACGTGAAATGATGGATGCTGCAAACCAACAAGGAAAAGAAAAACGATTCCAAGGCCTTCCCTGACGAGGTGTAGCTTTGAATACACGAAAGGCCTTGGAATCGTTTTTCTTTTTCCTTGTGGGTTTGCAGCATATATATATATATATATATATGTGTGTGTGTGTGTGTGTGAAGTTACATTATATCTAAATTTAACTATTATATAAACTTCTTTAATTTTTCCCGTGTTTAAGTTCGAATAAATAATAAAGAGGATGATAACATAAAGTTTACCTAGATAAACCGTGCCCCATTTGAGTTAAAAGGAATTTTCAAGCTGCAGATGTTACTTCCAATACAGAGAAAGGAACTATTTAGTTTTAAGTAATACAGGGTGTACACAAAGTCCTTTCCCGATTATAAACTTTAATTACGTGAAGTCCAAAGAAGACAATAATGCTTTGTTTTGCGTGTTGTTGCATAACATATCAAGTTTATTATGTTTATCTTTAAATCTCAACATGCGCGCCGTTAGTTACACGTAGCACATCCGAGTGAAATTTGAGTTCACACCATACGATCGCTAGCATATCTCTCGTGACACTGTTGGTGGCATCGCAAATCTTCGCATGAAGAATGTCAATGTCATCAGCAACAGGAGTATGGTACGCATAATCGTTTACATATCCTCGGAGGAAGAAGTCCAGGGGCATCATGTCGGGGGATCGTTGAGGCCATGGAACCGGCCCGTCGCGATCATCCATCTTCCGGGAAAAGTGGTGTTCAAGAATTGCCGTAAAATGATGGACGGTTGAAGGTCTCCAACTGTGGGGCTACAAAGAACTCGAGCGTGTCCAGGTACACTGGTGCCGTAACATTCTTTTCAGCAAAGAAGAATGGGCCTATCACATTATTATGCATTAACCCACCCAAACATTGACAAGGAAAAACTTGCTGCGCTACGCAACAACACGCAAAACAATGCATTACTGCGTCTTCTTTGGATGTAATTATTATTATTAAAGTTTATAATTGGGAAAGAACTTTGCGTAAACATTATACATTATTATATTATATTTCACCTTATACCTTTTATTAATGTATTTAAGGTTAGAGGCGTTATCCAACAAGTATACTTCGGTTCATCTGTGTAACGGAGCCTACTTCAGCCTCGAAAACTACTGAATCCAAGCTTTAGGCCGCTGGGGTAATTCAAGGTAGTGTCCGAGTACCAACAGTGTTTAACAGTGTTTTTCTTGATGATACCCGAGTAGTCCTAAATCCAACACAGTAACGAGAAGAGGGGGAAGTAAAAATTACCTCTTTGCTAAGCACAAGAATTCTTTGTGGTATGGAAGTCCTTTTACGAGTAAATTAGTTTTATCTCCTTCAATTCCCGATGAAGATCACGAGTCAGAAAAGAAAATAAAAAACACCTTTTTTTCCTTTTATAATCAAAGACTTTAATACATTTATTAATAAAGTCAAACAATCAAACACTGAAAACAAATTCCTTCGCATAAATAGATTCTTTGGTGAGTATAATTGATTTTATATATATATATATATATAATATATATATATATATATATATTATATATATATATATTATATTATATATATATATATATATATATATATATTATTATTATTATATTTTTCCTTAAATGCTAAAGCACATTAATCATAAACTATAAAAACTAACCAAAATAAGTTTAAAGTTAAATGATTCTTTGGATGTCGTAACTTCCAATATTATATATAAAGAAAAGAAGCGTCTTGGGTCACAGTAATCAAGTGACTCATTCATTAAGTACATTTCACGTAACACACACACACCCACACCCACACCCACACACACACACACCCACACACACTAATAATAATAAAAAAAAACCCTGTGACTCCTATGATAGGATTGTGAGCTGACCTCGTCCGTAATGAGTCAGTCATTAATTCTAAATTAATCTCAGTAACTCCGCTCTTATAGAGATTAACTTACGGAAAGTTATCGCTAAATATCGCTGAAAAGTTAATGAAGATAAGCTGAATTTGTGACGAACATGCACAGATGCTTTACATAAAAAGTGCAAATCTTTCATCTATAAATAAACTGCATTAATTTCAGTTATTTTACGAGTAGCGAATACACCAATATTTAATATATTTTACCAATGAATCATCATCCTAATTATAATAACTTCCTAATTGGAAATATAGCGAATAAAATATTACAAATTTATATATATATATATATATATATATTATATAATGCCAATTGTAAAACATTTGCTTATCTTACATTCGACTTATTTCTAAAAACTAAGGTGAGGTTCCTAAAATTGTGTACAGTATATGCATATTCTTCATCATCTAAAGTACACTGACAATATTAAGAAATTCTAAGTGCATTTTTTGGACACTATTAATTAAGTTGAGCTATTTTCTAGAACTAAAATTTTTATATTTATTGCGAGTAACCTTACATAAAGGTGTGGTAGAGAACACTAGAACATTTTTATAGATTTTACTGCTCATCACATTATGTAGAGCCATTATTTATCATTATTATTATAAGTGAGTTTAAAAACAATTACAGTTTAATAAATGGTCGGTAGCACACTCCGTACACGTTTTAGACATAGAATTTTGAAACATACAATACGATACACATACGATACGATATTAATAAATATAAACACTTATAAACTTTGATATATGGACTAGCCTAGTGTATTATCTTTGGACATTGTTGCTGAAGTACTACTATTACTACTTTCCCAGTAGATTGTGAAGTTCTTTGGACACGCTAATTTTTCTTTACACTTTTTTCTAAAAAGCGCTATCTTGTACTAAATAACATGCTGTACACGTTAACTTGAAATTCCTTCTTGAGACTGTTTCATGGTCATATTTTACCATGAAAAGGCGTTTGAGAGCGACGCAAATACTCGTTTGTCTTGATGCATTTTGCGAATGTGGAGTGTAAGGTTCGCTTTTATGTTGGATGCGTGAGGACAGTACGGACAGGAGTACGGTTTTACTGCCAGATGAGTGGCCAAATGTCTCTTCAAATGCCAGTGACGATTAAATCCCCTCCCACAAACGGAGCACTCCCATAAACCCCCACTGTGGGTACTCGTCGAGGTTTGGTCTCGTCGACGAAGTGGTGACGTCATTCTGAAGAGATAAAATCGGTTTATTCTCTTCGTTTTCTTCATTATCGCAACAACAACAACAACAAGTACAACAACAACACAGTTATTAATACATTAACAAATAAGTAGTAATTGAACTATATTAAAATCATTATAATAAAAATAATGTAATTATTAATAAATCTAAAAAGTATTTTCCTATTTTATGTACACAAAATATTAATTTCACTCTCATTATTTTGGTTGTTTCCTTAATTTGAATTTCACACAGGTAAAAGAAACATTATATATATATATATATATATATATATATATATATATATATATATATATATTATATATATATATTATATATATAAAATTCGAGTCGTTGACTCTACGAGGGTTTGCTCGAAAGTTCACTTTTTTCAGATGATTAAGGACCCCCCCCCCCCCCCCCCCCCCGAGAACGCAATATTCTTCATCAAGAGTGATCATAAATAAATAACATTTGAAATTAAAGTTAATGTTCATAATTCAGAGAATCTAGAATAGGTTTTGGATTTTAAAAGAGAGATAAATTTCGTGACATGAAACTACAACTTTCGACCCATAATTGGGATGACTGTATCGCGTCATGATATTAATGACACGTGGATTTTTTTTTTTTATTATTATTTTAAACGTTTAGAATCGAGTAATATCCCATTACGTAAAAAGAGACTGGCGAAGTTTGTTAAAACTAGATGGTGGAATGCTAAAATTAAAAGGAACGCCTATTTCAAATTTAAAGAATGTAATTTGTCCGATGAAAATGTTCGCGAGGTTCCAGAAATTGCTCACTTGATCATGCGGATCAGCGCACGTTTCCGGTACAGAGCCTCTACGAGCAATTGAGAAGGCGAAGCAAAAGACTTATCAGAAAAAGTAAGCGCAACTATGAATTATATACAGGGAACTAAATTAAATTGAATCCGAAGGAATTCTATAATTATATTAGGAATAAAAAGGTCGCTTCGCGGAGACGATTGGTCGGTCCACTTATAGGCGAAAACAACGAACAAATTTACATGACTTACGAATGAAGGAAGTCTTAAATAGATTCGTCTCTTCCGCGTTTACTAACGTAAATACGAACAACATTCCCGTTCCCCTAATCATGCGCGGTGATGACCATTTAAACTTCACGATTTTACCATTAGTGAAACTGAAGTACGATACTCTCGACCATAGGTAAAATTAATTATAATAAAACTCCGGGTCCGGATAAGCTCTACCCTACGCTACTTAAAGGAATGAACTGCGCGATAGTCTCTCCTCTTACGTACTGCATATATTTAATTAATTAATAATAATAATAATATTAATAATAAATCTTTACAGTCTGGAGAAATTCCGTTAGATTGGAAAATCGCAAATATTACGGCAATATTTAAAAAAGGGGACAAATTGCTTCCGGGAAATTATCGTCCCATTAGTCTGACTTCAATTGTTGGTAAACTGATGGAGACGATCGTTCGAGACAAAATAGTTAATCGTTTAGAAATTTATAATTTAATCGAAGATTCTGAACACGGATTTCGACGTAATCGTTCTTGTCTTGCTAATTTGCTCGACTTTTTTAATGATATTGTAAATATATATGACGAGGTAAAACAGTAGATGTTATATATATATTTCAATTTTCGAAAGGTGTTTGATAAAGTACCCCGTAGGAGATTATTAGCTAGACTTCATTCTCACGGAAGTGATGGGAATGTTCTCAAATGGGTTGAAAATTGGCTTAGTGGACGTAAACAAAGAGTTGTCATTAATGGCAAAGCGTCTAACTGGAAAAGCGTAATTAGAGGCGTGCCTCAGGGATCAGTTCTTTTTATTATTTATATCAATGACAACGACATAGGAATTAAAAGTACAATTTCAAAATCTGCGGATGATACCAAACTAGGGCACAAACAAAATCAGCGGCAGAACGTCCACGGAGTCAAGAAGTTATTAAGTTACTCGAGTGGGCGGAAATTTGGCAAACTTTAATATAGATAAATGTAAAACATCGCGTATCGGTAGAAACAACGTTACAAAAATGTATCCTACGCGTTACGACACTAACGAGTGTTACGGGAAAGAGAAACATTTAAGTATTATTGTTGACGACACTATTAAACCGAGTATCGAAACGGATGGAAAAGCAAATAGAATCTTACGACTTATTGGCGGCTCATTTGAATTTAAGTCGGAGAAAACAATGGTAACATTATATAATTCCTTGGTACGCCTCCGCCCGGAATAGGCGTTCAGTTCCGGTATCCCAGTATTTACGACGGGACATAGACAGACTGGAGAGAGTGCAGTGACGGGTTACTAAGATGATTCCTAGACTTAGATACGAATCATACGCTGCCCATTTAGAAATGTTAAATTTATTCTCACTCGTAAAAAGGCGAATTTGAGGAGATTTAATGCGGGTGTTTAAAATGATTAAAGGTTTTGATAATGTCTACCAGAAAAATATTTTGCCTTCAGAAATGCGGATCGAACTCGCGGTAATGGTTTCAAATTAGTGGGTGAACATTTTAATTCTAGTGAAGATAAATTTTTTCTTAAATCGTATAGTTAATTTGTGGAATGGATTGCCAGCCAGAGTAGTTCAAAGTAATTCTATCGAGCCCTTTAAAAAGAGACTAGATACTTAACTAGTCTTAAATCCCCAATTGGAAGCATTTGTTGGCGCATAAAAGTATCGTAGGGGTTTCGCTCGGATTCCCTCCTCTATATTTTAAATTTTCACTTTACCTTTAAATTTCTTTCCTTCCTTTCAACCTCCCTTCTTTGGTCCGCTTTAAAACGTTCATTTGTCTTTTGGTCTTCTTACATCTATTTAACCTGCCTTCTTAAACAGATAGCCTCGTACGGACCAGCCAGTCTGTTGCTCTTTCATGTCCTTTGTATTCTTTTATATATATATATATATATAGTTACGCAAGTTCTGTTCTCTGTACGCGCATAAAACTATCAAAGATATAGGCGCATTAATTTCAAAGAATTAAGTTCACTAACGACGCCCACTTACCATGGAAACCAGTATATGCATTTTGGTAAACCAAAGTGCATTTTGGGAAGCATTTACATTATTATTATAACCAGTCAAAGGTTTTTACCTTAATTAACCCTTTCATGCCGTACGTCGCAAATGCGACCATAAAATTTTACGAGACGTTAGTCCTTATAATAAGATATAAAATTGCTTTAATCTTAAACATAATTCAGGTATGAAAGAGTTGAAAAATAACTGTGAGAGTGAAACATATTTTGTCAAATACACTTGGAAATAAAGAGTTTCCTTCAAAGCACATACAGTTATTGGTTTTCACGGTAACTGGGCGTCGCTGGTGAATTTAAATATTTGAAATTTATGTCTCTCTGTCTTTCATGGGCTTTTATGTATGTACGAAAGGCAAAATTTGTGCAATTATATATATATATATATATATATATATATAAAGGGAGCGCACGGTGCTTGTGACGGATATCCATTTCAAATTACGATGCTACAGAACGTAAAATTTATGCAGGCGACAAACCAGCGATATTTGACGACTTGAGTAAGGAATTACGAAATTGCCAGATATTTACCTTGGGAAAAGAGGAAAAAGGTATCATTTTTAAATCCCTCTCATTCGTTTGATAAGATTTGATCAATTCCAGATGGTTTAACGATAAGCGAAGTTAAAAAGCAAAACAAAAAAGAAAACGGGCGTTAATCAATGAAATTCTAAAAGTGTCAGTAACGTTTTCACATTTCTTTTTTGGTGAATTTAAAGGTACGGATCAAGTTCGTTTATGCGAGGAAGAAACAGTCATGAAAGCGGATAATGATCGAACAATGAAGGAAGGAACACTCGGGGTGGGGTGGGGAATTGGGAGGCGGTAGAGACAGAAACAAAATCATAATACTTTCAAAAGGAGACAAAAATAAAATGTACGAAACTCTCTCTCTCTCTCTCTCTCTCTCTCTCTCTCTCTCTATATATATATATATATATATATATATATATATATATATATTATATATATGTGTGTGTGTGTGTGTGGTGTGTGTGTGTGTGTGTGTGTGTGACCTTTTAAACAAAATAATAATAAATGAACTCATCACTCTGGTACAATCCAATTTAGATGTTTTGCGGGTACAGCACCTCAAGCCTCCCACCCATGATCTGGTCTGAAATACGATAGATCATAAGGAATTTAAGAAGAAAACACGCTATCTTATCCTTAAAGAAGAGCGTTAAATATAAATAATGTTTAAAAACATGGACTGAACTGGTGATACAATAGAGTTGGTTTTACCAAACCCCTTTTAATATAGTAATCGACTCATCTGCGCAACTAAAACCTTTAATAAAAGCGTTATGGAAATAATTTGACGCTTTTATTTTAAGACTTTTTGTTTAAAGAAGGATAATAACTCGGTTTCAAAAAATAAAGATTTATTGCAATAAGACTATTGGGAAAAAAAAAAAGAGGGACAGAAACAGCCATATATATATATTATATATATATATATATATATATATATATATATATATGGGAATGAACTCAGAATGGTCACCTGAGGATTTTTATGATACACACAGACCGTGCATGGAACAAGGAACTCTTCTGGGATAATTAAATCCACTATAGTCCGAATAAGTAATGGTAAATGACAAATACCATAGTTTTTCTTTTTCATGATGCAAGCCCGACGTGGGCAACGGGTCTCTCGCAAAGAGGTCCCATAAATATAGCTTCCCTCACCAGCTATCTGTAAAGCAGACAGGATCCAGCTTTGGGACATGGATCTAGGGTTATCCATGTCCCAAAGCTGGATCCTGTCTGCTTTGCAGATAACTGGTGAGGGAAGCTATATTTATGGGACCTCTTTGCGAGAGACCCGTTGCCCACGTCGGGCTTGCATCATGAAAAAGAAAAACTATGGTATTTGTCATTTACCATTACTTATTCTGACTATAGTGGATTTAATTATCCCAGAAGAGTTCCTTGTTCCATGTACGGTCTGTGTGTATCATATATATATATATATATATATATATATATATATAATATTATATAATAAAGAAAACAATGGAGCTCAAGCGCTTTCGTCTAATGACGAATGTTCCTGAGGATGTCATTACACGAAAGCGCTTGAGCACCATTCTGTGTTTCCTTTTTCCTTCGTGGTTATTTTCATCATCACCATATATATATTATATATATATATATATATTATATAGAGAGAGAGAGAGAGAGAGAGAGAGAGAGAGGGAGAGAGAGAGAGAGAAAAATAAGGTAGGACTGTAAACATCTACAAAATCATTACTTATTGACGAAAGCAAAGTTCTTTACAATTAAGTAAGAATTTTGCCTAAACTATTTCATTATAAAGCGACTCTAACTATTGTACCTGTAAATTATAATATTTATTATAGAGTACATTATCTACTAGTTATGCAGTACATTATCTACTCATAATTATACAGTACAGCATTTATATATCAAGCTGATTTTCATGTAATAGCATTATACAGGGTGTTCCAAAAGTCCCTGTGCACCTATCCCTCTGAATAATACATATCGTATATATATTCAGAGTATATATATATATATATATATATATATATATTCACAGGGACTTTTGAAACACCAGTTAGACTGACATTTACTTAAAAAATAACTATATTATATATTATATGAAATAAAAATTCAATTTTAGCAACTTTATATCGAATATAGAATGACACTGTACGTGCTACGACAGTAATAATAATAATAATAATAATAATAATAATTTAAGGCATATATATATATATATATATATATAAGGTGGACCAAAATTACCTCGTAAAAAATTGTATAAGTTTAGGGCCATGTAATTTACTCGTTATACTTTTGGAGCACCTGTATAAAGGTGTTCAAGGTAACTAGTATTTCTCATTTGGAGTTTGTCTATTGCACGGTTTGAAAGTCATCTTTGACATATATATATATACTGTATATATACGTTTAAGAGCTTCAATGAGATATTTACATGACTTGAGGAAAGTGTAACGTCCAGTAAATGAGTATAGAATAGGGTATACTAGAAAGGAGAGCCATTTGACCGACTGTTGATCACCTTCACTACTTAAATGGAGTGGTTTCTACTGTAAATGTGAAAGGCAATCCCCGATGCACCATCTGAATGTGGGACTTGAGGTTATGCTTGAAGTTGGATCTATGGGTGCAATATGGGCATCGAAACGGGCGCGTGTCCCCGTGGGCGTGAAGATGACGTCGTAGTTCCCAGCCCGTCATGAAACTCTTGTTGCAAACGCTGCATGAAAAGGATCCCCTGCTGCGCGTATTCGAAGTGGAAGGATGGCGCGAGGCGAGAACAGCGCTGAACACCGCCGAAGGAGACAGCGAAGCTACTGACGGAGCCGCAGAGACCGAAGAAGGGATCGATTTGGTAGCGCTTCTCTGCAACAGAAATGGACGATCTCAGAGAAGGACAACACATCGGCTTCTTCCTTTTTTAATTTAAATACTAGAGCAGAAACGCCACAAACACGAATTTCTCGCGTCACGATTTACCACATTCATTTGTTTTTAAATTAGAGCAAACCGGAAGTAGGAGGCCATAACGGTCTTGTAAAGTATTTACGGTGAAGGGAAATTAATGTATAAAGAGGAAAGGTAATTGCACTTATTACTTTTTCTTTTTTTTACTATATTCGCTCGAATTCAATGATCACGATAACGGAGGCATTATATGGTTCTTACATCAAATTAATTCCTTCGTATTTACGTAAACAAAGATTTACTTTTAAGTCCTTACATATTAATACAATTGCATAAACGCTGTCCACTAATTCAATTCCGTAAACAATAAAGCATTCAAATATATCCTCTGTTCTCAATCCATTTATTTTTCTTAATTGATACGCGTGCTTAATAAAATGAAGCGCGTTGTGGAGGTCCGAGGTGAGGAGGCAATTCAGGAACGAACGCAATTTCCCCGACCAACGACCGTCCGTTCAGCAACGTACGAAGTTTCCCCGAACGAGGACCGTCTGTTTTATCTAGTTTCTTAGAACGGCGATGTTACTGTGTCGAGAAATTATGTGCGTCCTCATATTGTGTTTTAAACTCGCCCTGTGCGGACAGTGCGGACACATGTACGGTTTTTCCCCCGTGTGCGACCTCATGTGGCGGTTCAACGACTGCTTCCTCGCCGACCCCGTGAACTTCTTCATGCAAACTGAACACGTTTCCACGCCCTCATTAGCGCCCGGTTTACCGGGTAGGTGGACTCGAGGTTGAGAGGAGCTAGGCGTTCGCAGGGAACCGAGTTGGGAGTGTTCGGCGGCAATAGGAGGAGGTTCGATGCATCCCGAGGGTGAAGCGCGAAACGTGGTAGTGGTCGAGGAATACATAAAGTCGTCCCAGGTGAATCCAGTTTGGGTCTTTCTTCTCACCTGGAAGTTGAAGCACCAAGATTATGACGGTCCGCAGTCACACACAATTTTAAAAGACTTTCCCTTATCTTATCTTGGATGGTCTTTGGTTAAATCGGAATTAATAAGTTAACAGTTAACATCCGGAAACCCTCCCTATTTCCCCACACGCGAGGGGAGGAGCGTTGAACGCCTTAAAAGAGTTCCCCGAGCTCGGTCCAACTCCAATCGTGGGGTCGGAGGTGGGAATCGAATCCAGGCATTCACAGCCTGAGTCGTTTCCAAACAGCCGAGGAACGGGAGTACGGTTAATATATTTATACGCTAAATATGAGTGTAAGGAGGGGGGAAGGTACAGTCCTTCCCTTCCTGCCTCCCTTCACAATATTGAGATTGAGGCACGTTTAATAAGTTTTAATTTAAACTTATTGCTATTATGTTAATTCATACCCAATAATAATAACAGGTTATTAACTCAAATATAATTTGTTTTTTGTGGTAAACTATACTATACAAAGTAATGTACACACATACACACACACACACACATTCTTTGACTTCCCTACAAAAACGCGACATTTTCACATATTCAATTCTGTATAGGGACACTTACCTCATAAATTTAATCAAACCTTAATTATATCCCACTTTTTTTAATAAAAGACTATATATAACGATAAACCATGGCGATACTGCTAATGTCATGACACACATGTTCTTGTCGCGATGGGCTCTGTGTTTATCCTCATGACTCGCGATTCCGTAGGGAAGACAAGAATCTCTCTCTCTCTCTCTCTCTCTCTCTCTATATATATATATATATATATATATATATATATATATATATATATATATATATATATACACAGTACTACAACTCAGAATGGTTCCCTGAGAAACTTTTATGTATGTTACACACAGACCATGCATGGAACAAGGACCTCTTCTGGGATAATTAAATCCACTATAGTCCAATAAGTAATGATAAATGGTGAATACTAAATTATCCCAGAAGAGTTCCTTGTCCCATGCACGGTGTATATATATATATATATATATATAATATATATAATATATATATATATATATATTATATATATATAATATATATAGGGTGGCGCAAAGTCGCATCATAAGAATTTTCAGTGTTCATATTTTTCTTTTTTTAGGTAGGGGATGACTACAAAATTAACAATAGACGAGAGGGTGAGCTTGGTTTTAATTCATGGAATACCAGGTACTAACAATGAAATCGGTACAGAATTTAAATTCTGTACCGATTCATTATTTGTTGTACCTGGTATTCCATGCAATTAAACCAAGCTCACCCTCTCGTCTATTGTTAATTTCGCAGACATCCCCTACCTAAAAAAGAAAAAATATAGTCAACACTGAAAATTCTATGATGCGCGACTTTTGCACCACCCTATATATATATATATATATATTTTTTTTTTCCCAGGTGTTCTGTGCAATGAATCTTCATTTCACGGAGGTCAGGCTTGTTACCCTCCTCTCGAGTTGGACTGGTGAAGTGGAGTTGATTTCTTGCGCTCTCCACTTCACATAGCCAGGTATTCCCGGCTCATCTAGTATTGTTGAGGCAGCGTGCATATATATTATATATATACATAGTATATACCTTTCAACTTTCCAAATGTTCCGTGCGATGATTTTCCCCTCCTTTCTTTAACTTTTGGGTGAAAATTTTGCCTAAAATTATTTGAGGCCCTCTTAGGAAGAAGTGGCTAAAATAGTTCGTCGAAATATCTTAAAAAATTCAAAAGTTTTGCCATTTTCAAATTGGTGCAATTTTAACTGCGTTTTCTGACGTTTTTTACTTTTGTCGCTTAGCCACTTCTTCCTCGGAGAACCTCATTTAATCGAAAGTGAAATCAAATTAATTCGGATGAACCCCAAAATATGGCGGTTAAACGCTACTCTTTTGAGCGTTACAACTTCGGGTCATTAGAATTAAGGGCAAGTCGTCCTTTTCTCGAAAAATTTCAAGTTAAAAATGTGAAGAGCGTATATTAAGGTAGCTGAAAGTGTTACTGTAGGACAGTCGGTCTAAAATGTTCCGAGCGAAAATCCACGTTTTTTCTCAATATTTATTGGGATTTTTTGAACCGATTGCGCAGTTTTGGAAAAAATTCTAGAAAAAAGAAATAGTAATTGGTAATATCTTATTTTTCTTTGGATATTTTATCGTTTTTGGTAACAGTAAAATTATTTGAAAAACAAAACTTAATCATATTTTTTATGCTCCATAAACATTGTTTCTTACCAAAAATTTTCCCCAAACTAACACAATATAGTCATCATATACTTCAGTGGAGGACAAAATAGCTTTTCAATCGTGACTCCATAGTCACTACGAGTTAGACAGACACCTTTTGAACAACCAACCGATATTACGTATCAAAATTAGAAATTACAGTTTCCTTCGGGAATAAATTAAAAGCGAAATGAATTTTGTTGTTTATTATTAGTACTGTAATACAAAAAAATAAAATTCCTCATTACAGAATTTACATTTATTTAAAATTACAGTCGTACTTTCGTGTATATTTCAAATTTCCTATTGAATTTAAACAAAATTTCGTGACTTTTTATTATTATATTATAAAGAGCAAATCAAATCTAAAATTATGGCATAACCCTTTTTCTATTAAAGAATAGCGCAAAACTAAACTTACGTAAATAATAGCAAAGAGGACGGTACTCAATAAACGTACCATCTGATATGTGACAGAAAACCATCTAATCATTTTACTGTATTACAAAGTACATCACAGTTTTGAGATATTACATTATAGTGTATAGAGAATAAAGGATGAGAGACTTCAGTTTCAAATTAGGGCTGACAGAGAGAGAGAGGAAACAAATGCCAGTGTCTATGTGTGAGTGTATGTGTGGGATCGGGGTTGGAGATGTTAGTGTGTATGTGTGGATTTATGTATTGTATGGATAAGTTCAGCTATATATAAGAAAGGTAGAAACATTAATTTTTCACTTTAGAATAGCATATAATAGGTGAATGAGAAAAATAAAACCTGTTTATATATACACGGTGAACCAAAAGTAGGTGGACAGTAGGTTGAATACGGTTTGTGTTATATTATATTATAACTATGGTGTTCATTATAATTATGGTGTTTGTGTTTTATTATATTAAATATTATAACTAAATTTATTTAAATTTTATTTTGTATTATAGTATACAAAAAAATTAAATATGTATTCTCAAAATAAACGTTATCATTTACTGTCCACCTACATTTGGTTCACCCTATATATATATATATGCATTTAACTGCAATGACCACGCAGTATATAAATGAATAGAAACGACGTAAGTAATAAAGAGCGTCTCTGCACACGGGGAAGAGAAATAACGAATAAATGAAAAATGAGGCGAACCGCCCGGGAATCGAACCCAGGGCCTTCCAATTGCCGGTTGGATGCGCTACCATTACACTACGGACCTCGATCAATCATAAATCGAAATTCTCCTACATAGGGCAGAAACCAATGCCCTGAGAGGGCACCCTCGCAAATCGTGAATATGTGCATTTAACTGCAATGACCACGCAGTATATAAATGAATAGAAACGACGTAAGTAATAAGGAGCGTCTCTTCCAACCGGCAATTGGAAGGCCCTGGGTTCGATTCCCGGGCGGTTCGCCTCATTTTTCATTTATTCGTTATTTCTCTTCCCCGTGTGCAGAGACGCTCCTTATTACTTACGTCGTTTCTATTCATATATATATATATATAAAGTGCTGCATTTGTGATTACAACACATTTATTTAATTGGGTTGGTTGAATTCTAATTATCATTATGTTTGTGTTGGATTTAAGGCCTTTCTGTCAAAAAATTATGAAAGTTACCAGTAAAAATGTTAATATCACAGAATTAAACCAAAAGCAGGGGAAAATGGAAGGTTTGAAACTGCGGAGGCTACGAGTTCTTGGTTCAGTTTTTGCAGAGCGAGTCTACAGGGTGATATGAATCTGCTGATGATGAGAACGAGTACGGTTGCCGACACGATTCCTCGAACAATTTTAGTAAATATTACTGAAAACACGAGAAATAGCAATTCAAATACTATAAATCGTAATAGTAAAGTTTTATGAATGAAAACAAAATGAACTTACGCTATTTATATCACTGCACAAGTGCCAATATTTATTTCTTGAAGAATTTTGTCTCAATGACCCTTACTATTACTTTCTATTACGATTTATATATCTGAGATGTCATTTAGTCTAATATGTTTCAAATAATATTTACAAAATGTGTTCGAGGAGTTCTGTCGACCACTGTAAACTTGTGTTGCCTCGGTGAAGAAACACGAAGTCGTGGTGCATATTGTTTCTGAAGAATCTTAACCCTCTATATACTTGGCAATGGTAGTACGAGCTACCCATACCCTGAATGGGTATGTGGGCGGAGCGGTGATTTGTGTAAAACATGGAAACTTTTCCTCTCCATTACGCTTAAACGATTGACATGTCCCTCGAACACTGGATATATATATATACACACTGCGTTCGCACTTATTAAGCAGATTACATTTTCTCCAATGTTTTCAAAAGTATTTCCCCGATTTCAATGAAATTTGTAGCAAATAATCACTATATATAGCAGCATTGATGGTATTCATTTCGATAAAATATTTTGATAATTAAAATAATTATCGCATTTTATTGAAAAATATGTAAAATAGTGTGTTCCGAATTATTAAGCAAGTATTCTATTTACGGATCTAAATGGTGAAAATGAGTAAGAAGAAGGATTTAACACTAAATGAGAAAAGAAAAATAGTCAAGTTACTCGCTGAAAATATAAAATCTATTGAAATTGCGAAGCGGTTTGGCAGAGCTTATCGAACTGTAAACAAGTTTGTAGCGGAGGGTACCAAACTGAAGCAGCGAAGTGATAAAGGAGCTATAAGAAAAGTGACAAGGCGGCAGATATCTGTAATCAAGCGCAAATTGCAAAGCATCCATTGTCCTCGAGTAAAGAGGTTTTTGAGCAGGCTGGCATACATAATGTACCAAAAACATCTCGATGTGGAATCCTCCAAACACTTGGCAAGACGTGTAAACCTACGATTCAGTCACCATTAACACCCAGGTACGAGAAGCAGCGTGTTGATTGGGCGCGTCAGTACGTGAAAACAGATTTTAATACTGTATTGTTAACCCATGAATGAAGAGCAACCCTTGAGGGATCTGATGGTTGGTCAAGAAGATGGATTGCTAAGGGTCAATCCCTACCATGGAATGAGGTTTTCTTTTAGAAAGTTTGCGTAAGACTGGGCATTCATTTTCACACCATCAGGCACTCTGTATGGGACAGCTACTTCATTGCCTATCAATCCTGCCCAAAACATGACACTACCTTCACCTTGTTGGCGTCTTAATCTCGATGGTAGAAATTGGCTCTCAGCAATCCATCTTCTTGACCAAACATCAAGTCCCTCAAGGGTTGCTTTTCATTCATCGGTGAACAATACAGTATTAAAATCTGTTTTCACGTACTGACGCGCCCATTCAACACGCTGCTTCTCGTACCTGGGTGTTAATGGTGACTGAATCGTAGGTTTACGCGTCTTGTCAATTGTTTGGAGGATTCCACATCGAGATGTTCTTGGTACATTATGTATGCCAGCCTGCTCAAAAACCTCTTTACTCGAAGACAATGGATGCTTTGCAATTTGCGCTTGATTACAGATATCTGCCGCCTTGTCACTTTTCTTATAGCTCCTTTATCACTTCGCTGCCAGTTTGGTACCCTCCGCTACAAACTTGTTTACAGTTCGATAAGCTCTGCCAAACCGCTTCGCAATTTCAATAGATTTTATATTTTCAGCGAGTAACTTGACTATTTTTCTTTTCTCATTTAGTGTTAAATCCTTCTTCTTACTCATTTTCACCATTTAGATCCGTAAATAGAATACTTGCTTAATAATTCGGAACACACTATTTTACCTATTTTTCAATAAAATGCGATAATTATTTTAATTATCAAAATATTTTATCGAAATGAATACCATCAATGCTGCTATATATAGTGATTATTTGCTACAAATTTCATTGAAATTGGGGAAAAACTTTTGAAAACATTGGAGAAAATGTAATCTGCTTAATAAGTGCGAACGCAGTGTGTATATATATATATATTTTCCTTTCAACCTTTCAAGTGTTCCGTGCGAAGATTCCTCATTTCACGAAGATCAAGCTTGTTACCCATCCTCTTATGTGTATATACATATATTAAAAACACAATAACCGTGTAAAACAATGAAGTAAAACAATAAACTTTACTCCCTGGAAAGAAAACGCGAGTGGTACGCAGTAATATATGTATGGAAAATATTCCTCTACTTACTTTATTTTTAGTCCTAGTAATTGTATATTTTATTTATAGTATATTTTTCTCTTTTATTTATTATTATTACTACTGCCACAATGGACTATGAATGGTCTGCCAATAAAGTTTTTCACTTTTATATATATATATATGTAAAAGTGAAAACCTTTATTGGCAGACCATTCATAGTCCATTGTGGCAGTAGTAATAATAAATAAAAAGACAAAAATATACTATAAATAAAATATACAATTACTAGGAATAGCCTCCTCCTTTTTAGCAAATCTATTCGTTCTATGTATGCTGTAGTCCTGTATGGCTATTTCAGTGTCTTCAATGCAGTTTTTACAGCCTTTTCCGCATCCGTGTGTTTCCGTGATTTCCAGAGCTATATTTTGCAAGTATTGTAATTTGCAGTTTGCATGGTCAGTGTACAGCCCTTGCGTATTTGCGTAGAGTAAATTTACAGGGTTAATAAACTTCGTGCTCGGTTTTCTTAGGTAATGGTCATTTTCTGGTCGATTTTGACGGTTCCTGTTCAGTGTTACTCGGTGGGCCGTTGCATTCGGGAATACTGGGGTTGCGGCCCTTCATATCACTGTGGGTGTTGATATATATATATATATACCGGGTGGACGAAAAAGCCTGGACACTTTTGTTTTTCCTACAAATTTCCAAATAATCAAGCTAATACACCCAAATTAGTACAAGATGCAGCCAACAGTATGATTATCATGTGCTGAAAACCTCAGTTAATTATCTTCGGCCGTTTCTTAATTATAAAAAATTTAACGACGAAACAAACAGCGAGATTTTGTGAAGCTGACATTAAACGCGTTTTTTTTCAAGATGAGTCCGACTTTACATTAACTGTATCAACAAATCGACAAAACAACCGAGTCAATGCGTTAACTTCAAAATCGGAAATCCTGCCAGACCGTTTATCATCCAATTTCACGATTTTCCAAGAAATTAATGGTATCTTGTGGTGTTTCTTACAATGGAAAAACCAAATTATTCTTTACTGATCCACAGAAAACAAAAATGAACTCGCAAAATTACATTGAACACCTCGGAGAACTTTTACCGGAATGCCAAGACTTGTACCCGAACGAAGATTTTATTTTTGTTCAAGACAATGCACCATCTCATTCAGCAAAGGCAACCCAAGAATTTTTGATGGCGAACATTCATGAATTCATAAAAAGTGAAGAATGGCCACCAAATTCTCCTGACTTAAATCCTCTGGATTACTTTGTGTAGAATGAGCTGAAGTCATTGATGTACCATGGTCGCAGGGAACCATTTTCAAACCTGGAAGCACTTAGACAAAGAATTGAGGTTGTTTTGTCTATGGTGTCCCAAGACAAAATCAAGTCATCCATAGATCAGTGGAAAAGGAGAGTACTGGCCGTAATTCAAGAAAATTGGGGGCCAATACAACATCAATAAGTTTCATATGAATTCCATTGAATTTTTAGCACATGATAACTACACTATTGGCTACATCTTGTACTAATTTAGGTGTATTAGCTTGACTAGTTTGAAATTTGTAGGAAAAACAAGTGTCCAGGTTTATATATATATATATATATATACAGGGCGTCCCAAAAAAATGTATACACACTTTAACAGCTGATAGCTCAATTGATGTTTCTTTCTTTCCAAGTTAAACCCATTAGAATTAATAATGGCAGTCAGACTAAGCTTTGAACAAAGGAAATTCATTCTAAAATGCTACTGGAAGTGTGAAAACGCAGTTGAAGTGCAAAGACAGTTTAGGAGGGAGTTTCAAACAGATCCACCAACGCGACTTACCATCACTCGAATTAGAGATAAGTTTGAAGCCGATGGAACTGTTCAGAATGTCCACAAGAAGCGTTCCGGAAGACCACGGACATCGACAAGCCCCACAAAGCAAGAAAGAGTACTGGAAACGTATCACCAAAGTCCAAGAAAATCTGTGCGGCAAGCGAGTCGTGAGGTAGGAATTTCAGAGTCGTCTGTCCAACGCATTTTGAAGCGCTGTCAATGGAAAAGTTACATTCCAAGATTAGTCCATGCTATTAATGAAGATGATCCGGACCGAAGAGTGGAGTATTGCGAGTGGTACTTGGCACGATGTGGATGTGGATTGGACGAAGGGGTTTCGTAGAATACCCTCCGCGTTCACCAGACCTCACACCACTAGACTTTTTTTTATGGGATACTAAAAGACAAAGTCTACGCTATAAAACCTGCAACAGTCGCTGAATTGAGAGCAGCCATTGAACGAGAATGCACACAAATACCAAACGAAATGTTTCGTGATGTTTGCGATTCCATTGCTTCGCGTTATCAGCAGTGCCTGGACCAGAACGGACGTCAGTTTGAAAACAGGCGTTGACAAAACAATTAAATAATGTCTGTAGATTCTATTACATTTTGAAAATGAAATGTATTTTAATAAACACTGCCTTTATAAGTATTTAAAGTGTGTATACATTTTTTTGGGACGCCCTGTATATATATATACAGGGTGGGCGGAAAGTAGCTCCCTATTTTGGATTGGTAAAAAAATATGTATATTATCCATTTATTTCAGAAGAAATAATATGAAAAGGTAGGCATACATGGTAGGTTTTCTCTAAAATTCAATGTGGGCTCCAACTCTTTCCACCAGCTTCTGGAGCCGCCCAGGAATGGCGTCCACTGACTTTAGCAGGAACTCCGGCGGGATGGAGGACATGACTTCCCGAATTCGGTCCTCCAGTTCTTCCAATGTCCTCGGTTTGGTGCGGTAGACTTCTTCCTTTACCCACCCCCAAAGAAAGAAGTCGCACGGTTACCGCTGAAAAACGGCAGAATCGGTTCAGTGTAACGGTGTGGTGTGGTATGACCTCAGATCAGGTTGTGGGCCCGTTCCTTCTGCGCAACACCATGAATGCTGAGCGGTACTTTGCTATGTTGCGAAACGAGGTCTGGCCCGTTGTCAGCACATGGGAGAACATCGACGATCTGATATTTATGCAAGATGGCGCCCCTCCGCACTTCGCTCTTGTTGTCCGCGAGTGGCTGGATGCCCACTTCCCTGGGCGTTGGATGGGTCGTCGTGGTCCACATCAATGGCCAGCCAGGAGCCCCGACTTGACACCGTGCGACTTCTTTCTTTGGGGGTGGGTAAAGGAAGAAGTCTACCGCACCAAACCGAGGACATTGGAAGAACTGGAGGACCGAATTCGGGAAGTCATGTCCTCCATCCCGCCGGAGTTCCTGCTAAAGTCAGTGGACGCCATTCCTGGGCGGCTCCAGAAGCTGGTGGAAAGAGTTGGAGCCCACATTGAATTTTAGAGAAAACCTACCATGTATGCCTACCTTTTCATATTATTTCTTCTGAAATAAATGGATAATATAAGTATTTTTTTACCAATCCAAAATAGGGAGCTACTTTCCGCCCACCCTGTATATATATATAATATATATATATATATATATATATATATCTCAACCGAGGTGTGTAAGGTGTTTCACTTGAAGGTTAAATTAATTTTAAAATCAAAACATTGTACAAATGGAATTACCCAATTTTTCATAATGCTCATATTAACATAAATTATAATAGAAATATTAACACGCTGCACAATATAATAAGGTTCGAGCGTAAGATTAGTGTTAAAATTAACGTCATTACCATAACCAATGTATTGTCCCTTTTTCCACGTCGAAAGTATGAAAAACCTGAATTGTTTAGTCTTTAACGGGGAAAAGCAACTTATTGTTCCTTTGTAGAATTGGACA